>LPNX010087388.1:0-16785 GCA_001517045.1 Pseudotsuga menziesii
ATAGGCATATGTGACAGAGGCACATGTATGCACTGTCTTTAGCATGCTTGTTTTAGAGGCACTTTTATGTCTAGAAAGGCACTATGTTTTCCATATGGAGAGTATGTTTTTTCAGTTCTATTTTAGGCACCATATTTATCTTTGTGAGTTGTTGTTCTAAACTTTAGATAAATTGCATGGCATAGGTAAGCATCTAGATCTATCCTAGGCATTGTTTCCTAGGCATGATACTCATGCATGCTTGGGAACACTATTGTAGGAAAGGATTAGGGTTAAGGTTTACTTTCTAACCTAGGTGAACCACAACAATGGCTTGTAACATTTGTAAACCTTAGCCCATTTTCCTCTATAAAATAAAGGCAGGGTGCACCACTAGGATGGTACATGGCTGGAGTTTTGGGACACTTACGTTGTGATTATTTATTTTCAAACTAATAGAGAGATGTGATTTGAGTGTTGTAGTTTTGTATTTGTTTTTTTATATGCACACTTATGTGTTCGTACTGTTGCAGGTCTAGTATTCCTTAGTCTTTGTTTTGATAGGTTAGCCAATTATTAGTTTCCTAGATTAGGGTTTAGTTTTTACTATTTAGAAGTGTTGATCTAATTACCATGTTCTGAAAATTAACACCCTGAGCTGGGACAATGATATGACAATGGATTCAATACTTTAGATTAATTTTTTCCATCCAAACTTAGAAATTTGTGGCTATAACCTGACTAACTCAAGGTGAGAAGAAACATGCAAACCTGCAACAAAAAATTCCTTTCTCACCACGGTCAGATCAAGGTGATTATTATATGCATCATAGTATGGCTTAGCTAGCCTTGACCAATTCAAGGTGAGGAATTTGACAATTTGAGACTTTTGCATATTTGGAGCTTATACTTATAGCCAAAACATATGTGCTGGCCTCAACTGGATCAAGGATACAGTTACAACACTCCTTATTGTCCCCAACTAGATCAAAGAGTAGAATTTCCCTTAAGCAATCGTTGTAGCAGCAAGGGGATCTAACATGCACCTCTAACTACAATTTCATTAGAAATGAATGTACACATCCAACCAAAAGTGCTAGAATACAACATTATCCACAATGCTGGAGAAAAGATAATTCCATAGCACTTTTGTAAATAACAACTAAAGTGAAACTGGAAGGGCAAAACTTGAATCTTGTTGGTTTAAAAGAGTATATGCACACATTCACAAACATGAGAGTGAAGAGAACATCGAACACCATTTTAATGTTCCAACAAATATATATTACAGGATGTGCATGATAGAGGGTACCCATGCAATACTTACATACCACACTCTTTCAAATATACAATCTTTTGGATATTGATAGTGGTTTAACTGCCTATCCTCACATAAATATTCATTGATTCATACAGAAACATGTAATTGAATTGATTTGAAACACACGAGAATGTCCCATTTACCAAAATTTCCAGTGTAATATGGAAATTCAAAACTGTCCTTTGGCAATAGTAGTTCAAAATCCAACATACATCTATCTTTTTCAAAATGGGCTTGCTAGTATAGATTCTGACATACTACCCTAGTAAAAAGAAAACTTTGTAGTAAATGTTCTAATAATACAAGAAAAGCTAGCTTCAATAAAGAATCCTTTGTATTTTGATGCCATAGTGGCACCATTAGACTATGAAGATCCTTCCTAAGAGGATTCATTTTCATCTTCCTCATTTTCTTCTATCTCTAGTGTTGGGTGGGATGCAGGTGGGTAAATGACGTCTTCTATCTTCTTCTGCATTCTATAAGTGGTAGGTATCCCAACAAAAAGGTCATTGGCATTACTAGTTTGGACATTTAGGGTGGTCCAAGATTCTTCCTTCTATTTTTGGGTTACAACATAATGATTATAGGCTTCAATTTTGATAGACTTAAGCTTGAAATCAATTTTTTTTTTCACGAATTGCATCTATGTGAATGCTTCTACTGCTGCTATGCAATTTTACTACCGCTATGCTGCTATTTTTTCTGCATGTATTGCATCTATGTGAATCCTCTTTGGATCATTGCTACTACCAACATCTCTATAGTTTTTCAAAGTAAATTTCATTTTTTCCCTCAACCTAATGACTAAACTTCCTTTTAATAAGGAACTACTTTCGTTATTCACATATCCTATGATTTAGATATCTTCTTTGGTGGCCTTAAAAACATTTCTTTGTATTTTATAGCTTCCACTTATTTTGGATTCTAAAATTTGTATCCACAACTATTACAATTTTATTCATATATTATATCAAAACTAGCAATGATGACACTATCTGAATCATAAGGGATCGTTTGGTTGCACTAGTGAGGTAGTGATGGAATAAATAATTGCCCAGATCTTGAAGTTTTTAAACCTAAATCCTTAGAGATCTCTTCAAGTGTTATATGTACTTGAAAATTGAAAGGACATAGTGAGTGGAATTTGTCAATGTAAATACTACCTTTTACCAGTGGGGGTGTCATTGGTTCTTGATGTGTCATTTTGAGTTCATTCATTGTATTTATCCCTATCAACTTTTCTTTTATGATAAATCTTGACCATGTTTTTCATTTTCTGGAATTTCTACTATTGATGGTAGACTTTGAACTTTAGAAAATATGCTTACTGTAATATCGATATAGGCAAGTAGATATTCAGAGTTGCTGCGACCTGATATGCTGCTAAATCAAGGAGTTTTCATTGGGCCAACAGCTGTGATCTTGTGTTGTAGCTGCGTGATAAAAGTAAGCTCATCGAGGATCAGCCACCACCTTGGTCTTGACCATGAAACTACTATGTGAAGGATTGATGACCTGCTGCGAATTGGAGAGTGGAAGTATTTACCAACCACTACGTGGAAATTCAAAGCTGCTGTCAACATGAAGGAGGTTTGCTACACTGATTGGATGGAGTACTCTTAGTGGTAGTAAGCTTGTGCTAAATTGTAGTCTTCACTGTTCGATTTGTATTAGTAAAGGCTAGTTAGCATCATTTACTCTTTCCAAAGTGTGAAAAATTGATGGGAAAGAATTACAGTTTGTGGAGTCATAAGATACTGACCATTATTGAATTTAGAGATCTTGAACAAACCATCTTAGGTAAAGAATACAGACCAGCAAATTATCCCGAAAAATATGATAAAAGACATAAAGAGGCACTTGTTCTTCTCAAACTGTCACTAGCAGAAACATTAATTCCAGAAGTAATCAATTCTATTGTAGCACCTGTATTGTGGACAAATCTCCAAAATAAGTATCAAGTATCAGAAGTTGGGTGGTCATTGTATTTTAAAAATCTTTTGTTTTAACTTTTCCACCAAGTTGCAAGAAGGAGGATCAATCTCTAAATATTTATCGCACTTGAAGGATCTTAATGATCAAATTTTTGCTATTAAGAAGCCGATGGATGATGAGGATATGGTTACTATGTAGATGCGAAGTTTGCTGCCATTTTTTGATTAATTTGTTGAGTCCTTACATCTACTTGGAGAGAACCAACAACTTACATTTGAGAAGTTATTAACACTTTTTTGTACAGAAGGAAAGGAGGCTAGATCAGATAGAGGCATCAACTGCATCCACTATAATGAGTGCATTTAGTGCACAGTTCAAAGGAAAAGACAAACAAAAAATGCTAGCAATGTATCAAAGAGAACAAATTCATATGTTATTATTGCAATAAGCCTGGACACTTCAAGAGATACTGCCAAAAAAAAACAATATGACTTGGCACGTGGTCAAATGAAATCAAGGCATGCAAATGTTGCCAAAAGAGGTGAAGAAGAAGAAGTGGGTGGTTTTTCTTTTGTGGCATTACATATCAACCAAGTCTATAGCTTAGTATTCGACTTAGGTGCATCTCACCACTACAAGTGTCACATAAACTAGTATGTAAATTTCATTGAAGATAAGAGTATTAGTGAATCTATTGCTTTGGGTGATGGATGGACTGACTATGTTAGAGGATGTGAGGTTGTTCATGTCATATTGAACAATACTTTAAGTGAGGTTGTTCAAAAACATTCGATATGTTCCTAACATGAGCAAAAATCTCGTCTATTAGTGAGATAACTAGGAACCCTAATATTTTTGTAAATTTTCAAGGAAGCAAATATATGGTCACTACTCTTGTGATAACAAAGTGAATGTAGTTTGTATTGGTGAAAAAGGGTTGTATAGACTTGCTGATCTAAAAGCAACAAAGGCACATGCACCAGGTGTGGTAGAGAATACAAATGTAGTCTGGCATGAAAGGTATTGACACCTAAGTTATCAATATTTATCTGTACTTAATAAGACTAATATGGTGGATGGTCTTCCATCCATTCAGAATTGTTAGATGTATGTGCAGGATTGTTAGAGATATGTGCAGGCTGTCAGTTATGAAAACAACATTGACTTTCATTTGATACTGACAATAAAACATGGCAAGCCAAAGGAGTTTTGGACCTACTACATGTTGATTTGCATGGTCCAATGAAAACATCTACAATATCCGGAGCTAAGTATTTCCTACTACTGGTTGATGACTATTCAAGTAAAATGAGGGTTTGTTTTATGAATAACAAGTCAAATTGTTGTTCAAAGTTTGTAACATGAAAATATTTGGTAGAGAAACAAATAAGTAAACAACTCAAAGCTTTAGGATCTGATAATGGAGGTGAGTTTGTTTCAACTTAGTTCAAAGAATTTTGCAAAAGGGAAGGTATACATAGGCAGTATACCACTCCATACACTCCACAACAAAATGGAGTCATGGAAAGGAAGAATAGGATAGTTGTGGAGATGGCAAATTGCATAGTGCACAGCCAGAATGTACCATAGCCATACTGGGAAAACACAGTGAATGTTATTTACATCCTTAACAAAAATCCTTGTAAATATTTGTAGGATATCACTCCTGAGGATTCATGGTTAGGCATAAAACCTTTTGTAAGAGATTTTGGTATTTTTCAGCTATAATGCTTTTGCAAATATTCCCAAGGACAAACGTTCCTAATGAATAAATGGATGTATCTACGAACAAAATTGTGATCAATAGAGATGTTATAGATGACAAAATATCATTCTTTTGTGATAATGATAAATCTATGGATAGTACTAATTAGTGTATGGGAATTTGTTGCTCATTTAAGAACAAGTTCTGGTGTTGAAATCAAACAAGACTCAGAGCCAGAAACATTAGAGGAGTCAAGTTCCAAGGAGGGGTTTGGTTAAGAAGAGGGGGATTCTCAATCTTCACAACAGAGAGGGATTCTTGATATTCACAGCAAGATCAAGAGGTACAACAAAGGAAATGGAAGTGGTATTATACCATGATGGAAGGATATTGAGAAGATGAGTTGCCAAAGGTACTAAAAGGACAAACTACACGATTGAGGAAACAAATTGTGTGAGGCAGTGAGCAGATAAATTTTGCTATCACTTCTATTGATTTTGTGCCAGGTATTTGAACCTAGCACATTTGAAGATTCGAAAGGAAAACTTGAATCGAAGGCTGCCATGAAAGTGAAATATGATGCATAGATGAAAAACAAGACTTGGGTGTTGTCTACATTGCCTCTAGGGAAGAAAGAAATTCGTTGTAAATGGATTTTGAATGTCAAATATAAACAAATGGTGCTTTGGACAAATACAAATATTGTCTTGTAACCAAAGAATATGCACAAGATGAAGGGGTGGACTGTGAAGAAACTTTTTCCCCCACAGCGAAAATGGTAACTTTTCAACTAGTTATCTCCATTTCTGCTCATTCTGGATGGAAGATATACAGATGGATGTTAAAAGTGCCTTGATGTAAAGTCCTTGTATGGATGGTAAAGTACTTGTATGGACTCAAGCAGGCTCCTCAAGCCTGGTATTTCAAACTTGATCAATACCTTAGAGATTCTAGAATTAGAAAAACCTATTATGAACCCACTTGCTACATCATAAACAATGACGATGATATAGTGAAGTTATTTTGTCTATGTTGGCAGTCTTCCCATCGCCCAAAGAAGTGCCAACAAGATTCAATAGGTGAAATTTGATATTTGATCTATTTTTGAAATTACTGATTAAATCCTGCTTCATTATTGTTTAGGTGTAGAATTTTTTCAATCTAAGCACACTATATTTTTATCACAAGTCAAGTATGCCAAAGCACTCTTCAAAAAATTATGAATGACTGAATTTAATCCTACATCTATACCTATGGAAGTTGGCATAAAACTCTCAGCTTACACGGACTCACCACTAGTCAACGAGTCATTGTATTGGCAATTGGTTGATAGTTTGATTTATCTTACTACTACCCAATCAGATCTATGTTTTGTAGTGCTTTGTCTCTTTCTCAATTCATGTCTAATCCTGAAGAGTTACATTGGCAAGTTGCAAAATGAGTCCGTCAATATTCAAAGGGACCCTTGACTTTGGAATTCTATATCAGGGATCTGTTGACTCCATGATAGCAGAGCATATTGATTTGAATTGGGTTGGATCAGTTGATACAAGGAAGTTAGAAACAGGTTATGTGTACACTCTTGGTTTAGGAAGGCAATTTCATGGCAAAGTAAGCTACAACCTACAGTTGCCTTATCCTCCATTGACATAAAATCCAAGGCAGACTTCAATAGAGGTTGTGAGGCAATGTGGTTATGAAGAATATTGGTTGATCTTTAACTTGACCAAGCAGTGCTAACCTCACTTTTCTGCGACAATCAGAGTGCTCTCAAAATGGTGAAAAATTTAGTCTATCATGCCATAACTAAGCATATTGAAGTTCATCACAATTACATCAGATAGTTGGTTGATAATCAAGACATTTTCCTTTATTATTGTCCTACAATAGAGCAAACTATTGACATAATGACAAATCCACTTGGTAATGATAAGTTCACTCATCGTGCCATGTTGTTAAAAAAAAGCTAACTCCAGCTACATTTTCATAATGGTGTAATGCGCTAACACACATAAGCTTTCGGTCATAGTGCCATGTTAGAAGGAAAGCTAACTCCAACTAGATCTCCATCATGGTGTAATGTATTTGATGACAATGTGGCAGTGTTAAATGGAAAACTACCTTATGAAAGCTAAAAAACATTAGCTTTTACTCACTGTGCAATGTTTTAAGAATGAAAGGTAACTCCAACTAGATTTCCATCATGGTGCATTGTGATTGATGACAATGTGGCTGTGCTAGATGGAAAAATACACTATGAAAGCTTACACACATTAGATTTCACTCACCGTGCAACAATTTAAGGATGAAAGCTAACTACAACTAGATTTCCAACACGACGCAATGTGATTGATGACAATGTGGTTGTGTTACATCGAAAACTACCTTATGAAAGATAACATACATTAGCTTTCACTCATCGTGCCATGTTGTTAAAAGGAAAGCTAACTCCAGCTAGATTTCCATCATGATGTAATGAGGTAATGCACATAAGCTTTCCCTTTTAGTGCCATGTTGTTAGAAGGAAAGCTAACTCCAACTAGATTTCCATCATGGTGTAATGTATTTGATGACAATGTCGCTGTGTTAGACAGAAAACTACCTTATAAAGGCTAACCGACATTAGCTTGACTCATCGTGCAATGTTTTAAGAACAAAAGCTAAATCTAGCTAGATTTCCGTCATGGTGCATTGTGATTGATGGCAATGTGGTTGTGCTAGATGGAAAAATACACTATGAAATCTTACACACATTAGATTTCAGTCTCCGTGCAACGATTTAAGGATGAAAATTAACTCTAGCTAGATTTCAACCACGGTGCAACATGCTTGATGGCAATGTGGTTATGTTACATGGAAAACTACCTTATGAAAGCTAACACACATTAGATTTCACTCATCGTGCCATGTTGTTAAAATGAAAGCTAACTCCAGGTAGATTTCCATCATGGTGTAATGAGTTAACACACATAAGCTTTCCCTTATAGTGCCATTTTGTTAGAAGGAAAGCTAACTTCAGCTAGATTTTCAACATGGTGTAATGTATTTGATAAAATTGTGGTTGTGTCAGATGGAAAACTACCTTATGAAAGCTAATAGACATTAGCTTTATTGACTGTGCAATGTTTTAAGAACGAAAGCTAACTCTAGCTAGATTTCCATCATGGTGCATTGTGATTGATGACAATGTGGTTGTGCTAGATGGAAAACTATATTATGAAAGCTAACACACATTAGATTTCACTCATCGTGCAATGATTTAAGGACGAAAGCTAACACCAGCTAGATTTCCATCACGGTGCAATGTGATCGATGATGATGTGGTTGTGTTGGATGGAAAGCTACCTTATGAAAGCTAACACACATTAGTTTTCACTCATCGTGCCATGTTATTAGAAGGAAAGCTAACTCTAGCTAGATTTGCATCATGGTGTAATGTATTTGATGACAATGTGGCTGTGTTAGATGGAAAAATACCTTACGAAAGCTAACACAGATTAGTTATTACTCACCGTGCAACATTTTAAGAACGAAAGCTAACTCTAGCTAGATTTCCAACATGGTGCATTTTGATTGATGACAACATGGTTGTGCTAAATGGAAAACTACATTATGAAAGCTAACACACATTAGATTTCATTCACCATGCAACGATTTAAGTTTGAAAGCTAACTCCAGGTAGATTTCCATCACGGTGCAATGTGACAATTTGGTTGTGTTAGATAGAAAAATACCTTATCAAAGCTAACACACATTAGCTTTCACATATCCTGCCATGTTAAAAAGAAAGGTAACTCTAGCTAGATTTTCATAATGGTGTAATGAGCTAATACACATAAGCTTTCACTCATAGTACCATGTTACAAGGAAAGCTAACTCTAGCTAGATTTCCATCATGGTGTAATGTAATTAATGACAATGTGGCAGTGTTAGATGAAAAACTACCTTATGAAAGCTAACACACATTAGCTTTTATTCACTGTGCAATGTTTTAAGAACGAAAGCTAACTCCAGCTAGATTTCCATCATGGTGCATTACGATTGATGACAATGTGGTTGTGCTAGATGGAAAAATACACTATGAAAGCTTACACACATTAAATTTCACTCTTCGTGCAATGATTTAAGGATGAAAGATAACTCCAGCTAGATTTTCAACACGGTGCAACATGCTTGATGGAAATGTGGTTATGTTACATGGAAAACTACCTTATGAAAGCTAATACACATTAGCTTTCACTCATCATGCCATGTTCTTAAAAGGAAAACTAACTCCAACTAGATTTCCATCATGGTGTAATGAGATAACAAACATAAGCTTTCCCTTATAGTGCCATGTTGTTGGAAGGAAAGCTAACTCCATCTAGATTTCCATCATGGTGTAATGTGTTTGGTGAAATTGTGGCTGTGTTAGATGGAAAACTACCTTATGAAGGGTGACAAACATTAGCTTTACTCACTGTGCAATGTTTTAAGAACGAAATCTAACTCCAGCTATATTTCCATTGTGGTGCATTGTGATTGATGACAATGTGGTTGTGCTAGATGGAAAAATACACTATGAAAGCTTACACACATTAGATTTCACTTACCGTGCAACGATTTAATGATGAAAGATAACTCCAGCTAGATTTCCAACACAGTGCAATGTGCTTGATGACAATGTTCTTGAGTTACATGGAAAACTAGCTGGAGTTATCTTTCTTGACACACATTAGCTTTCACTCATCATGCCATGTTGTTAAAATGAAATCTAACTCCAGCTAGTTTTCCATCATGGTGGAATGAGCTAACACACATAAGCTTTCCCTTATAGTGACATGTTGTTAGAAGGAAAGCTAACTCTAGCTACATTTCCATCATGGTGTAATGTATTTGATAACAATGTGGTTCTGTTAGATGGAAAACTACCTTATGAAAACTAACATATATTAGCTTTACTCACCGTGCAATGTTTTAAGAACGAAAGCTAACTCTAGCTGGTTTTCCATCTGGTGCATTGTGATTGATGACAATGTGGTTATGCTAGATGGAAAACTACATTATGAAAGTTAACACATTAGATTTCACTCACCATGCAATGATTTAAGGACGAAAGCTAACTCCAGTTAGATTTCCATCATGGTGCAATGTGATCAATGATGATGTGGTTTCGTTAGATTGAAAACTACTTATGGTGGAGAAAGGCTTAATGTAGGATATGTTATGGTTTTGATAATTGATGTCATTGAACCACATTTGATTATGGAAGATGTTGATGAAGGGGACTTACATCCATGGAAGATCATATATTTGAGGCATAACAAAGGTAAATCAAAATCTTGAAGCACATGTTAAGTGTTTTTGATAGTACATTGCTTGTTTTTTTGAGCAAATACTAAGTTTGTTTAATTTGCTGTATAGGTGCAAATGTCTCTTTTGCATTTTCTATTGGAGACCAAGGTAGATATTTTGCAATGTGGAGTGAAGGTGGGTGAAGGCTCCATATTCAATACAAATATGGGTCATAAAGTGCATGGAAGGATGGTAAATAAAATGATTCATAGTGGTTAACATTGAGAAGGTATTAAAACATGATGCTCTTTTGCCACATCCAACAGGATTTGAGAATACACTAGGGGGTGCATTGGGATCTTATTATATTTGGCAAGAATCAGATTTGGAAACTCATTGTCATGATCATCCAGTAAATACCCCCCAAGATAGGCTTACATTCACATGTAAAAAGGTTTCTCTTACACATGAAAGCACAGGAACAAGCATGTGCATTGCCAAATGATCATAGTTAATGTCCGTGAGGATGACATGGTTGAGTGTGAAATGTTAGGTGAAAAGGAATTCAGTGTTTTTGTGGAAGACATAGATAGAACTTGTGAAAGATGTAGGATTGGGGATAAGTCTATACATTGTTGGGTTAGATGGCTAATAAATAAGTTGGTGGACAATGAAGGTGAGATTTTAAGGGTGAATGAAAATTTCAAGGAGGCACCCAAGGAAATGGCAGTATGGGATCTTATAGAGGAAATAAGTCCCTTAAACACATGGGATGGTGATATTTATAATGACAAATATCCAGACTCAATTGCTATGCACACAACAAGGCCATATAAAAGGATTAAACAAGTTGTGGCTACAAAAAAAGATGGAAACTTTCAAATACAAAGAGATGAAGATAAATAAATCCGACTTTTGGAAGCAGATGAATGCTGCAAACAAGATTATATTCAACATGTGGATAGGAAAGACATTGCAACTACTATAAGTTGTATGAAACTCTTAAATAAAAATGGCATTAGGGAAATTGTCTTGAATTCACTTCTTTCCAACACAATCATGTCAAAGAGCCATGGCCATGGCCTACCTCCTACTTCTAGGAAAGTAAAGGACATGAGGTTTAATGAAGATATTATTTGTAAGAAAGCATGGTACAAGATACATAATATTCCTCAAAGCACCTTCTATTCTTACCAACATAATTTTCAACAAGGACATGTCAAAGTAATTCATGGTAACACCAACAAATGCAAAGCATGCACACATATTGTGGCAGCCATAGAAATATTGCACAAAATTGTAATGGATAATTCATATTTTTCACCAAACCAAACATGACAAGTTAAAGAAGATGGAATGTCTGCTCCTTTAAGATTGTTGCCATCAACGGACACCAAAATTTCTTTGTTAAAAGAGATCAATGAGGCTCTTCAAGAGCTCAATTTTCCATCAATATCACAACCAACAATGAGCAAGATTTGGAATACTCATTTTCCAGATGTGGCATTCTCAAAGAACACTAACTTCAGTAAATGTAGTGAATGTATTGTGTTGAAAGCATAGATGAAGACATCGACTACAAAAGAGCTGGAAGAAAAGGCACGAGCTAGACTGAAGAAACATAACAAGATTGTTATGTGTGGAATATATTGCTACAATGCCCACATAATTATGTTTGAGCGGTATCCAAAGAAATACTTGAGCATTATCCATGATAAAATGGACAAAACAAAGACTTCAATCCCAAGATTACGTGTCAAATCAAAATCTGTTGCAGGAACAAACTTGGGTTTGTCATTTACAGGTATGCGAACACATGGGCATAGCACAGGAGGTTTTGGTCATTTCTCCCTATCATTTGTACACATGGGATCACAATTTACCATTACATCTATTGCAAAGTGCTTGAGGGACCTTAAAGAACCACGCCTTGATATGTATGGTGATTTGCTTTATGAGAGTGGAAGTTCAAGAAACCCACTTTCAAATGCATTACTTCAAAACTCTTTATAATCAAAATGTAGAGTGTACAAGGATGCTTTCCTATATTAAAATGGAAGCTCAAAAAATCAAAATCTTGATTTTAAACCTCTTCCTCCACATTTGTTGTTACAGTTGGACAATGCAGCTAGTGATAATAAGAATTGTTATGTTTTCATGTTTCTATCACTATTAATTGCACTTGGTGTCTTCATCACTATTGAGGTTGGATTATTGATTGTGGGGCACACCCATGAATATATAGATGGAACCTACAGAAGAATGTCTTCCAACTTGAAAAGTAAAGATATATATTCTTTACTTGAGATGATGGATACACATTGCACAATAGAGGAAAAATGAGGATTTCCACCTAAACTAATTGACAAAGTGTATGACTTCAAAATTTTTCCTAATGGGTACATCAAGGAGGGGGAAAATGTAGTAGCTGGACATCTTAATGTCCAGTACTTCCAATTTATTGTACTCAATGATGTTCCAATTATGAGGTACATAAAGAATCCATCAGAGACATTGAGTGGTCAAAACCAGTTGAGTTGTGGAATATAGATGATGAAGGTCGACCTATATTTCCCACAGGGAATCCATCTTTCTTACGTCCCAAAGAAAATGATGTTTATTTAAAAGAACTAAAGGAATGAATAACATCATACATAAAAATGTGGAAAGAGACCATTGGAAATGAGAATTAACCAACTGTTACAGAGGAATGTAATAAAAAAACCAGAGTATTGGAAAAGAGTTCTTGATGCATTAGATGGAATCTACAATGACCATACACCCTTGGATGAAAGTGATTCTTCTTCTAATGATTTTTCACCCAAGACGAGGAAAAATGTTAACGTCGATGGTAATGCACTCCATGCAATATCAAGTATTATGGATGGGGATTTTGATAATGTGACAGATGAACTGGTATATGTTGGACCCAGGTGCAACTAGCCAAAGCCAACATTCAATCCTAGAATTGATGTTGAGAAGGAAAGATGTTGCTTGTTAGATCAAGAAATGAGGATGAAGGAGAGATGATTTGGATGGAAAAATCCACCTCAGATATATTCTAGGACGATGACAACGAGACCCTTCATGTAAATATTGATTGGTGGCAACCTAGCTCAGGGAAATACAAGGGAAACATTTTAGAACAATATTTGGTACCAAATCCTGATGACACAAAACTTGGATTTATTCCAATTAATACCATAGTTTGGGCATGGGTGCCAAAGAAAGAAGATTGTAGGAAGACCAAGATAAATAAATGTGGTCTACAAGCTGTACTTGATCTGCATGAGCAGATATAAGGAGATTAGGTGGAGATGATTCATGAATGTAATTTTTCTTTTTGAATGACTTTTAGTATACATGAAGAAACATTTTTCAATGTTTGTAGTATAATCAATACTCTTCAAGTGACTTTTTGAAGAATTTTATATTATTTACCGCATATATGAAATATTCACATCAAGTTCAATGTTAATTCATGTGATGATACTTTATGCAAATTAGATAACACCATTCAAATTTTAACTTTTCAATTTGTCTTTTAGATCAACACAACATCTCACTATATCAAATGTGCATAGTTATATTCATTAATGTATGTACACAACCCTTACCTTATTTATTATTAGCTTTTGCTCACTCTCTTCAATACCACTTTGAGCTTTTCATTTTGTTCCCCTAATGATTGATGGAGTGTCCACTCGAAACGTAGGGACGTTTCAATACACACAATTAAATTCCATAAACTCTATTTGTCATTAAGATTAATTGTGGAAATCTTCATCCTCAAGCTGTACTTGATCTGCTTGAGAAAATATAAGGAGATTAGGTGGAGATGATCCATAAATGTAATTTTTCTTTTTGAATGGCTAATTAATATACATGAAGAAAAAGTTGTCAATGTTTGTAGTATATCAAATATTCTCTTCAAGCTACCTTTTGAGGAATTTTATATTATTTGCTACATATATGAAAATTTTGGTTCAACTTCATTGTTAATTCATGTGATGATACTTTATGCGAATGCACCTTAAAACATCTTATAGGCTTGCTTTGTGAATAAATGTAAGGCACTTGCAATAAGGTTTGAAGTGAGTTTTCCCTATTATTTGTTATTATAGTTGATATAAATTTAATTATACTACTATGTTGCATTCAAATTCATTATTATATTTTCTTGTGTAGACTTTAAAGTGGTGCCAACTTTGTACTTGTATATTAACTTATACTCAATAAATACAGTACTAACATTTTAAGTGTGTAGGTTTTATCAGTTTGTAATCATTGTGATTGATTTTTTGGGTTAAATTGTGTGTGTGTTTTTAGACCAACGTTTTGAGTGGACACTCCACCCATGCTTGTTACGGGAACCATGAAAAACTCATTGTGGACTAAAAAGATTTCACATAACTTAATCCAAAAAATCAATCATTAAGTAGTAACATCATGTTAGCTTTAGTTCATGTTAGACATTATCATCAAATACATTGCATCACAAAGACAATTTAATCCATGTGAGATTTAATGCACTGCATGTAATATAAGTATTATGGATGGAGATTTTGATAATGTGATGGATGAACTGGTATATGTTGGACCCAAGTGCAACAAGCTAAAGCCAAGATTCAATCCTATGATTGAAGTTGAGAAAGAAAAGATGTTGCTAGTTAGATCATGAATTGAGGATGAAGGAGAGATGATTTGGATGGCAAACACCACCTCATATATCTTCCAGAATGATGAAAGTGAGATTCTTCATGTAAATCTTGAGATGATTTGGGTACCAAACCTTGATGACACATGACTTGGATCTATTCCAGTTAATACCATAGTTTGGGCATGGATGCAAAAGAAAGAAGATTGCAGAAAGACCACGATAAATAAATGTGGTGTACAAGTTGTAATTGATTTTATTGACTGAATATAAGGAGATTAGGTGGAGATGGTTCATGAATGTAATTTTCTCTTTGAATGAGTTATTAATATACAAGAAGAAACACTTTTCAATGTTGGTTGTATATCAAATATTCTCTTCAAACCTTTTTTGAGGAATTTTATATTATTTGCTAATATGAAAATTTTGGTTCAACCTCTATGTTAATTCATGTGATGGTACTTTATGTGAATTATATAACACCATTCAATTTTTAACTTTTCAATTTATTTTTTACATAAACTCAACATGTCACTATATCAAATGTGCATAATCATATTCAATAATGAACCTTAAAACATCTTCTAGACTTCCTCTGTGAATAAATGTAAGGCACTTGCAATAAGGTTTGAAGTGACTTTTCCCTATTAGTTGTTATTATAATTGATATAAATTTAATTGTTCTACTTTGTTGCATTCTAATTAATATTATATTTTCTTATGAAGACTTTAAAGTGGTGCGAAATTTGTACTAGTGCAATATCTTATACTCAACAAAGACAAAGTAGTAACATTTTCAGAGTGTGGTCTTTCACAGTTTGTCATCATTATGAATGATTTTCTGGATTAAGTTGTTAGTGAGTTTTTCAAACCAACATTTCAAGTGGGCACTCCACGCATGACCGTCGGGGGAACAATGTAAAATTAATTACGGTTTGAAAAGCTTTCACATAGATTAATCCCGAAAATCAATAGGCAAGTATTAACATTTAATGTCAATACTACATAAGTTAATAATAGTCACAACACAAAATTTAATATGTTGTTAAATAACTTTATATTATGTAAGAAATTTCTTACACAAATTATTAATAATTCACTAGTCAAATATTGGTGACTTTTGTTTTAATACGTAAATATAAATATTAATGATAATCAAAGTATATCATTAAATACATTTATAGGTAAAATTTCTTGCATAAATATGTTATTCATAAAATCAACATTCATTAAGTTAGTTTTTAATACACCACCACCACCACCAACAATAATAATAAATTATGTCTCTATTCTAATTCATAACTTATTTTAATCATTACTAAGATAAAACCTATTTTACTCTAAGTCGTAAATTTTTTTTTCTCTTGTCCTCTATCAAGTGGTGTCATCTTCCAAAAATAAAACATCATACTCAAAAAAGACTTAGACTTACTTTGGTAACTCAACCTAGACACATTAGTTAACATAATTTCAATTAAATGAAATTCCAAGATAATAATAGCAACAAACATTGATTATTAATGTCATTAAATAACTTTAATAATAATATGTAAAAAAATCTTCAGCAATCTATTTTTCGTGATAACACCATTGATCAACTTAACTTTTATTAGAAAATATAAATAATAGTAATATAAATAAATTATATTTCTATTCTAACGTATAATTGTTTTTTATCGTTAAAATAATAAACTTAGCATAGTAACACTTAATATATAATAGTTTTTCTTGTCACTTATAAAATGTTGCCAACCTTCTAATATATTACAACATGATACTCAACACATGCAATATTGCTTGCTACATCGAGAATCAAAATTGTTATAGTAACAAACACATTTATATTATGTCATTAAATAGTTATTAAATGGGTCATTCTAAAATATTGCCAACCTTCTACTAGTATAGGAACTC
>LPNX010087388.1:16929-111795 GCA_001517045.1 Pseudotsuga menziesii
ATGCACTAATGCTTTTCTAGTTCATAATTGATTTTGATTGTTAAAATAATTAATATTAATAAACAAGGGATGATTTACTATCATCAATATCATTAAATAAATTTATAGGTAAGAAATTTCTCACGTTAATCTATTATTCATAAAGTAAACATTCATCAAATTGGTTTTTAATACACTACCACTACCAACAATAATAATAATAAATTATGTTTCTACTTTAATTCATAATTTATTTTAATCATTACAAGGGTAAAACTTAGACTTTAAAGTCATAAAATATTTTCTCATTTTGATTATAAGTGGTGCCAACTTCCAAAAATAAAACAACATACTCAACAAAGACAAAAATAATTACTATGACAATATTTATAATTGTTGTAATAACAAATACAATGTTGGTATTATGTTATAAAATAATTTAATCAACTTAACATTTAATACAAACTATAAATAATATTAATAGAAATTATGTAAAGATTCAAAGGCTATGACTTTTTTCATTTTGAAAGAACTCAATCTAGCAGAAGTTCTAAATTCTAGATCCACTAAATAATTACAAATTTAATGAAATATGTGTTTTTTGGTAAGACAATAAGGAGGGTAGTGTCCTGCATCAACATGGAAAATGGTTTCGACATACAGATAGATACATTAATTGTTTTAATTAAATAACTTAAATTTCATACCTGTGGTTGCCAATTTGCCGAATTGTTGATTGTTACAAAACACAAAATAATAGAGCTTCGAGCTCTTAATTACTCAACACTATAACTTTCTCAAATCCAACCATAAATAAATTTCTTTTGGTGTTCTGGTTCAATTTAAAAGGCAAATTGTCGAGACTCGAATATGCAGTGAGTTGCAAGGCTCCAGTTGACTTAGGATTGATTCCATTGCCCCTCTACCCCATACATGTATGTTGTCATGACAAGTGTTGAACAACAAAATTTGATGCACTACCTTGGTGATGCTAGCATTTCTAACTGGATCTCTAGAAGAAAGACAAAGCACATAAACAAATAACACAAGAATTTATACTGGGAAACCCAATCGAGAAAAACCCAACAGACCTTCGTATATAGATAACAACTTCTGAGAACAAAGAGAAGAAGAGAAAGAGAGAAAATGTCTCTTGTGGATATAACCCCAAAAAATACTCTCCTAGACTGTAGTAGCACACCTTTCTGCTGGAGCAACTTGTTGTGAATGTGTGTAATAATGAGGAGGGGCGCCTCTTATTTATACTGATTTTCCAAGTGGAAGAATTACTGGGGTTGACCTACCTCGGGGAAAAATAAATTTATTTTATTTTATTTTTTATTTTTCTTGTTTGATATTTCCCTGGGGTTTACATTGAATATTTCTAGGGTTTACATTACATCAGTATGATCTCCCATAGGAGGTACAATTCAAGTACAATAAGAATAGATTATGAATTAGTTGCACAAATTCCAACACTCCCTCTCAACAAGGAAGGTATTCTTCAGATATGGTCACCATCGGCATCACAAGCATCTAGGTCTCTTTTATACATCTCATCTGTCTCGGTCATCTCTATACATATTGAAGGTTGTCAACATTGTCTTTGTCCACCGAGAGGAGTCATCAAAGTCTAATCCATTCAGTCTGTCGGTATATCTATCAGCTCCGCTATATGTCTGTCTCTACATGAGAACTTGGACATGCTTCACACAACCATCTACTATCAGTTCATCTGAAGTGTTGGTGGGAATTCTCCTACATCAAGTTGAGAACCAAGGATGTCAGGAATTCTCCAATTCACCAGGTTACGAACTAGGACCAATAGAGGTCACCAGTGTACACAACAATTTACAACTTGTTCATCTCAAGAGGTGGTGGGAATACTAAAAAAACACCAGATTGAGAATCTGAACATATAGTGGCCATCAATGCACACAACAGTCTATGTCTTGTCCATATCAAGATGTCGATGGGATTTCTCCCATACTTAGCCAAGAACCTAGGAGAGCAAAAGCCATTTACTAATGGAGAAATCCATGGCCTACTGATACAAGCTTTAAACCATCTGACAAATCTTTTGGAGAACCTGAATTTGGACATGATTTCGAAGAGATAGAGATGGTTCACTCTATCAAATGCATTGGCCATGTCCAATTTAATGGCCATTCCTTGTTTCTTCTTCTCCATACTTGAGTGGATAGCTTCATGTACTATAATTATATTATCAAGTATCTAGCAGCCAGCTACAAAACCTCCTTGCGATTCTGAGATGAAACGACCCGTGATGTTTTTCATTCTGTTTACCAATATTTTCATGAGGATCTTGAACGAGGTGTTGCATACTGAAATTGGCCTGAATCTATCCAACGAGATAGGGCTTTTTTCCTTTGGAACTAAGGACAAGAAGGATGAGTTGGTGGCCCCACCGATCTTGTTTTTCTTCTTGGTCCAATTTAACATTCTTTTTAAATCTTCTTTTATGATATCCCACGCTGCCTTGTAGAAATTTATGGTAAATCCGTCTGGTCCAAGTGCTTTGTCAGCTTGTAGAGGCCATATTGCATTTTTAATCTCATTTCCAAAATAGGTTTTGTTATCTCTTTGTTGTCTTCATCATTGATGAGCGTTGGTATTCCAGAAAGGAGATATAATTGTGCATCTGGGTTAGTCTCCTCGCTATCAGAGTAGAGCTCTCGAAAATGGCATGGACTTTTATTTCCTCTCGCCCTGCAATCTTGTTTCCATATTTGTCTTTTTAATTCTTTGATGGCGCTAAAGCTTAGCCGAACCTTTGTTTGTTTATGAAAATATTTTGTATTGGTGTCTCCTCCCTTTATCTATAGCTTCCTGGACTTTAGTCTCCATTCCTCTTCCTCCTGCCTTGCAACATTTATAATTTTAATATTCAGCTCCTTTTCCTGGCTCAGCAACATAGGAGTCACCTCTTTCGTTTCCATGTCTAATTGGATAGCTGCCAGCTCTGTCTAAAGTCTAGTTTTATGTTGACTGGGATTCTTGTAAACACTTTTTATTTAGCTTTTAATTGCAGAACACATAGCTCTGAGCTTTGATTCCTAGATATAACTGGGTGATCCTTGACATTGAATGTCTAAGGCCTTTTGAATTAAATAAAAAAAAATTCCATTTTGTAGCCAAATCGAGTTGAATTGAAATGGGATGGGCCCAATATTGACAGGTGGGGTTAAATTCAAGGAAACGAGATTGTGGCTGGAGGATGCTGAAGATAGGGTGAAAGTTGCTAGAAGGAAATATTTTTTAAGGAAAGCATAACTTACCAGGAATCTATCCAGTCTTGCCGCAATGTGACCTGCTCCATCTCTTCTGTTGCTATAGGTGTACTTCCCGTTCTTCAGTGGAGTATCCAGTAGGTCTAGATCTGAGATCAAGTCCTCTACCTTCTCACCAAATGGATCTTTGACCTTTGTTCCTCCATGTTTCTCCAGCTGTGACTTAGTAGTGTTGAAATCTCCAACGATGATGAGGTGTTTTCCTCGCAGATCCTCCTTTAGCCTGGAGAGATCTTCCCAAAATGTTACCTTATATTTATAATGTGTTGTTCCATATACATTACAAATGTATATCGAAGTTGGATCATCTTTTTCTTGGATTTCGGTGAGGAGCCAATGATGGGTTTCCCTCATTGATATTATTGAAAATTTATTTGAAATTAAGGTATTTATTCCTCCAGATGCTCCTTTAGAGCTGATGGCTTTCCCATGTTAATTTTTCCAGAGGCATGAGAGTGCCATAGTCTCTGCTTCCG
This sequence comes from Pseudotsuga menziesii, assembly GCA_001517045.1. Lineage (NCBI taxonomy): Eukaryota > Viridiplantae > Streptophyta > Pinopsida > Pinales > Pinaceae > Pseudotsuga > Pseudotsuga menziesii. Next base: position 20,696 of record LPNX010087388.1, read on the forward strand.
ACATTTTTGTCTCTTGGATTAGCAATATGTCAGGCCTCTCGGATTTTACTATATCTTTTAGTGCTTCCACTTTGCTTGATCCTCCTAGTCCCCTGCAGTTCCAAGAGATGGTTTTCATCATTTTTTATGCAATTGTGATCCTGCTTGAGATCTACCATCCGTTTTTGTCCCTCCTGGGTTTCTAGGATATTGTAGAAGTTTTTTTTCCTCGATGATGCGTCGTCTTCCTAATTCTATATTTTTTCTGCTTCCTCTTGTCTGTGATATTTTTGTGACTTTCTTTCTCTGGTGTTTGGTTGCAAAACTACATCATGTAGTTATTGGGAACCTTGTGAAGGCGATTTCTATGGGGAGAAACCCAGTTGTGCAAATTTGCTATGTTTTACCATCTCTTCCCAGGATCCCTTGGTGTTGTGGACCCTTCAAATTATTTTTCTTGCCTTTCATTTATGGGAGATGATGGGAGAAGACTAGTAGTTGTTGGGCTCTCTTCTTCTTCTTCTTCTGCTTCTACTGTTCTCATTTCCGATGATGGAATCTCTCCCTCTGCCATATGCAGCACCTGGAATTTATTGTTAGTATAAGCTTCTTTTCCTTCTTGAGGATTTTCCTTGCTTGTCATTGGTTGCGATCCACTTGATAATGGGACTGGTGAAGGGATTTTCCTTCCCCTTTGAACTTGCTGCCATCCTTCCTCTTGCATTTTTTCTGGAATTTCTTGAGTTACTTTTAGGAATTTTTTGACGAAGTGACCACATTCATGGAACTTCTTACACTTAAAGGGTAATTGCTCATAGTCTAATTTTTTCATGTGCTCCCATCCATCCATGTACAAGTTTACAACTTCTGGAAGCCCTTTTTCTAGATCTACTTCCACTCAAATCCTTGCACAGGAAAACAAAGGGCCCTTTGGTTCCTCTTTATCAATGTAATTGTCGAGAGAGTTCCAGATTGCTTGTAGAGTTTTTTCATTCCAACAATGCAAAGGAAGGTGGGGTAGACTGACTCATACCAAGACCGTTGTTGGCACATCTTTTTATGGATTGAAATATAAGATCCAACGATTTAAGTATAAGCCCCAGGGACCCATGAAGTAAGGCATGCTCCTGAAGATGAGATCTTCATCATCTTTGTTTTGGAATAAAAAGGTGAAGAATCCCTTTCCACAGAAGCAATGCTGTAGGCCCCCAAAGATCAAGGGAAACTAATTCTTGTTTATCCATGTATCCATAGTTTTTGGCGAAGGCCAAATTCTAGTGAACTTCCCTGTCAGGCCTTTCTCACCGAGTGCAAGGGATTTCAATATTGAAGCCACAAACATGATCTCGATTCTTTGGGTTGTTGTTCTCTTGACAAAGTTAGCATCGCTAGAATCCAGTCCTGAGGGAGGAGGAGGGGGCGTGGAAGCCAATAGAGCTCTGAATGTTGCATCTAAGTTCTGCCGCTGTTCTGCCGTACTTAGATCCCGGGGTGGATCCATTCTAGCCAGATACTTACAGATTGATCATAGAGCTTCCTCTAACTTCCTACTCACTAGGAATCCTTCCCACGATTAGGATTGTGACCTGGACACATCAAAACCTCTCCCAACAATTGACTCTGGTTCACGCAGCCATATTTCTCATGCAATCTTCCCCCCATATTTTGAATACTGATAATATATAATGTATTTAAATATTTTTTGTAGGATAGAAATCCACATAAATATGTAAATTGATGTTAATAAATATAAATGCATTTATGTTAGTTTAAGGATTTGGAGAGCTTTAATTTGTGAGAACCTTTTTTAGTTTCCATCATTAATGTAATATATATGGAAGACCAAAATCCATATAGAATCCTAGGAGTATATTGAAAATCATATGGCAACAACTATTTTCTTTAAATGAGCACAAGCTCTCAATTAAGACAAAAAATAGTCCGATAGATCGCAAATAGGTGCATGAGGCATTAATTAACATGCATGAGTGAATAATGAAGGCTAAGATGACAAATATATAGTCCAGGTGATGAAAATAAATATGAAGATGCACTAGAAAACTAACTAGGGGTCAACTAACATAGTCTAACACTAGGGAAAATAATGTTGCATGTGTTGCATGATTGGATGGCTGCATGACTGCATGAAAACATGCCTAATGTCTAGATGAGAATTTTATTTTAACACTCCCCCTTAATCCTAACTTATGTGAGTGTAAATATAGGTCCCATGAAACTAGTCCTATGGTCACCCTTTGCATTATTCATCCATAAAACTAAGGAAAAAGACAAACTACATGGGGAAAATCCTTCCTACCAAATGGACATGAAAGGTAAACCATAAAATGATCTCCAAACTACATTATTATGTATGGAGGAATCTTCTTATGGGGAAGAAGATGAATCTGCTCAATTGAATCAATAACATAGATAGTTGTATGATAGAGAATGGGATCATGTAGAGCAACTGAGGTATAATGATGAGAGAACAAAAGGAAGTGCTCACCAGACTTGAACTTCTTGAGATCAAACCCAAATGAGATTGAATGATCTTGAAACATTGAACCAAAGGTGTTTGTATCATATCCAAGAGAGTATGCCAACACGATGGCAAAGGCACGAGGTTCCTTGAACTTCTAACCAACAGAGGTGAGAGAAGATCCAAATGAACCTTTTATGTACTTGAGATTTTGAACCATGTGAGGTAAATCCAAGCAACTGAGATGTTTCATACTTGAAAATTGTTCCAAATGAGGTAAAATCATCTCCAGATGTGAGGAGCAAGTGACCAAGTGAATGCCAGATGTCTCCAATTTCATTAGCACTGTGAGCAAATATGTATGTGGTCATGTAGGAAAGGAGAGAATACATGAGACCAAGGAGAGTGAATGTATGAGCTCTGTAATATGATATTGCTTCCAAAATATTGAAGAAATCATAACACTTCATATCAAAAAACTCCTAAGAAGAAACTGTTAGAGATTCCCTTGCAACTGAATTTTTGAAAGAGACATGAGGTGCTTGATTTTTCACACCAAGAGTAATGAGAACAATCACAAGCATAACTGAAATATCTTGAAACTTTAAATTTGAACCAAACAAGGTGATATCAACTACAAAAATGAGGAACACAGGTCCTAGGTCCACCACTAATATGGAAAATGCGCAATTTTCTTCTTCTTCAATAAAATTTCAATAATTGGTACAAGCAATCAGGTAGGAATTCACTAGAAGTATTGGATCAATGAGAGTGAATGAATCCCTTCCCAAATATGATATTACCTCCAAAACATCCAATGGATCATTATTCTGCACATCGACAACAACATTGGAAGGAGAGGAATCAAATTCATCTTCAGCTACTAGAATAATCATTAACAAAATTTCCTATGAATTCAAAATAGAAGAATCACTAGAGAATAGCTAAGAAGGATGGAAGGAGAATTATTCTAAAATAACGGAGGTTCAAATGTATTCTTCAAAATCAATTGTATGAGAATATGAGATATTAAATATCTCATAAACTTCTGGAGCAATAGGAGAAGGAGTCTCTTCAAGGAGACTTTTACCAATTTGAACTAAATGAGTTAACGATTTTGTCATTTATTCATCACGAACAACTTCATAATAGAGAGTTGAGGCAGAGACATTTGGAGGAAGAACACTTGAGGAGGCGTTGTATTCGCTCCAAGTATCATCTTCTTCTTTCTGCACACCAAAATCTCTATCTAGATTGCTCTAGAGCTTGAATGGATACTCAACATAATCAATGAGATAATGCATCTTAGAAGATATTTCCAAAAACATAATTCCATATGTCCTATCACAGTCATTTAGCCAATCATTTTTTTCTTCATAATATTCTTCACCAACTCCAATAGGCACATCAAAGAGCTCACGCCTCTCGAGATATGCAACCATTTGTAATTTCCACTTTGAATAATTGAATGGAGAGAGGGGATGAGCAGCTTTCAAATCCACCTTTAAGTTTGTTGTACCTACAAAATAGGCACTCTGAAAATCCGTATTGATCATAATGATATTTGCTTAAGACAATACTCACATTTAGGAGTGCCTCACACTTGAGATAACCAAGGGGCTAAACCCAATCACCAGAGGCAATGACCTCAATATTTATGTGGAAAATCCACTGCTTCTGGTGCATTACGGAGCAACTATTACTCAACCTAAGTTCCCTATGCTCTGATACCATGTGAGATTTTGATAGACTTGAAGGGAACACGAAATCATATATCTAAGGATATAAAGAACAATGTAATCCTACAAAGATATGCAACAAAGATTAACATATAAAACGATGAAGAAAGTATTGAACATAATACACATGAGAAAGAACTCAATGGGATTAATCCCTCCTGTATACTATTCATCAAGAAGTATACATTTATAATAGATCTCCAAGGGATAAATGCATGATCCTAAAGAGGTGGTTGGAATCTACACATGTGGCAGGCTTAGATAGACTAGATTCCCCCACTAGACATATAACTACTTGTAACTCATGATGAGATCATATAACTGAGTGTGAGTGGTAGTTAAATGATGGTAGGTGGGAATGCAAGGTGCATTAGAGAGTCATTGGCTAGAAATTAGGAGAGAGAATCAAGGAGGGTGCATATGTCAGTTAATTAGTGTCTAACCAATGTCATAACTGCTTGAGGATCTCTGGAGCTTGAATGAAATCAAGGAGGGCACCCTTGATCCCTAAAATCAAGGAGAATAGGTGCATGAGGTCTTAATTAACATGCATGAGTGGATAATGAAGGATAATATGCCAAATATATAGTCCAATCGATGAAAATAAAGAGGACAATGCACTATGAAACTAATTAGGGGGTCAACTAACATAGTCTAACACTAGGAAAAATAATGTTGCATGATTTTCTGGCTTCGTGGCTGCATGAAATCATGCCTAATGTCAACATAATTGATATATTTGAAGTTTGGTATATATTTCACTTATTACTCTATGTACATTGAATGATTCATGTGAGATGAGATTTATAAGTTTCTTATGTTGTTTTATGTAGTGAACAAATTCTGAATGCAGTGATTCCAATGATTCTGAATCCAAATTCGGTGATGTTGTTTTATGCAACGAACAAATTCATTTATGTTGTTTTATGCAAAGAACAAATTATGAATCTAGTGATTCCATTCCAATTTAGTATTCATGTTGAAATATCTCATTTATTTCTAGAATTTCCTTATTTTGTATATTGTGTTGTCTAAAATGTCCATGAGATCCCATCTACTAGGGTTGGTGGATCATTGGAATATGCATTCACAAATGATATGATCACAGGGAGAAACATGACAATGACATATTACAATTCATGTTCTCTCCTAGCATCTGCAAATTATTATGTGGCTCGTCTCTTATTGACATTTACGAGATAAAATTCAAAGGACTATTAAGAATGTAAGGAGTTAATGTTGATGAGAATTTTAGTTAGCTTGGGGTGCATCCTTAGATTTCCTATCATCACACCACCCAAAAAATATCATGATTACTAAATAGGAATAAAAGGGAGATTGTGTTTTCATATGTTACGTCGTAAACCATGCAAAAAATTAATTCAATTACATAATAATGTACCTTATTCAAACTAATTACTAACTTATGTTTCAAATAGATATTTCACTTACAAAAAGGATCGACTTTCATTGTAACAATTTGTTAATTAATAATAATTCGACTATAACAATTTGGTAACTAGCACATCCACCACATTAACTAGCACATCCAATTTCTTAATTAATAATAATCCGGTTATAACAATTTGGTAATTAATAATAACAAGTCAACTATAATGGTTTGTTAATTAATAATAACAAATTTATTGTAACAATTTAATTTATAATTGCACAAAATATTGTTTATGTAAACAACTAATACGGAAAAATAAAAGTTATGCTTAACACAAATACTAGCATTGTATATATATGCAGATGAACAATGAATGTTGATAAGCATCATTTTGCAATTTGGAGTTTATACCTAGGTGACATCTATCAGTGTTTTCCATCCGCCATTAATGTGGTGGACGTGCTAGTTATATGAAGTAAGAATATATATTTTATAATTTTTTTTGGCTAATGGGAAGAACCCCCTTGACTAGCAGGTTTACCATTGGCTAAGTTGCCACGAACCAGGGGCATCTAAGCTATCAAAATCTCCTGGGGATCGTACATGTCCTGGACCGCACCAACCCTTAACATGTTGTATTTTTGGTATCCGTGGGATTTGAACCGATGAAATTTATGCTTAGGGGGCATCTTAACCATACCCCCGCCACCAACTGTTCTACATCTCATAGATAGAATCTATGGTTTTTTAATTATTAACTTGTTTCTTATATATATACACGTTGCAAATGGTTATATTATGGCTAAATATCTCAAAATCTTTAATGACTTTACATTTTTAAAGATAATTGCATATAATATTTCACTCATCAAAATTGATTTTATCATTTTGATAATTTTTGGTATTAGCGTAATATTTTTTATTAACTTGGTAACATTTTAATTCGTTTATGTTATAGAGCCAATTTGCATTGTGTTATAATTCTAGGTTTTTGTTGATGATATTAATGATGTTAAACGCACCTGGTGGCCCAACATTTATAACTACGTATATTTACATAAATTGGGTTAGATGTGGAAGCATTGAAGACGCCAAGAAGGTTTCAAAGAATTTCGGAAAAGATCACTAGTAGAGAGAGTTGTATGTGCATTAGAGGCATCATATGAAAAATTACCAATGCAATGAATAAATGCAACATCAAGACAAAAGAGATTATTAGGACTTTATAAATAGTAAAATTAAGTATAGAACCTACAATGAAGAGTATAGAAGAGATGTTTCTTTTGCAATAGGAGACAAAGTTTTCTCTAGCCTATCAAAGATGCCTATAACCTAGGCAACAAGAAATGCATATCACCATTTATTTACTCTCAAAGATTTATTTATGAAAACAATGAATACCTTTTTTTTTCTTGACAAATTTGGCATAGCGTTAGAACCCTCTTTAGAATTGAATAAAATCCCTCAATTTGTCAAGGACGAAGTAGAGAGAAGTAAAGATAAATCCGCACGATGAAAGGTCGTCTTGAACATTATTGGTGAGGTAATGCATTGAAAAATAGTCCTAATTTCTCATCCAATTTTAGTTTTAATGTTTAACTGACCCCCAACAGAATGTGTTGTGTTTGGATGGAGCAAAAAGCCACAAGTCCAATCGATACTTTGATTGGATAAGAAACTACTTCAAACATATGATATTTGGGAGAATAAAAAACATCAAAGCAAGAGTTAATTAGTGAAAAAATTATTTCAAAGGTAATTATTGAAATGATATACCCACACTTGGAGTTTTTTTTAACACTAGTACACAATGAGAAATTAGTGACTAAAAGAATGACTAAAATTCGGATATAAACGATTATTTTTGAGTTGGTGACTAGTAGTAGCTAATTTCCACTATCTTATAGCTTGACTAACTTACTCGTATTTAACTTCATCATTAATTGGTTGACTTATTAGTCATTGATGTAGTCATTGATTTAGCCATTAATGTAATCATTTATTTAGTCAACGATTGCCACAATTAATGGCCAAATATATGACTAAATAAACTACTAGATGATAAATCAAGTAACCAATTATTGACTAAGATAAATATGACTAAACATTAGTCACACTATAAGATACTGGAATTTAGCTACTAATAGTTGTGTATATGCGAATTTTAGTCATTTTCTTAGTCACACATTTATGATAGGGCATGGAGGAATCGAACCACCAACCTCCTGCCTATAAGGCAGATGCTCTTCCATTGAGCTAGCACCCTTTAAGAATTGATGATAACATGTATAGTTGATAACATGTATAACATGTATGAATCCCCTATAGTATCTTAAAGGACAATATGCAATACACATGTATTACAATATTTCAAAGCCAACAGAAGTGCAAGCCTAATGATAAGAATATAATATCCTAAGCCTATTTCATCCTCATTTCATGAATGCAACAAAGCTGCATAAAAAGTCACGAAAACAAACTTTTATTTCCTATAGTGAACATGCGCTCGATATTGAAGACATACATGTTGCTAATGAATTTGTGTCAAAGAAACTGGTCAAGAGCACCAACTGCTCCTTTTCAATCTTGGTGACATTTTCTAAATTCCAAGTAAAAATTTATGGTAGATATCAACAAATTAGTACAATGATGATATAGAATTAGGGGATCTAAAACTGTGGACACTTAAACCACTATAGGAGGAAGTATATTTAGTCTTTCTGCCTGAGAAGATTGCCCTTACTATGTTTGGATTAATTAATCTTCCTTTGTCCAATATAGTCTATTTGGTCGATTTTCCCAACTTAGGGGGTGATTATTACTGTACTAAAGTGTGGGGGACACACCTATAGGTTATATGCCACTTACTGCATGTGCATGCATGAGTTTATGTGCCTCTGGGAACAATCCCTACATTATAGGAGACCACTGAGTGCCACCAGCAACCTCCATCAGTTTGTTGTGGTAGGTAAGCAATTGTGCTAAGTTAACCTCCAGTTACAATCAGTTATATCACTTTCAGTTATCCTAGTGCCAATTTTGCATGCATGAAGGGAGAGTGGCACCTTTTTTCACATACCTCATTAGTTAACTGATTGTAGATTGATTTAGACATCTGGAGTTACACTAGTGAGCTCCAACAGTGATTTAGACACACTGAATTAGCTATTCAGTTAGCTTGAATTGATAGTTTGAATCATATCTTTAACATTTGAATTCTATTTATTGTATAATCATTGTATTATTGATTAATGAATGAATATTAATGTTGTGATTATATGAATAATTCTTGTCCGATTTATCTAAAATTCATTGCATGAATTTCCCGTTCAGTGTACATTCACTTTGATTATTTCATTGCATAATTCCCTTTCTACAACTTTCATAAAAAAAATTTCTATAGATTAATGGTTCACAAATTTAACATGGTATGAGAGACTTGTTCAGGCTAGCAGCAAACCTTGTCTGATCTCCATTGTGCACTAGAAGCAGTTGAGTTTCCACATAATTCCTGGAATCATAGCATTTATCCCTCTGGATTTTGGCCAAAGAAGTCTATCTAGGTGTGACGGACTCTAAGAAAGTGCACATGTCGAGGTGGAAAGGCTTGTACTGACATATGATTACGAATTGAAGCCTTCGGTTTCATGTGCACTTACATCTCCCAGGATATTTTGTTCCATCTTAAGGGACTAAGGACTCTGAAGGAAGTTTGGCAAAATATTGAATCTTTATTTCGAAAACAAGATGAGCTTCGAGGGAATATTCTAGAGAATGAGCTCATTGCACTACAACCCAATAGTTTCAAAACTATTAAGCAATTCTTTACAAAGAACTAGTACTGCAATGCAAACAATGTGGATTAGAGAGGAAAGATGAGCATCTTGTACTGTCAGTGCTAAGAAATCTTGGCTTAGAGTATTCAGTCTTTGTCTCTGCATTCCATTACGGAAGAAATTCTATTCCTAATTGGAAGATGCCTTCTCTAGATGCTTTTATTGAGTCCTTGATACAAGTGAAAGATAAATTGGCTCAAATGGGAGTGATTCAAACCTCCAAGAATCAAGCACTCTTTGTAGGAGACTCAAACAATGTGCAAGTGAGAGGGAAGCACAAAGGAAAGGACATGCAAAACACTAATTTGAGGCCAAAGGAGAATCAGAGATCTTTCGATGGAGCCCTAGGTTCCAAGAAAAAGAAGAAATTTGGGAAGACTAAGTGTCCCTACTATATGAGAGGCTTTCATACAATAGACTAAGTATCCAAATAGCCACTACATGAATATGACCATTGACCAGTTGACAAAACTCCTTGAAAAGAACAATATTTCCCTTCCAGAAGGTGCAGAGATGTCTGAAGCTAGAGAGCAGACTGAAGAATATGAGAGGTGCCATGATTTCAAAGTAGGCTCCACTAAGTCAAAGGCCTATTTGATTGATTCAGGGGCATCTAACCACATGGTTTCCTCCAAAGAATACTTCACTACTCTAGATCTCTCAGGGGGACCTAACATTCATATGGGGGATAATTCATAGATCCCATCTGTTGGGAGAGGTTCTGTTAAAATCCATCAAGTAGACTTCAAGAATGTACTCTATGTTTCCTCTCTTGCAGCAAATTTGTTATCTGTTTATTAGATGACACATACTGGCTCGCCAAAGCAAGTTGTATTTGGTCCCGACTCAGTGGATATCTCATATATCTCAACTGGGTAGACTATAGCGAAGGATGTTGCAAACCATGCCTCCAAGGAATATGAATTCTCACATTATTTTCCATACTCAGCTCTAGTACAATCTCAACAACCATTTGAAAGGGAAGGTAAAAACTCTCGTTCATCTCCGTTTGCTGATAATGATATGTTGTCTAAAATTTTAGTTTTAGAATACAAGGAACAAGATCAACATGATCTTGATTGTGATATTGTACCTCAAGATGATCTAGATCCAGATCTAGCTCCTATTCCAAATCAGAATCCAAAATGGGCTGAAAAGCTCATTGAAGTAGCTATAAATGTCGTTGGGGATCGAGATGATAAAAGAAGAATGAGGTCCCAGTATCATAATAAACATGTTGCACTCTCTCACACAGCTTCACTACCTACAAAGTGGCGCAACAAGCTTCCAGAGAGATGCTACTTGATGATGAAGAATCATCCACTCTGAGTGCCACTATCAACCTCCATCAGTTGGTTGTGGTAGGTAAGCAGTTTTGCTGAGTTAACCTCCAGTTACAATCAGTTAGATCACTTTCAGTTAGCCTAGCGCTAGTTTTGCATGCATGAAGGGAGAGTGGCACCTTTTTCCACCTACCTCATTAGTTAACTAATTGTTGATGTATTTAGACATCCAGAGTTATATTAGTGAGCTCCAGCAATGATTTAGACACATTGATTTAGTTCTTCAGTCAGCTTGAACTGATAGATTCGAATCCTATATTTATCATTTGAATTATATTTATTGTATAATCATTGCATTATTGATTAATGAATGAATATTATTGTTGTGATTATATGAGCAATTATTGTCTGATTTATTTGATATTTGTGGCATGAATTTCCTGTTCAGTGTACATTCTCTTTGATTATTCCACTACATAATTCCCTTCCTACAACTTTCATATTTTCTTGTAGATGAATGGTTCACAAATTTAACATACTCTACTCAACTGAAAAGTCCTTCATTGCTAAACTTATACTTTACTAGGCTATTGGTTGCTTAAGATGACCATCGGTCGACAACCCAACTATATACGTTATATCTATGCACAAGCCTATTAATACACTATGTCCATTCCTAATAGGAAAAACTGAACATAAATCATAAACATATTATGATTGATTGCGACTGAACTATATGAAGTCTAAGGCAAGGATGAAGCACATTTCTTGTTCTTACCTAAGAATATTTCCCTTTTCTCTTATTCTGTACAGATAAGAATCACTCAAGTTCTTTAATGCAAGTTCTTCAATGTCAGACTTGTAGTTGTACATGGCCAGGCATATGGTTGTATATGTAGAAACCTCTTAATACTCTAGAAGTGATCTCATGAAAGAGAGATGCCATACTATATAAAACTTCTAAGTCCCCCATACTACATGTATTATAAGGCAGAAGTGAATGCCTAGGAATAGAAAAAGAAACAGCTCATCCTAAACGTATGGTTGCAAGTGACCTATAGGAATTAGGAGGGAATTATCTATTTTAAATTTATTTCTACTATATTAAGTATTCTAATCTCATGAATGCAACATAAAGGCATGAAAAGGAAAGAGATTGATATTATATCAATGATAATGTGCTCTTGAATGCAGACGGACTGCTTAGTGGATGTACATGAGATATTTATTAAAATCCCTAGCTACCTCTTTACTCTTGGTCCTATTTAAGGCATCAAGATTTCCAGAGACTTGCCAAAACCTGAGAGTCTCATCTTCTGCATCTAATGCAATAGTGTACCCATATGGACTCTGAATTAAAAAACAAAGGAAAGATGACCAACACAAAAGCAAAGACTATCAACATAGAAACCATTTAGCCATATATTTATAGGATGAATACCTCTGCCAATCTAGTACTCTAGAATTGTGATAAGTAAACTCTATAATCTTAACCATCGATGGATATTTCCATAAGGTCAGTTAGTTCTGGCTAAATCCATGTGAACTCAATAGCTCATGCTCATGCTTATTCCATAATAATGAGAAAACATGAGAGTGAGTGTCAACGGTATTTAAGCAGGCTCCTGTATGAGTGTTCCAAAACTTAATACACCGATCTGCACTACCTCCACTAGATGCCAAATGATTGCTCTAGAAAGGACACCATGCCAAGGATTTTAGTGCAACACAATGTTCATATAGCCAGTGAAGATATGGATTCAGAGTCATAGGATTAGATGAAGAGATGCTCTTATCCCACACATGAAGTAAATTGTCAACCCCCCTACTTATAAGTTATTGGCCAGACATAGAGCGGATACGAACATCATGATTTAATGTTAAACCATCAAGGTCACCAATTATAATAATATGACCATTCCCAACAAGCGCACCCACATGTGCATGGTGACCTTTCAAGGCTCTTAAATGTGTTCATTCAAAAACATTACCAAGTCAATGAGAATGCATCTAGAGAAACAAAACAAAAAGAAATTGAAAACATGAAAGTAGTAGTTTACTCTACCTCTCTATTGGATGCAAAGACCCATAGCTATATAAGAAAATTAGTCAATCCAACACCAATATGTTTCCCATCAGGTGCCCATTTAACACTTGTTATTGGACCAACATCATCTTCGCCAGTCAGGAGCTCAGAAGTTGTGCTCTGGGACACATCCCATAAGTATATTGTATTATTGAGGGCTATTGATAAAATATTGTTGACTCTCCAATCCAGAAGATTCAAGTAATAATCATCCACAAGTTGAGGGGCATCCAAAGTTCGCTCTACAGACTGCAAATACTAGAAGAATTTTATTCCCACAAATGCAATAAAATTATAAATGGACAAAAAGAAGAAAACAACGTGGTTTAGAACTTCCTTATACTCATATATATATTATGATCAGACTTTGTCTCTTAGGATACAAGTCACTAACGAAACAATGGAAATGCCTGAGAGAAAGATAGATAGGTAGTTGTAGGGCAGAGTTAGATAGATACATACCTCAATGTATTAATCAAAACAATATAGAAATGAGGATGAACGTTCAATCCCATTGCTGCAGTAAATGATAGTATTTTAGGACATTCATACATCAAGAAAATAAACTTTCATTTCAAATGTGCAGATCCAACCTTAACCCATACTCTAGCACATCCCTTAGACTATGGCACACTTCCATACATAGTAGCAGCCTCAAGGAGGATGAAAAGGAGCACAAACACTCTGTAAAGTCTAAACATGGTCGACTTGTTGCAACAGGATGAACATGAACCACAACAACCCTAGTAAAGGTCATGGTAGGCACTAACAACAACACACTCACATAAAAGACCTCATAAGAATCAAAATACCACAGATCGATTCAAGGCATCCCAAGGAACAATCATGGTTTAGTCTAGTAGACTCATCAAAGTTCACAACCCAGCTTAGAAGGATGAAAAAGGTCACAACTTGGTACAAATAGATCATAGAGGTCATGGCTCTATACAAACAACCCACAAAGATCATGGTTCTGTTCATACAACCCACATAGATCATGACTCTATCCTATCATAGATAAGGACTCAGTCCAAGGCAACCCACACAGTCATGGCTCAATACTAGCAACCTCAAAGGTGGTCACAGTTCAAAATAACAGGCTCACTAAATAACATGGCCTACCCTGGCAAGCTGCCAACAAGCTCCAACATAGCTCTACACTTTCAGACAGGATGAACACAGTCATAATAACCATATACAAGTTGAATACAACCACGACAACAATTAGTAGGCTGAGAGGAAGGTCACAACAACCCTAGAAAGCTGAGAGGAAGGTGACGAAATATCATCAACAAAAACAAAACCCTCGACGTCAAGCCAAGGAGCATCAACAAACCAGTCCAAGCAGGCCGTTGGTGCCAAATAGTTTGTATTGGATGGAGGCGAGGAGGTTTTGGTGGGTTCTTACAAGAAAGTAGTTGTGAATTGGGCATGGAAGCATTTTTGGCCATTTACTAGGCCACCATTGATACTCGTTGAGGAAATTGTGTTTCCTATTCACAGTTGTTGAGGGTTTAGAATTTGGAGGGTTTGATGGGTTTTGAGGGGCAAGTAGTTGTGAATTGGGTATGGAGGAATTTTGTGGATTTATTAGGAAACCATTGAGGAAATTGTGATGCCTATTCACAATTGTTGAGAGTTTAAAATTTTGGTATTTAATTTCCAGTGCTTCCATGAATAAAAGAGCATTGGAGAGAACCTAGAGGTTCTTGAAGAGGCGGGCCATGAGTGTATCTCTAGAGTCAAAATCTCCTTCTTCCCTTACAAAATCGTAGGTAAGTTTCTTGTTTTTTTGTGATATATTTTGCATGTTAATATTGGTTAGAATCCCGAAGATTGATTTGTGAATGTTCAAAACTGTCCAGCATCCTGCATTTGGATTTTTATTGTGAATGTCCAAACCTACACATATGCGTTACAACCTTAATTAAAATTTCACGACCTTTCATCCTCCTCAATCCCATTAGTTGGCATGGATTAAACTTGGTTGTTTCCTTCATAAGATACCAGTGTACATACCCTTACACGACTGGTCCAATAAGGTTAACTGATACCTTGAACATGTTGTGATGAGTGAGCATTTAATTAAGAGTAACATTAACAATGGCCATATTGTTGTAACAAATGATCAGGGTTCTATCCTAGCAGAGGTCACGACTCAGTCCAAGGCAACCCACAAGGTCACGACTCAATACTAGCAGCCTCAAAGGTGGTAACAGTTCAACATAACAGGCTCAGTAAAGAACATGGCCTTCCTTAGTAGGATTCGAACAAGCTCCAACACAACTTGACACTTTCAAATAGGATGAACACAGTCATAGTATCCATATACAGCCTGAAGACAATCACGACAACACTTAGAAGGCTGGATGGAAGGTGACGACAACCCTAGAAATATGAGAGAAAGGTGACGACAACTCATCAACAACAACAAAACCCTAAAGTGAATCTAAGGAGCAATAACAAACCCTAAGACATTCATTGAATCATATCTCCAAAATTTCTCTTGTTAAGACACACAAAATGAAGTTTAGGACTTGGATTTATATTCTTGACATGTCTTCTAGATGGGTCATTCTTCTAGCCCTACTTTTTAGGAGAGTTACCAAAATAAACAAATAATAATATTATGTTCACTTAGGATAGGGTACCTTCAAGTTCAAGAGGTTATAAGAATAAAGGTAAGTCATCATGACATCATGAAAAAAGGGTCAAGGTACCACAGTAGGAAAGGAAGGCGATAGCATACGGACCAAAAAGGTTCAACACACGATCAAAGGTCAACAAGAGTGGTCATAGAAAAGTGGGAAGACAACCCTTTCACCCACAAGGCCAAGGTGTACCATTAATGTGGGGGGGATAACCCTTTTACCCACAATACCAAGGTGTACAATCAAGGCAGGGAATCAACCCTTTTACCCACAATACCAAGGGTCAAACTTTTGTTCTCTCTCTCAAGGTATATAGTTCATAAGTGTTCCATACAATAACTTTATGTTTTATCATCACCATATAAGGAAGGTCCAAACTGGATAATAGTATTTTCATATGCACTATTTGGGTCCTTTCCAGGGTGTGAAATGTTGAAATTTGTGTTAGGTTAGGGTTTGGAGAAGAAAAATTGCAAATCAATACGAGAAACAAAAATAGTACAACTGTCACCATGCAAGATAAAGTAAAAACATAATTTTCTTTTCTTTCAACTTAACACTCCCAAAGGTCCCTGTGTTAAAGTTGAAGCATCCAAGGACAATAAATAACAATTGTAGTAATAAATTAATGAACAAGTTAAACTAGCATCCATAAAGGAGAAAACAATGTGGTTTATACCTTCCCTTATATACTCAAAAAACAATGTGGTAGGACCTTTCAATACCTTCCCAAAACCAACCAAGACCTCGTAGCCGACATAAGGCTTGTTTCTTGTTGTATGATACAATCAATGACAAAACACCTTGGACCTTATAGTATTCAAAAATTTAATCATCTATAACAATCTACAACATATTGGTAACAAATTCAACTATTCTACAAGATTAAAAAAAAAACGATTTTATGTATTTGATAATGCTATAAACACTTTCAATATAGAAATAAGCCTAGGCATGGAAAACCCATTTTCCCACTTGTAACTCTTTTGTGGTTTTCAAAACTAACTACACCAACATTAAAAAAGACCGCTTATGACAATATATCAACAACTAGAGCTGTAATAGACCCAATACCTCCTCCCATTTAGGTGATATAAATACAAGATACAAATATGCAAGATTTCTACCAATAACATATTTTATTTATTTTATATAATGTTCCCTAAGTTATATATTCCCCCTAATATCTCCAACTTTGAACAAACAATTTGTTATTGTGTGACAAGGATGATATTCAAACAAATTTTGCATCATTCAAGCATACAAAATAATGATTACCAAGTAACTATGGATCCATAATGACTTACCTTTTTCTTCTCATCTCTTTAAAATAAACCAAGTCAAACTACAGAAGATTGATGAGATCATCACACACATGTAAATGGCTCAACTTCAAATTTAGATAAGTTGCAACAGCATATAACAATAATCAAGTACCCTACCTAGTTCACTAGTAGTTAGATGCTCTAGAATTTTATATGGTCATCTACAAATACTTGTAGTAGAGCTTGACCATCTTTATTTATTGCATAAAATTCATCTCCCTGAAGTAACCAAGCAATGTCATAACATGTTTTAATGGATAGAAAAAACAAAAGGCTAGGTGATATAAGTTTATAAACACCACCCATGAAACATTAAAAGGTATAGATGCTTAAAGAATGCACCATTTGGTTGACTTCAAACTCTTTCTATGCAAGATAACGATTGAAATTTAAAATTCATAGACATCTCTTCAGGTAGTTTATACAAGAATCCATTGATAGATAAACTAGGGAATTTGCATACCTAGTATAATGGAGATGTAATAAAAATCTATACACATATTCCTCTTTGAGTGACTGAATAAAATTATAAAACCATAAATTTCCAAAACAATACGAGAAACAAAAGTAGTACATCTGTGACAATACAAGATAACGTAAAAACATAATTTTCATTTCTTTCAACTTAACACTCCCAAAGGTCCCCGTGTTAAAGTTGAAGCATCCAAGGACAATAAATAACAACAATAGCAATAAATTAATGAACATGTTAAACTAGCATCCTTAAAGGAGAAAACAATATGGTTTATACCTTCCTTTATATAGTCAGATATATATTATGATTAGACTTTGTCTCTTTCCGGAAAGTGAAACAAATGCTAAAGGTGCATTAGAACTCATTCATTCTGATGTATGTGGTCCTATGCCCTCCATATCCTTAAGTGGATATTTGTATTATGTCACATCTATTGATGACTATTCAAGAAAGGCATGGATATACTTCTTGAAGAACAAGAGTGAAGTGTTCGGGAAATTCAAGGAATTCAAGGCTTGATAGAGAACCTTTCAAAAAAGAGAATCAAGACACTGAGAATAGATAATGGTGGAAAATACACTTCAAAGGAATTTGAAGCATTCTGTAAGGAGGCAGGAATCAAGAGGGAACTAACCACTCCCTATAATCCCCAACAAAATGGTGTTGCAGAAAGAAAAAATAGAACTATTATGGAAGCAGTGAAGACTATGATTCGTGACCAAGACCTCCCCATGCACCTATGGGCTGAAGCAACAAGAACAACCGTATATGTGCATAATAGATTATCTCACACTACTCTTGGATTCAAGACTCCTAAAGAGCTGTATACACGAAAGAAACATGAAGTGATCTATCTCAAGATATTTCGCTGTCCAGTATATGTACATATTTTGAAAGAGAAGAGAACCAAGTTGGATCCTTCTAGAAAGAAAGGAATATTTGTTGGATACTTTGAAGTCTCCAAAGCCTTCAGGATATACATTTCAGGATTTCATCATATCGAGATTAGTAGGAATGTAAAATTTGATGAAGAGACAACTCTTAAGAAATCTATAAGGTGTCAGCTTGAAGATGTACATGAAAAGGATTTACCTCCCATAACGGTAGAAGCTTAACCCTCTCTTGAAATAGTAGCATCTGAGGATCATGACATGCTAGAACCTCAAGAACCCCCAACTATGGATATCTCTCAAAAGAGAAAACCTGTTTGGGTAAGAGAAATCATACAAGAAGTAGAGAGATATGGAGCTCCAGAAGGCTCCACAAGATCAAGCAAAATATAAAATCCATATTCTAGTTATGTAGCTTTGATGTGTGACCTTGTAGATCAAGAACCCTCCAGCTATGAGGAATCTACACAGAAGGAAGAATGGGTTGAAGCAATGACAAAAGAATACTAGTTAATAATGAAGAATGATGTTTGGGATATAGTACCCAAACTAAAAAACAAGAGTGTGGTATATTCGAAATGGATCTACAAGATAAAACATACTGCTGATTGAAGTATTAAAAAGTACAACGAAACATTTGTGGCTAGAGTATTCTCTTAGAAATATGGGATCGATTATGTAGAGACATTTTCTCCAGGAGCAAGGTACACTTCCATCAGAACCATCACGGCATTTGCTTCCATGATGAAGTGGAATTTACACCAGATGGATGTAAAGACAACCTTCCTTAATGGTGTGATTGAGGAAGAGGTTTACATCGAACAACCATAAGGATTTGAAGTCGAATATAGAGTGAGTCATGTATGCAAGTTGAAAAAGGCCCTGTATGGACTGAAGCAAGCTCCTAGAGCTTGGTTTGGTAGAATAGATAGCTTCTTGACAAGCATGGGATCTACCAAGAGTAAAGCTGGTCCTAATCTTTACATGAAGATTATGGATGATGTACTAGTCATATTATTATTATATGTGGATGATCTATTTCTGACTGGAAATGAGAAACAGATCACAGATTGTAAGAAGAATCTAGCTGAAGACCACCCACACCTGTGTAGAGTGGATCGTTCGGCACCTGCATCATGAACCAATTTTTGACCCATCGGCCTTAGTATCATAGGCGACCGAACGACCGCCCCCCTAATTACTGGACCAACCTAAGATATGGCAGATAGATAAAGTATACCTATGTCTAAATCTGACGATACCATACCATGATCAAAAGGTACAACGACCCGAGCAACCAAACTTAGCATAGATGTAACCACTGGAGCCATTCTAAATAGAGATAAATTAGCACTACTTGGTGAAATAGGTTCTTTTATGGCTAATTTCAAACCATCTGCTAAAGGTTGTAACAATCCGAATGATCCAACTACATTAGGACCCTTTCGACGTTGCAAGAGAGCCATTGCTTTATGTTCGGCTAACACTAAGAAGGCTACTCCTAGTAGAAGTGGTATGATTATTCCAGGTATTTCAGCTAGAATAGCAATGTACGTTTCCGATTTCCTATTAACTCATGATCGGGGTTGACCCGATCATGTCATGATATTTCTCTCATGATTGGGCCAATCATGATAAGGATGGGACCTATTCTCGAGGAGCAGCTCCAAAGGGAGAGGAACTATTAAGGTCATCCCCAGTGACTCTTTCTTAAAAAGCATGCATACATTTCAGGGGGGTTCTATATGCTATATGCTCATGGCAGCTTAGTCGTTATATATGTAATAACACTAGATTCGGCATGGAAGAAAACTAAAACTGGAATAACACTAGATTCGACGTGAGTTGTATTCCAGTCATTCTTTATATATGTCATTATGCAAGCACTTTTGACTTGCAATTACCATTCACTACTAGATCTGTCTCTTAACTGAGAGTCATTCTTTATATATGTCATTATGCTAGTACATTTCACTCATGGGATCACCAATTCTTAGGGTTTTGTGTCCTCTCCTTTTAGTTGAGACCTCCTTCCTAAGGACCTCACCGAGAACCACTTATTTATATAAGTAATAACACAAGGATGCGCAAGCATGCTCAACTAAAGGGAGAGGCATTTTACATACTTATTGACTCAAAAAGTCATGTTTCTATGAAAAGAAGTAACCTCACCCCCAAATAAGGCAAATCACTAATTGTATCTTACTGACTTAGAATAAAGCAAGTCACTAATTGTACTTCACTGAGCGAGTCATTGTACCTTTTCCAAAATGGGCGAGTCACTTAGAGTCTCTCAGTCAAAAAGGGCGAGGCAAGATTTCATTTTCTAATTTCCCTTAGGGTCAATCGAATTACTAACTGTATTCCACCCTTTCCCTTTGATTTTATATCACTTTGCTCTAATTTTATATCACAAGCTTTATTCCCCTAATGGTGCTAATGTCGCTCGCCAATCCTCCGATGAAATACAAAACATAAGAGTTGAGTGGTGATAATGAGATTCTATGAGTAAAAGAGATAGGTTTCTCATTGGTAATAATCGTGTTGGTGCCGCCTACACCCACATATTTCTCTTATTTATCCCCCAATGAAATAAGGATTCCGGCCTACTAAGAAAAATCGAATTGTTCACCGGCAGCTCACTGATATGATAGGATAGAGATACTATCAAATTGAGGTTTGGTTGCACCCCGCCTACTCTCTCAAATGCCTGTTATAAGCTCCGATCATTAGGAAGTCCTACCTATGCCGAAAAATGGCCTTCCCACTCACCCCTGAACACCCCCCCCTTTAATGCTAGCTTTTATCCAGCGTACCCAATTGATGATATTTCCACCTCACATGCAGGAGTATTTCCCAATCCTCCCGACTATGGCACTTATAAATCCCACTTATCCCACATAGTTTACGGAATCCAACTGCTTGCTCAATTTATTACCCATTTTCTTTTTTATAAACGATTCTTCCTCTCCATGCCTGTATTTGAGTATGCCCGATTCTACTAATGATAGATCCAAGTATTCCACCCTCAGATAAGTAAGGAGATAGATAGGTTTTCTAGGCGAGAATAGATAGGTAATTCCAAAAAATTGGTAGTTACAAAATATAGATAGTTCCAGGGCTGACCCTGCACCTACTGGAGATGAATAAATATATGCTCCCCAGTGAAGTGGACTCTAAGGGATGATACCCCAGACATATGAATAGATGAAGGTACCAATAAGTGAGCTCCGCTACCATGTTTTAAACTTGTGCCCGTGAGTCTATAATATCCCCTCCCAACCCTATAGATATCCCATTTCTGATCTATGTATCTCGATCGGCACTAGTAACACCTATAATTGGAATCCGTCGCATAGACAATTTGAACATAGAATAAGAAGTTGCCTTCTAACGAATAAAGAGAAAATTTGTTTTTAGGCAATTCTACTTTTCTTGGTCAGCTATTAATTACGCATATAATACATTATACTCTCTATCCCTAAGCGCAGAAGCTTCAATATGAAAGGTCTTGGATTTATGCGTTATTTCCTAGGGCTTGAAGTGTTGTAGATCCCAGAAGGAATCTTTCTGAATCAGGGAAAGTATGTAGTAGAAATCTTGGATTGATATGTTGGATTGTAAATCCATGACCACACCCATGGAAACTAACTTGAAGCTATTGTCTAATGAGACATCAAAGTTAGTGGATATGACTCAATACAAACATATTATTGGGTCATTAATGCATATGATGAACACAAGGCCAAATATATCATTTGCTGTTAACACCTTGAGTCGGTATCTAGTTAAACCTATATGGGTTCACTTTATAGCTACAAATCATGTGATGAGGTACCTAAAAGGTATGATAGACTTGGGAATTTACTATGGTAGAGATCATGACTACAGATTATATGGATAGACAAATTCATATTGGGCAGGAAGTGCCGTAGACAGGAAGAGAACCTTAGGTGGATGTTATTGTCTGGGATTTGCTATGATCTCATGGTTTAGTAAGAAACAATCAAGTGTTTCTCTCAGTACATTTGAAGCAGAGTACATTCCAGCTTGCTTCGCTAGTTTTGAAGCGATATGGCTTCGAAATCCAATATCAGGATTATTTGACATGGAGTTGGACACCATAGTGATTCTTTGTGACAACCAGATTTGTATAAAGATGACAGAAAATTTGGTGTTCCATGACAAATAGAAGCACATAGAAATCCACTATTTTTATATAATGGATATGGTACAAAAGGGAGCTATAAAGCTCCAGTATGTGAGTACCAATGAGCAAGTTGTTGATGTGCTGACCAAGCCGCTATCTTGAGTAAAATTTGAATATTTCCATGACAAGCTTTGTGTAGTTCGAAAAGACTTTCCTTACAAGGAGGAACAATGATGGGACTATAGATGATGAAGAAATGGACCTTCTTTGAAAAGAAGGAACAAGTCGTAGATATGGACTCTCCTCAGAAAGGAAGAACATTTCAAAGTCATGAACTCTCCTCAACAAAGGGGGAGCATGTTTATAATATGGATCTTCCCAAGAAAGGGGGAGTGATGATGAGACTAACATTGATGATGGGATGACAGTGATGCTCCATCATGAAAGAGGACAAGTGCGCCTGAAGATGCCGACAAGGTCTGAAATTCACTTGTGGATGATAGTATCCTCTCTTGAGGATGGCAGGTATAACACTCTATGCAATATAGTGGTCCTCACTAGCTAAGGATGGACCTGCAGATGTTACTTTTGCATGGAGAGTACTCACATTCATTTGTGGATACCGTAGAATAACACTTTCTCAGGAGTGTTCCTAACCTTAGCTTTATGGATTCTCTATGATGAGTCCTCATGGATGATAGGGCCAACATTTGTATGCGGTCAAGAGCTGCTTTGCAGAAAATACTCTTGTATGTAGAGTATGCCTACATTCATATGTAGATGCCATAGAATAACACTCGTTTGGGAGTGGTCCTAACCTTAGTGGTGTCGATTCTCGATGATGAGTCCTCACGGATTCCATAGTATAACACTCACTCAGGAGTGGCCCTAAACTTAGTGGTAAGGATGTTCTACAATGAGGGCGGACATTTTGTATGTGGTCGAGATTTGCTTTACAGACAATACTATTGCATGGAAGAGTATGCATACACCTGAGTGTAGATACTGTAGTATAACAATCACTTAGGAGTGGTCCTAATCTCAGTGGTATGGATGGTCTATGATGATTCCTCACGAATGATAGGGCCTGCATCTAGGTGCGGTCAATATCTACATTTAGTTGTAGATGATTCAACTGGTCGATATCATGGACTAGGCTGATGGAGGATTGCATCATCCTTTTACTTATGTCCTAAAGTTATATGGATTAATCATCCTGCAAAGAGATCATGTGTATTGCAGGTAGTACGACGATGAAGGATCAAGTAGATCGAAGTGCGACTGCAAAGAATCAAGAAGGATCGAAGTGCTATTGCAAATGATTAAAAGTATCAAAGTGTTATTGTAAAGGATCAAAGTGCTGCTACAAAGGATCGAAAGGATCGAAGTGTTGTTGCAAAGGATCGAAGTGATGCTGCAAAGGATCAAAAGGATTGAAGTGCTGCTACAAAGGATCGAAAGGAACGAAGTGCTAGTGCAAAAGATTGAAAGGATCTAAGTGCGCCTGCAAAGGATCAAGAAGATCAAAGTACTATTGCAAAGGATCAGAAGATCGAAGTGCTACTGTGAAGGATCAAAAGGTTGAAGAGTTGTTGCAAAATGATAAAGTGATCGTGTGATGCAGAAGATGAATACATTGAACAGTAACTGTTCTAGTTATTGATTGTGAAAACTTCCTCTGATGTATAGATGTATTACCTCGATATGGCTAAAGATACTGTCTCTATGTTCTCCTATAGTCTATGATGATGTTGTCAATAGAATAACCTTCTCGTTAAGGGTGAGTGTTGAATATTGTAACTTCAAAGGATATTGTAAATGTATTTTACTGATGTAAACCAAGGGAGATGTTATTATTCCTCCATATGGGTTTTACTATTGTAATTGGTTATCATAGAGTCAGGAGGTAAAGCCTCCATTGTAATTCGGGTTATTATTATCCTAATGAATAATATAAAATACCGTTTTGAGTCTTCCTAGGTGAAGTTGGCCCATACATTTATGTGGAAAATCCACTGCTTCTGGTGCATTATAGAGCAACTATTGCTAAACCTAAGTTCCCTACACTCTGATACCATGTGAGATTTTGATGGACTCGAAGGCAACACGAAATCACATAGCTAAGGATCTAAAGCACAATGTAATCCTACAAAGATATGCAACAAAGATTAACATATAAAACAATGAAGAAAGTATTGAACATAATACACAAGAGAAAGAATTCAATGGGATTAATCCCTCTTGTATACTATTCATCAAGAAGTATACGTTTATAATACATCTCCAAGGGATAAATGCATGATCCTAAAGAGGTAGTTGGAATATACACATGTGGAAGGCTTATATAGACTAGATTCCCCCACTAGACATATAACTACTTGTAACTCAGGATGAGATCATATAACTGAGTGTGAGTGTTAGTTAACTAATGATGGGTGGGAATTCAAGGCGCATTAGAGAGTCTCTAGCTAGAAATTAGGAGAGATAATCAAGGAGGGCGCATATGTTAGTTAAATAGTGTCTACTCGATGTCATAACTGCATGAGGATCTATGGAGCTTGAATGAAATCAACGAGGGCACCCTTGATCCCTAAAATCAAGGAGAATAGGTGCATGAGGTCTTAATTAGCATGCATGAGTGGGTAATGAAGGCTAATATGACAAATATATAGTCTAGGCGATGACAAAAAAGAGGTCAATGCACTATGAAACTAACTAGGGGTTCAACTAACATAGTCTAACACTAGGAAAAATAATGTTGCATGATTGTCTGGCTTCATGGCTTCATGAAATCATGTCTAATGTCAACATAATTGATATATATGAAGTTTGGTAATTTCACTTATTACTCTATGTACACTAAATGCTTCATGTGATATGAGATTTATAAATTTCTTATGTTTTTTATGTATGAACATATTTTGAATCTAATGATTCCAATGATTCTGAAGCCAACGACTCCAATGATTCTGAATCTAGTGATTCCAATGATTATGAATCCAAATTCTATGATGTTGTTTTATGCAACAAACAAATTCTGAATGTAGTGATTCCATTCCACTTTAGTATTCATGTTGAAATATCCCATCTATTTCTAGAATTTCCTTATGTTGTATATTGTGTTGTCTAAAATGTCCATGAAATCCCATCTACTAGGGTTGGTGGATCACTGGAATATGCATTCGCAAATGGTATGATCACAAGGAGAAACACGCCAATGACATATTACAATTCATGTTCTCTCCTAGCATCTGCAAATTATTATGTGGCTCGTCTCTTACTGACATTTACCATAACAAGAACGAGATCAAATTCAAAGGACTATTAAGAATGTAAGGAGTTAATGTTGGTGTGAATTTTAGTTAGCTTGGGGTGCATCCTCATAGTTCCTATCATCACACCACCCAAAAAATAGCATGGTTACTAAATAGGAATAAAAGGGAGACCGTGTTTTCATATGTTACGTCGTAGACCATGCAAAAAATTAGTTCAATTACATAATAATGTAGCTCATTCAAACTAATTACTAATGTTTCAAATAGATATTGTACATACAAAAAAGATCGACTTTCGTTGTAACAATTTGTTAATTAATAATAATTCGACTATAACAATTTGGTCACTAACACATCCACCGCATTAACTAGCACATCCAATTGCTTAATCAATAATAATCCGGTTATAACAATTTGGTAATTAATAATAACAATTCAACTATAATGGTTTGTTAATTAATAGTAACAAATTGATTGTAACAATTTAATTTATAATTGCACAAAATACAGTTTATGTAAACAACTAATACGAAAAAATAAAAGTTATGCTTAACATAAATACTAGCACTGTATATGTATGCAGATGAACAATGAATGTTGATAAGCATCATTATGCAAATTGGAGTTTAGACCTAGGTGACATCTATTCGTGTTTTCCATCTGCCATTAATGTGGTGGATGTGCTAGTTATATGAAGTAAGCATATACGCATATAGATTCTATGTTTTTTTTTGCTAATGGGAAGAACCCCCCTGACTAGTAGGTTTACCATTGGCTAAGTTGCCACGAACCAGAGGAATTTAAGCCATCAAAATCACCTAGGGATCGCACCCGGCCTCGACCACACCAACCCTTGCATGGTTGGATTTTTGGTATCCGTGGGATTTGAACTGACGACCTTTCCGCTTAGGGGGCGTCACCATACCCCACCACCATCTGTTCTACATCTCACAGATAGATTCTATGTTTTTTTAATTATTAACTTGCTTCTTATATATATATATATATATATATATGCGTTGCAAATGGTTATATTGTGACTTAAATATCTCAAAATCTTTAACGACTTTACATTTTTAAAGATAATTGCATATAATATTTCACTAGTCAAAATTGATTTTATCATTTTGATAATTTTTGGTATTGTCGTAATAATTTTTATTAACTCAATAACATTTTAATTCGTTTATGTTATAGAGCCAATTTGCATTGTGTTATAATTCTAGGTTTTTATTGATGATATTTATGATGTTAAACGCACCTCGTGGCCCAACATTTATAACTATGTATATTTACATAAATTGGGTTAGATGTGGAAGCATTGAAGACAACATGAAGGTTTCAAAGCATTTCAGAAAAGATCACTAGTAGAGAGAGTTGTATGTGCATTAGAGGCATCATATGAAAAATTACCAATGCAATGAATAAATACAACATCAAGACAAAAGAGATTATCAAGACTTTAGAAATAGTAAAGTTAAGTATAGAACCTACAATGAAGAGTACATAAGAGATGTTTCTTTTACAAGAGGATACAAAGCTTTCTCTAGCATATCAAAGATCCCTATCATCTAGGCAACAAGAAATGCATATCACCATTCACTTACTCTCAAAGATTTATTTATGAAAACAATGAATACCTTTTCTTTTCTTTTCTTGACACATTTGGCATAGTGTTATAACCCTTTTTAGAATTGATTAAAATCCCTCAATTTGTCATGGATGAAGTAGAGAGAAATATAGAAAAATACGCACACACTTGGAGTTTTCAAAGGTAATTATTTCAAAGGTAATTATTGAAATGATATACCCACACTTGGAGTTTTTTTTAACACTAGTACACAATGAGAAATTAGTGACTAAAAAAATGACTAAAATTCGGATATAAACGATTATTTTTGAGTTGGTGACAAATAATAGCTAATTTCCACTATCTTATAGCTTGACTAACTTACTCGTATTAACTTCATCATTAATTGGTTGACTTATTAGTCATTGATGTAGTCATTGATTTAGCCATTAATGTAATCATTTATTTAGTCAACGATTGCCACAATTAATGGCCAAATATACGACTAAATAAACTACTAGATGATAAATCAAGCAACCAATTATTGACTAAGATAAATATGACTAAACGTTAGTCGCGCTATAAGATACTGGAAATTAGCTACTAATAGTTGTGTATATGTGAATTTTAGTCATTTTCTTAATCACAAATTTATGATAGTGCACAGAGAAATCGAACCACCAACCTCCTGCCTATAAGGCAGGTGTTCTTCCATTGAGCTAGCGCCCTTTAAGAAATTGAGGATAACATGTATAAAATGTATTATTCCCCTATAGTATCTTAAAGGACAATATGCAATACAAATGTATTACAGTATTTCAAAGGCAACAGAAGTGCAAGCCTAATGATAAGAATATAATATCCTAAGACTATTTCATCCTCATTTCATGAATGCAACAAAGCTGCATAAAAAGTCATGAAAATAAACTTTTATTACCTATAGTGAACATGTGATCGACATTGAAGACATACATGTTGCTAATGAATGTGTGTCAATGTGTGTCAAAGAAACTGGTTAAGAGCACCAAGTGCTACTTTTCAATCTTGGTGAAATTTTATAAATTCCAAGTAAAAATTTATGGTAGATATCAACAAATTAGTACAATGATGATATAGAATTAGCGGATCTAAAACTCTGCACACTTAAACCACTATAGGAGGAAGTATATTCAGTCTTTCTACCCGAGAATATTGCCCTTACTATGTTTGGATGAATTAATCTTCCTTTGTCCAATATAGTCTATTTGGTCGTTTTCCCCAACTTAGGGGGTAATTATTACAGTATTAGAGTGTGGGGGACACACCTATAGGTTATCTTCCACTTATTGCATGTGCATGGATGATTTTATGTGCCTCTGCGAGCAATCCTTACATTATAGGAGCCCACTCTGAGTGCCACTAGCAGCTTCCATCAGTTGGTTGTGGTAGGTAAGCAATTGTGCTGAGTTAACCTCCAGTTACAATTAGTTCGATCACTTTCAGTTAGCCTAGCGCCAATTTTGCATGCATGAAGGGAGAGTGGCACCTTTTTCCACATACCTCACCATTCAACTGATTGTAGATTGATTTAGACATCTGGAGTTAGACTAATGAGCTCCAACAGTGATTTAGACACACTGAGTTAGTTATTCAGTCAGCTTGAACTGATATATTTGATTCCTATATTTAACATTCAAATTCTATTTATTGTATAATCATTGTATTATTGATTAATGAATGAAGGTTAATGTTGTGATTATATGAACAATTCTTGTCTGATTTATCTGAAATTCATGGCTTGAATTTCCTGTTTAGTGTAAATTCACTTTGATTATTTCACTACATAATTCCCTTCCTACAACTTTCATAAAAAAAAATTCATGGATCACTGGTTCACAAATTTAACATGGTATCAGATCCTTGTTCAGGATAGCAGCAAACCTTGTGTGATCTCCATTGTGTAACACCCTGATTTTGACCCCATTTGCATTAAATGTATATAATGTATATATTGTAATGGATCATGGTGTGGAGATATAGGAAAATGCCCCACCATTGATTGTCGTATTATGTTTCAGCAATGCCGATGGTATCTTGTGCTAACCAGGCATGCTATAATTTTGGGCACCATGTACATATGCAAAATTAATTAAAAGACCCACAACCAGCTATATCGATGCAACAAGAATGAAAAGGGCATGATTTCCTAAGGTTAAGGGGGGGATTTCTAACCCTTGGGGGACACTGGGGAACAACCAAGTGTCGATTGATAAACCCATCTAGATGTCAAACATCTTGTTTTTCTTACTCACCCTTCCTTTGTCTCATTCAACCAACCGAATTAATTGCCAGGGTTGGTTGGGGGCAGTTATTGCCTTGGGAAGACATCTGCATGGCTAGCCGTGGAAGTTGGCAGCCTTTCCCACACACAATCCCAGAGGCAGGAGCATTCGTTCCCTCATGTGGGCAGGGAACCAACTGTCCGGTCATTCTGTCATTCCATGATTCCACACTCACGCAGGCACTTGTTTTCCTCACGCAGAAAGACATTCACGACGATTCTTCTTCCCCGATTTTGTTGTGTGTAGATTCTCTTCATGTTGTGTTTCTGGGGATGTGAATCCACCTTCATGCCGGTTGTATTCTTCCCCTCACGTAGTTGAGAGATCGTTGCTGGTTTCCCCATGAATTTGGGTTGCTGTAGGTTTGTTGTTGACTCTTGAGTCATTCTGTTTGTTTTGAGTTGTGTATTACCCAATCCAGTTTTTCTCTGGTGTGTTTCCCTTAAATCACAGAGCTGTGAATTGTTGTGTTTGGATGTGTGTGCACAATGGTTGGTCTGTGGACGTCCATTAGGGAGTGGAAATGGAGCCTGATTGTGCTTGATAAACCTAGTGTGTGTGCAGGAGCCTCACTGACAGAGCTAGAGGGATGGTTTTCTTCTCTACACCCCTTGAATAGCACTAGAAGGGAATTCATGGCCCGAGGGACTGTGCAGCAGAGAAGGGGATGATTCCTTGTGTTGGGTGTGTGTGGATGTCTTAGAAGTCAGGTGAGCTCTAGTGCAGGTGTCCTTAGCTCTTCAGTGAACCCACTAACTTAGCAGCCAACGTTTCTAGCTCCTGATAGCCTGATAAACCCAACTTTGTTGGCTTGGCTATGTATGGTTGTGTAACCTTGGCCTGATAAACCCAACCGTGTTGGCTTGGATGAGCTTTGCATCCTTGGCTACGCATGAGCCTACTAGTTTCCCCTTACTCCTTGTGGAATCATTCCCAACTCGGTGGTGGCAGTGTTGTTGAGAGATTGATGAGCACACTAGCCTATGGTTGGGTGGAACGTTGCAGTGACGTAGCTAGTTGTGGGACAGGTTTTCATGAAGATAAGTATTCTTGTGCTTAAATCCTTGCAACTGTATTATTTAATGAATGGACACGATGAATACTAATTGTGTGAATGAATGCATTTTGATTCCGCTGTATGTTTGATAAATTACACCTCTGCACATGTATGTTTTCGTTTCACCACATTTTTATTATGTTGTTCATGGGGCGTAGTAGTTTGCCCGAGATTATGTATGTCAGTTGCATCCTCTGTGTCAGGCTGAGGGTTGGGGATGTGACACATTGTGCACTAGAAGTAGCTATGTTTCCACATAATTCCTGGAATCATAGCATTGCTCCCTCTCGATTTCGTCCAAATAAGTCTATCTAGGTGTGACAGACTCTGAGAAAGTGCAAATGTTGAGGTGGAAATGCTTGTACTGACATATGATTGCGAATTGAATTGGTTTTGAAATGTTCTTTGTAGGGATATACATAGCCTCTTGGGGAATTGACTGATTAGCACATAGAAAGATGGAGAATTCTTCAGCTCTCGTAACTAGAATCCTTGCACACTTCAATTACATTGATTGGAGGGAAAATATGTAGGTAGCCTTGCGCAAGCTAGGTCTGTTTAGGATGACAATGAGCAGAGAAGCTGAGCCCCAATAGTATGTTGAAAATAACAAGTTTTTGAATCAGCTTGATGAGGCCTTCGGTTTCATGTGCACTTACATCTCTCGAGATCTTTTGTTCCATCTTGAGGGACTAAGGACTCTGAAGGAAGCTTGGGAAAATCTTGAATCTTTATTTGGAAAAAAATATGAACTTCGAGAGAATATTTTGGAGAATGAGCTCATTGCACTACAACCCAACAGTTTCGAAACTATTCAACATTTTTTTACAAAGTACAAAGAACTAGTACTGCAATGCAAACAATGTGGATTAGAGAGGAAAGGTGAGAAGATTGTGCTATTAGTGCTGAGCAATCTTGGCTTAGATTATTCAGTCTTTGTCTCTATATTCCATTCCAGAAGAAATTATATTCCTAATTGGAAGATGCCTTCTCTAGATGCTTTTGTTGAGTCCTTGATACAAGAGAAAGATAAATTGGTTCAAATGGGAGTGATTAAAACCTCCAAGAATTAAGCACCCTTTGTAGGAGACTCAAACAATGCGCAATAGGGAGGGAAGCATAAAGGAAAGGAGACCAAAAACACCGATTCGAGGCCAAAGGAGAACCGAAGATCTTTCGATGGAGCCCCAGGTTCCAAGAAAAAGAAGAAATTTGAGAAGACTAAGTGTCCCTACCGTATGAGAGGCTTTCATCTAGAGAGCCAGTACATGCAGACGACCATTGACTAGTTGACAAAACTACTTGAAAAGAACAATATTTCCCTTCCACAAGGTCCAGAGATGTCTAAAGCTAGAGAGAAGACTGAAGAATATGAGAGGTGCCATGATTTGAAAGTAGGCTCCACTCAGTCAAATGCCTATTGGATTGATTCAGGGGAATCCAACCACATGGTTGCCTCCAAAGAATACTTCACAACTCTGGATCTCTCAGGGGGACCTAGAATTCATATGGGGGATAATTCACAGATCCCAAATTTTGGGTGAGGTTCTATTAAAATCCATCATGTAGAGTTCAAGAATGGACTCTATGTTCCCTCTCTTGTAGCAAATTTGTTATCTATTTATAAGATGACACATACTAGTTCGCCAAAGCAAGTTGTATTTGGTCCTAACTCAGTGGATATTTCAGATATATCAACTGGGAATATTATAGCGAAGGATGTTGCAAACCATGCCTCTAAGGAATATGAATTCTCACATTTTTTTCCATACTTGGCTCTAGTATAATCTCAACAACCATTCAAAAGGGAAGGTAAAAAGTCTCTTTCATATCCATTTGCAGGTAATGATATGTTGTCTAATATTTCAGTTTTAGAATACAAGGAACAAGATCAGCATGATCTTGATATTGATATTGTTCCTCAAGATGATCTAGATCCAGATCTAGGTCCTATCCCAAATCAAAAGCCTAAATGGGATGAAAAGCTCATTGAAGCAGCTGGAAATGTCGTTGGGGGTCTAGATGATAAAAGAAGAATGAGGTCCCGGTATCAGAATAGACATGTTGCACTCTCTCACATAGCTTCACTAACTACAGAGTGGCACAACAAGCTTCCAGAGAGATGTTACTTTATGATGAAGAATGATCCACAATTTGGCCCACTGATGAACAAAATGGATCATTCTATTCCTCCTTCAGAAAGAAGAGACAAAAGAAACATTCAACAGATCAAAAGAATATGCAATGGTTCACATGCACAGTCCTAGGATGCTGATGCACATAAGAACCAAGTTTTTGCTAAAGAGAAAATTTTTCTCTAATGTATGGAAGCTTGTTTCCTGATTCCTGCTTATTTTGAGGGGTTTTTTTTCCCATGAGGTTTTCCCCATTTTCCTTATTTTCTTAAGAAACATTTTATTCATTTAGATTGTATGGGTGAATTTTCACCTAGTTTCCAGGGACCAGGTTCTCCAAAGTTAGTATTAAGGGGGGTGTTGGGATTAATTGATCCTCCTTTGTCCAATATAGTCTATTTGGTCATTTTTCCTAACTTAAAGGGTAATTATTACTGTACTAGAGTGTGGAGGACACACCTAGAGGTTGTATTCCACTTACTGCATGTGTAAGCATGAGTTTATGTGCCTCTGGCAGAAATCCATACATTATAGGAGCCCACTCTGAGTGCCACTAGAAACCTCCATCAGTTGGTTGTGGTAGGCAAGCAGTTCTGTCGAGTTACCCTCTAGTTACAATCAGTTAGATCACTTTCAGTTAGCCTAGTGCCATTTTTGCATGCTTGAAGGGAGAGTTGCGCCTTTTTCCACCTACGTCATTAGTTAATTGATTGTAGACGTATTTAGACATCCAGAGTTAGATTAGTGAGCTCCAACATCAATTTAGACACATTGAGTTAGCTATTCAGTCAGCTTGAACTGATAGATTCAAATCCTATATTTATCATTTGAATTCTATTTATTGTATAATCATTGTATTATTGATTAATGAATGCATATTAATGTTGTGATTATGTGAGCAAATATTGTCCGTTTTATCCGATATTTGTGGCATGAATTTCCTGTTCAGTGTACATTCTCTTTGATTATTCCAGTACATAATTCCCTTCCTACAGCTTTCATATTTTCCTGTAGATCAATGGTTCACAAATTTAACATACTCTACTCAGCTGAAAAGTCCTTCACTGCTAAACTTATACTTGACCAGGCTATTGGTTTCTTAAGATGACCATCGATTGACAACCCAACTATATCCGTTATATATGTGCACAAGCCTATTAATACACTATGTCCATTCCTAATAGGAAAAATCGAACATAAAGCATAAACATATTATGATTGATTGCGACTGAACTATATGAAGTCTAAGGAAAGGATGAAGCACATTTCATGTTCTTACCTAAGAATATTTCCCTACAGATAAGAATCACTCGAGTTCTTTATTGCAAGTTCTTCAATGTCATGCTTGTAGTTGTACATGACTGGGCATATGGTTGTATCTGTAGAAACCTATTAATAATCTAGAAGCAAGCTCATGAAAGAGAGATGATGGACTATATAACACTTCTAAGTCCCCCATACTACATGTATTATAATGCCGAAGTGAATTCCTAGAAATAGAAAAAGAAATAGCTCATCCCAAACGTATGGTTGCAAGTGAACTACAGGAATTAGGAGGGAATTATCTATTTTAAATTTATTTCTACAATATTAAGTATTCTAATCTCATGAATGCAACATAAAGGCATGAAAAAGGCAAGAGATTAATATGATATCATTGATAATGTGCTCTTGAATGCAGATAGATTTCTTAACGGATGTGCATGAGATATTTATTAAAAGCATTAGCTACCTCTTTACTCTTGGTCCTATTTAAGGAATCAGGATTTTGAAAGACTTGCCAAAACCTGAGAGTCTCGTCTCCTGCAGCTGATGCAATCGTGTAACCATATGGACTCTAAATTAAAAACAAAGGAAAGACGATCAACACAAAAATAGATACTATCAACATAGAAATCATTTAGCCATATATTTATAGGATGAATACCTCTGCCATATGTAGTACACTAGAATTGTGACCAGTAAGCTCCGTAATCTTAACCATCGATGGATATTTCTATAAGGTCAGTTAGTTCTGGCTAAATCCATGTGAACTCAATATATCACGCTCATGCTTATTCCACAATAATGAGAAAAGTTTAGAGTGAGTGTCAACAGTATTTAAGCAGACTCCCGTACGAGTGTTCCAAAACTTAATACAACGATCTGCACTACCTCCACCGGATGCCAAAAGATTGCTATAGAAAGGACACCATGCCAAGGCTTTTAGTGTAGCACAATGTTCATCTAGTCGGTGAAGATATGGATTCAGAGTCCTAGGATTAGATGAATACATGCTCTTGTCCCACACATAAAGTAAATTGTCATCCCCCCCACTTGTAAGTTGTGGGCCAGACATAGAGCATTTCAAACCAAAAACTTCCTTCTAATGTCCTCAGTATATTTAAATAATGGAATCGCAAATACGAATATCATGATTTAATGTTAAACCATCACGGCCACTGGCTGTAATAATATGACCATTCCCAGCAAGCGCACCCACATGGGAATGGTGACCTTTCAAGGCTCTTAAATGTGTTCATTATAAAATATTGCCAAGTTGATGAGAATGCATCTAGAGAAAGAAAACAAAAAGAAGTTGAAAACATGAAAGTAGTAGTTTACTCTACCTATCTATTGGATGCAGAGACCCATAGTTGTACAACATAATTAGTCAAGCCAACACCAATATGTATTCCATCAGGTGCCCATTTAACACTTGTTATTGTACCAACATCATCTTCGCCAGTTAAGAGCTCAGAAGTTGTGCTCTGGGATACATCCCATAAGTATATTGTATTATTGAGGGCTATTGATAAAATATTGTTGACTCTCCAATCCAGTAGATTCAAGTAATAATCATCCACAAGCTGAGGGGCATCCAAAGTTCGTTCCGTAGACTGCAAATAGTAGGAAGAATTGTTTTCCCACAAATGCAATAAAATTATAAATGGACAAAAAGAAGAAAACAATGTGGTTTAGAACTCCCTTATACTTTGATATATATTATGATCAGTCTTTGTCTCTTAGGTGACAAGTCACTAACGAAACATTGGACATACCTGAGAGAGAGATAGATAGGTAGTTGTAGGGCAGATTTAGATAGATATATACCTCAATGTATTAATCAAATTAGTCTAGAAATGATGATGAAATTTCAATCCCATTGCTGCGGTAAATGACAGTATTTTAGGACATTCATACATCAAGAAAATAAAATATCCTTTCAAATGTGCAGATCCAGCCTTTACCCATACTCTAGCACGTCCCTTAGACTGTGGCAAACTTCCATACATAGTAGCAGCCTCAAGGAGGATGAAAAGGAGCACAAACACTCTCTAAAGTCTAAACATGCTCGACTTGTTGCAACAGGTTGAACATGAACCAGAACGACCCTAGTAAAGGTCATGGTAGGCACTAACAACAACACACTCACATAAAATACCTCATAACCATAAAAATACCATAGATCATGTCAAGGCATCCCAAGGAACAATCATGGTACAGTCTAGTAGATTCAGCAAAGTGCACAACCCAACTTAGAAGCACGAAAAAGTTCACAAATTAGTACAAATAACTCGGTCATGGCTCTGTCTAAACAACCCACAGAGGTCATGGTTCTGTCCAAACAACCCACATAGATCATGGTTCTATCCTAGCATAGGTCACGACCCAGTCCAAGGAAACCCACACGGTCATGACTCAATACTAGTAAGCTCAAAGGTGGTCACAGTTCAACATAATAGGCTTAGTAAATAACATGGCCTGCCCTAGCAAGCTGCCAACAAGCTCCAACATAGCTCTACACTTTCAGACATGATGAACACAGTCATAATAACCATATACAAGTTGAATACAATCATGACAACACTTAGTAGGTTGAGAGGAAGGTCACAACAACCGTATAAATATGAGAGGAAGGTGACGAAAGATCATCAACAAAAAAAACCCTAGTCGTCAAGCCAAGGAGCATCAACAAACCAGTCCAAGCAGGCCGTTGGTGCCAAATATTTTGTCTTGGCTGGAGACGAGGAGGTTTTGGTGGGTTCTTTCGGGAAAGTAGTTGTGAATTGGCCATGGAGGAATTTTTGGGCATTTACTAGGCCACCATTGATACTCGTTGAGGAAATTGTGATTCCTATTCACAGTTGTTGAGGGTTTAGAATTTTGAGGGTTTGATGGGTTTTGAGGGGCAAGTAGTTGTGAATTGGGTATGGAGGAATTTTGTGGATTTATTAGGCCACCATTTATATCCATTGAGGAAATTGTGATGCCTATTCACAATTGTTGAGCGTTTAAAATTTGGGTTTGTAATTTCCATTGCTTCCATGGATAAAAGAGCATTGGAGAGAACCTAGAGGTTCTTGAAGAGGAAGGCCACGAATTTTGCAACTCTAGAGTCAAAATCTCCTTCTTCCCTTGCAAAATCGCAGACAAGTTTCTTCTATTTTTGTGAAATTATAGATTTGGCATGTTAATGTTGGTTATAATCCTGAAGATTGATTCGTGAATGTTCAAAACTGTCCAACATCCTGCATTTGGATTTTTATTATGAATGTCCAAACCTACACATCTGCATTACAACCTTAACTAAATTGTCATGACCTTCCATCCTCCTTGATCCCATTAGTTGGCCTGGATTATACTTGGCTATTTCCTTCGTAAGATACCGGTGTACATACCCTTACACTGTCAGTCCAATAAGGTTAATTGATACCTTGAAAATGTTGTGATGAGTGAGAATTTAATTAAGAGTAAAATTAGCAATGGCCATATTGTTGTAACGAATGATCACGGTGCTATCCTAGCAGAGGTCACGACCCAGTCCAAGGAAACCCACAAGGTCATGACTCAATACTAGCAACCTCAAAGGTGGTCACAGTTCAACATAACAGGCTCAGTAAAGAACATGGTCTTCCCTAGTAGGATTCCAACAAGCTCCAACACAACTCAACACTTTCAGACAGGATGAAGAAAGTCATAGTATCCATATACATCTTGAAGACAATCACAGAAACGCTTAGTAGGCTAAGAGGAGGGTCATGACAACCCTAGAAATATGAGAGAAAGGTGATGACAACTCATCAACAACAACAAAACCCTAGACATGAATCCAAGGAGCAACAACAAACCCTAAGACAATCATTGAATCATATCTCCAAAATTTCTCTTGTTAAGACACACAAAATGAAGTTTAGGACTTGGATTTATATTCTTCACATGTCTTCTATATGGGTCATTCTTCTAGCCCTAATTTTTAGCAGAGTTACCAAAATAAACATAAAATAATATTATGTTCACTTAGGATAGGGCACCTGCAAGTTCAAGAGGTTATAAGAATAAAAGTAAGTCACCATGACAAAAGGGTCAAGGTACTACACTAGGAAAGGAAGGCTCTAGCATAAGGACCAAAAAGGTTCAAAACAAGATCAAAGGTCAACAAGAGTGGTCATAAAAAAGTGGGAAGACAACCCTTTCACCCGCAAGGCCAAGGTGTACCATCAAGGTGGGGAAATAACCCTTTTACCCACAATACCAAGGTATACAATCAAGGTGGGGAAGCAACCCTTTTACCCACAATACCAAGGGTCAAACTTTTATCCTCTCTCTCAAGGTATATAGTTCATAGGTGTTCCACACAATAAATTTATGTTTTATCCTCACCGTATAAGGAAGGTCCAAACTGGATAATAGTATTTTCAGATGCACTATTTGTGTCCTTTCCAAGCCGTGAAATGTTGAAATTTGTGTTATGTTAGGGTTTGGAGAAGAAAAATTAAAAATTTTGTTCTTTAATGTATAAATTTCTAAATCAATACCAGAAACAAAAATAGTACAACTGTGACAATGCAAGATAAAGTAAAAACATAATTTTCTTTTCTTTTAACTTAACACTCCCAAAGGTCCACGTGTTAAAGTCGAAGCATCCAAGGACAATAAATAACAACTGTAGTAATAAATTAATGAACAAGTTAAACTAGCATCCATAAAGGAGAAAACAATGTGTTTATACCTTCTTTTATATACTCAGAAAACGATGTGGTAGGACCTTTCAATACCTTCCCAAACCCAACCAAGACATCATAGCCAAAATAAGGCTTGTTTCTTGTTGTATGATACAATCAACGACAAAA
Source organism: Pseudotsuga menziesii (assembly GCA_001517045.1). Taxonomy (NCBI): domain Eukaryota; kingdom Viridiplantae; phylum Streptophyta; class Pinopsida; order Pinales; family Pinaceae; genus Pseudotsuga; species Pseudotsuga menziesii. The sequence goes on from LPNX010087388.1 coordinate 59,453, forward strand.
TACCTTGGACCCTATAGTATTTAAAAATTTAATCATCTATAACATTCTACAACATATTAGCAACAAATTCAACTATTCTACAATATTTAAAAAAATGACTTTATGTATTTGATAATGCTATAAACACATTCAATATAGAAATAAGCCTAGGCATGGAAAACCCATTTGTCCACTTGTAACTCTTTTGTGGTTGTCAAAACTAACTACACCAACATTAAAAAAGACCACTTTTGAGAATGTATCAATAACTAGAGCTGCAATAGACCCAATACCTCCTCCCATTTAGCTGATATAAATACAAGATAAGAATTTGCAATATTTCTACCAATAACATATTTTATTTCTTTTATATCATTTTCCCTAAGTTATATATTCCCCCTAATATCTCCAACTCTGAACAAATAATTTGTTATTGCTTGACAATTATGATATTCAAACAAATTTTGCATCATTCAAGCATACACAATAATGATTACCAAGTTACTATGGATCCATAATGACTTACCTTTTTCTTCTCATCTATTTAAAATAAACCAAGTCAAACTACAGAAGATTGATGAGATCATCACACACATGTAAATGGCTCAACTACAACTTTATATAAGTTACAACAACATATAACAAGAATCAAGTACCCTACCTAGTTCACTAGTAGTTAGATGCTCTCCAATTTGAATATGGTCATCTACAACTACTTGTAGTAGAGTTTGACCATCTTTATTTATTACATAAAATTCATCTCCTTGAAGCAACCAAGCAATGTCATAAAATGTTTTAATGGATGGAAAAAAACAAAAGTCTAGGTGATTTAAGTTTATAAACACCACCCATGAAACATTAAAAGGTATAGATGCTTAAACAATGCACCATTTAGTTGACTTCAGACTCTTTCTATGCAAGATAACAATTAAAATTTAAAATTCATAGACATCTCTTCAGGTAGTATATACAAGAATCCATTGATAGATAAAATAGGGAATTTTCATACCTAGTGTAATGGAGATGTACTAAAAATCTATACACATAGTCCTCTCTGAGTGACTGAATATAATTCTAAAGCCTCCAATATAGTGGCAATTCATTCAAAAGATTTTCAACAATCTTGTAGTTTATTGAATACATTTCTAAATCCTCTCATGATTAAGGACAAGAATGACTAGGAGATTTGAATTAGAAAGAATCCCAAGCATGTTCTTCTTCAAGACGCTATAGTATACAAACTCATTTATTTCAATATGCAAATGCATTGACATGCAACCATCTGGAAATTAAAGACATCTCCAATAAACTTTAAAAAATACAATTTCTTCACTGTAATGATAACATGCGAGGTTTTAGTTTTAGCCACCTATATTGTCACCTAGTAGGTAAACATCACAATGGAAAACATCGTGACAAATATCAATGTTGATTTTCCACAAACTGCATACTATAGAACTAACTGTTTTCTAGTGAGGGAATGACATAAAACAACAGTTTCAAGAATACTATAGGATCCTTCAAAAATTATAAAAGAGGTGAATAATAATTTCTATTAGAAGAAAAATATAGACATGTCACTCACCAGAGCATGAAATGCACCAATTTCTTGAATAAATGTCCACATGAATAACAAAGGAAGTATTGTATATTCAACCTGCTCAAATAGCAAATGCTTGGAAGAATTTTTATTCATGCACATGCAATAAAATTATAAATGGGAAAAAAGGAAAAAGCAATTGAATATAATGGTGATTCATGTATGAATGTATGGGTTAAGGCTGTCATATTCAGTTGGTCCTTTGGTGAACACAACCCTTTGCTTAAAGCATGTAGAACTTGCATCTATTACTTGTGAGTTAGTAGAAAGATTAGGGTTTGGAGCAAGAAAATTAAAAATTTTGTACTTTAATGCATAAATTTCCAAACCAATACGATAAACAAAAGTAGTACATCTGTGACAATACAAGATAATGTAAAAACATAATTTTCATTTCTTTCAACTTAACACTCCCAAAGGTCCCCGTGTTAAAGTTGAAGCATCCAAGGACAATAAATAACAACAATAGCAATAAATTAATGAACATGTTAAACTAGCATCCTTAAAGGAGAAAACAATGTGGTTTATACCTTCCCTTATATAGTCAGATATATATTATGATCGGACTTTGTCTCTTTCCGGAAAGTGAAACAAATGCTAAAGGTACATTATAACTCATTCATTATGATGTATTTGGTCCTATGCCCTCCATATCCTTAAGTGGATATTTGTATTATGTCACGTCTATTGATGACTATTCAAGAAAGGCATGGGTATACTTCTTGAAGAACAAGAGTGAAGTGTTCGGGAAATTCAAGGAATTCAAGGCTTGATAGAAAACCTTTCAAAAAAGAGAATCAAGACACTGAGAATAGATAATGGTGGAAAATACACTTCAAAGGAATTTGAAGCATTCTGTAAGGAGGCAGGAATCAAGAGGGAACTAACCACTCCCTAGAATCCCCAACAAAATGGTGTTGCGGAAAGAAAGAGCAAAACTATTATGGAAGCAATGAAGACTATGATTCATGACCAAGACCTCCCCATGCACCTATGGGCTGAAGCAACAAGAACAACCGTATATGTGCATAATAGATTATCTCACAGTGCTCTTGGATTCAAGACTACTGAAGAGATGTATACAAGAAAGAAACCTGAAGTGAACCATCTCAAGATATATGGTTGTCGAGTATATGTACATATTCCGAAAGAGAAGAGAACCAAGTTGGATCCTTTTGGAAATAAAGGAATATTTGTTGGATACTATGAAGTCTCCAAATCCTTTAGGATATACATTTTAGGATTCCATCATATCGATATTAGCAGGGATGTAACATTTGATGAAGAGACAACTCTTAAGAAATCTAAAAGGTGTCAGCTTGAAGATGTACATGAAGAGGATGTACCTCCCATAATGGTAGAAGTTGAACCCTCTCTTGAAATAGTAGCATCTGAGGATCATGACATGCTAGAACCTTAGGAACCCCCTACTATGGATATCTCTCAAAAGAAAAAACCTGCTTGGGTAAGAGAAATCCTACAAGAAGCAAAGAGATATGGAGCTCCAGAAGGCTCCAAAAGCTCAAGCAAAATATCAAATCCATATTTGAGCTATGTAGCTTTGATGTGTGACCTTGTAGATCAAGAACCCACCAGCTATGAGGAATATGCACAGAAGGAAGAATGGGTTGAAGCAATGACAGAAGAATACTAGTTAATAATGAAGAATGATGTTTGGGATATAGTACCCAAACCAGAAAACAAGAGTGTGGTATATTCGAAATGGATATACAAGATAAAACATGTTGTTGATGGAACTATTAAAAAGTACAAGGAAAAAATTGTGGCTAAAGGATTCTCTCAGAAAGATGGGATCTATTATGAAGAGACATGTGGTCCAATAGCAAGGTAGACTTCCATCAGAACCATCATGGCACTTGCTTCCATGATGAAGTGGGATTTACACTAGATGGATGTAAAGACAACCTTCCTTAATGGTGTGATTGAGGAAGAGGTTTACATCGAACAACCACAAGGATTTGAAGTTGAAGACAAAGTGACACATGTATGCAAGTTGAAAAAGGCTCTGTATGGACTGAAGCAAGCTCCTAGAGCTTGGTATGGTAGAATAGATAGCTTCTTGACAAACATGGGATTTACCAAGAGTAAAGATGGTCCTAACCTTTACATGAATATTATGGATGATGAACTAGTCATACTATTATTGTATGTGGATGATGTATTTTTGACTGGAAATGAGAAACCTATCATAGATTGCAAGAAGAAGCTAGCTGAAGAATTCAATATGAAATATCTTGGATTGATGGATTATTTCCTAGGGCTGGAAGTGTGGTAGATCCTAGAAGGAATATTTATGAATCAGGGAAAGTATGCTTTAGAAATCTTGGAAAGATTTGATATGTTGGGTTGTAAATCCATGACCACACCCATGGACACTAACTTGAAGCTGTTGCCTGATGAGACATCAGAGTTAGTGGATATGACTCAATATAAACAAATTATTGGGTCATTAATGTATCTAACGAACACAAGGCCAAATATATGATTTTCTATGTGCACCTTGAGTCAGTATCTAGTTAAACCTAGAAGCGTTCACTTTATAGTTGCAAATCATGTGATGATGTATCTAAAAGGTACGATAGACTTGGGACTTTACTATGGTAGAGATCATGACTACAGATTATATGTATATACAGATTTAGATTGGGTAGGAAGTGCCGCAGACATGAAGAGTGCCTCAGGTGGATGTTATTTTCTGGGATCTGCTATGATATCATGGTTTAGTAAGAAACAATCCAGTGTTTCTCTCAGTACAACTGAAGCAGAGTACATTGCAGCTTGCTCTACTAGTTTTGAAGCGATATGGTTTCGAAAGTTGATGTTAGGATTATTTGACATGGAGTTGGACACCATAGTGATTCTTTGTGACAACCAAAGTTGTATAAAGATGACATAAAATTGGGTTTTCTATGACAAATCGAAGCACATAGAAATCCACTATTTTTATATAAGGGATATGGTACAAAAGGGAGCTATAAAGCTCCAGTCTGAGAGTACCAATGAGCAAGTTTCTGATGTGCTGACCAAGCCTCTATCTCGAGTAAAGTTTGAATATTTCCATGACAAGCTTGGTGTAGTTCGAAAATACTTTCCTCACAAGGAAGAACAATGATGGGACTACAGATGATGAAGAAATGGACCTTCTTCGAAAAGCAGGAACAAGTCGTAGATATGGACTCTCCTCATAAAGGAAGAACAGGTCAAAGGAATGAACTCTCCTCAAAAAAAGGGGGAGCATGTTTATAATATGGATCCTCCCAAGAAATGGGGAGTGATGATGAGACTAACATCGATGATGGGATCACTGTGATGCTCCAGCATGAAAGAGGCCAAGTGCGCCTGAATATGTTGACAAGGTCTTAAATTCACTTGTGGATGATAGTATCCTCTTTTGAGGATGGAAGGTACAATGCTCTGTACAAGATAGTGGTCCTCAATAGCTAAGGATGGACCTGCATATGTTACTCTCACATGGAGAGTACTCACAGTTAGTTGTGGATACCATAGAATAACACTCACTCAGGAGTGTTCCTAACCTTAGTGTTATGGATGCTCTATGATGAGTTCTCACAAACGACAGGGCCAACATTTGTATGCGGTCAATATCTGCTTTGTAGACAATACTCTTTTATGTAGGGTATGCCTACATTCATATGTAGATGCCATAGAATAACACTCATTTGGGAGTGGTCCTAACCTTAGTGGTGTAGATTCTCTATGATGAGTCCTCATGGATGCCATAGTATAACAGTCACTTGGGAGTGGTCCTAAACTCAATGGTAAGGATGTTCTACAATGAAGGAAACCATTTTGTATGTAGTCGAGATCTACTCTACATACAATATTATTGGATGGAAGAGTATGCCTACACCTAAGTGTAGATACCGTAGTATAACACTCACTTAGGAGTGATCCTAATCTTAGTGGTATGGATGGTCTACGATGAGTCCTCACAGATGATAGGGCCTACATATAGGTGCGATCAAGATCTACATTTAGTTGTAGACGATTCAGCTGGTCGATATCATGGAACAGGCTGATGGAGGATTGATTATTTCACATAAATGGGCGGATTTCATGGGGCCAGAAAACAAAATATGAACATCCATCATACAGAAAGCGGACATTATACAAAAAGGTGTACAACAGACTGAAGGCATACACGGATTGAAAGGCGTACATAATGGGTCATGGCCGAGGGAATGCAGAATATGGAGAGACTGAGGCAAACATAAAGCTAACAGAATACGGGCCAAATGCAGAGTTAAGGCATAATCCATCATACATAAAGGAAGCATAAAGAAAACGAACATCATCAAACAGAAAGGAAGCGTACTCGGACTTACTTAATGCATACATCATATGCTCAAAGCTCAAAGAATATGGACACGGAAAGTAAGGGAACATGGATGGGTACATCCCTAATACGGACAGAAAGTGGCTTCATGCGATTAATTAACAAAAAAATCATTGCTAGGAGATGCTTCCCTTTCATGCAGATGAGACAGTAAAAGTCAAGGCATAGAAAGTAGTCAGTTGACCACCCGACAGTGGAAAAGACAGAAACAACAGCTAGACCTACTTATCCCTATACTTGTTCTCCTTATACCACTTGCTGAAATAGCCAAGAAGTGAAGATAAACTTTATAGACTATATGAACAAGAATATAGTTGTATAAGTAAGAATAGAACCTCGACACTAGATACTAACTCATAATATCTAACTTAGTACTAAGACTCTAACTATTCATGGCCAGGATATAATAAACTCGGAAGACTCCTTATACTCTTTAGGAGGAGGTAAGAATAAATCTTCTACACTAGATAGCATTTAAGAGAGGGGATCATTGGAGCTGCCCTCTTGCATTCAATATTTACTTATACTTATCCAACTTAGTTAGTGAGGCCCCAACAATCAATTGATTCAGCCAGAAAGACTTTGTGGTGGTGTTATCGCATATAGGTTTGAAACCCTGTAATTACTTTCCAGAACATACTTGAACTAGGCTAAGTTGCCTCGGGCTTGAAACTCCAAGAATTGGTTCTTTGGCGACTGGTGATGGAAGGTGAGAGTCTAAGGCTAAATGGGCTTTGTTATATTTAATTCCTTTAGTTATCCTTGGCTAAAGGTTTCACAAGGTTCAAAGTGAAGGGCACATTATGGGTATACTGGTTTAGGCAGCCCACCAAGATCGAAGGTAGCCTAGAATCCATGTCCCATACAAAGGTACTCCTAAGATACATGGCTAGTTATGGAAAGGGCCTAGGAAGCACTTCCTCAAATTTGTCAGCTATGGCCTTCCCCTCCTTTGTTGGGAAAGAGCGTAGCACCTTGTGGGACCTGATTTAGAAAAAACCACCCCCCCATAAGTGGACCCCTTTAGACTCTTTCTACCTCAATAGCCATGCCACTCGCATAGCCATTACCAGACTACAGCCATGCCAGCCCAGTCGCATAGCCATTACCAGACTCCAGCCATATGCCCCAGATGCCAGCTACCAGACTCAATACTTGCCATCATGCCATGCCACTCGCATAGCCATTACCAAACTCCAGCCAGATGCATACCTCACTAGCCATCAACCAGATGCCATGCCCAGTCGCATAGCCATTACCAGAATCAATCCATATGCCATGTCCCAGATATAACAAAATAACAAAATAACTGTAGCTAGAGGTCCATAACAAAATAACTGTAGCCAGAGGTCCATAACTTTCTGAGAATTACCTGGGGTGGCCGCTTCCTTTCTAGTTCTGCAACTTGGATCTGACTGTACTGGTCCAGAATGCTGATGTCCTGTGTTTTCCGCAACTTTTGGAGTCACTCACTATTTTTCTTATCTTATCAGTACCGGATGGATCAACCTTACCCTTCTCTTACTGCCTTCACTCTCGGAGCATGGAGTTATGCCCTAACCCATTGGATGAAGCCAAGAAGGAATATCAGTAGGGGATGGCACTATGAGGAGAGAGAATCCCGGTTGGTTACTGAGGAGCATTCATTAGCTTTCCCGTCAGGTAAGGTAAGGTCAGGTATCCATTGGGAGGTTACAAAACAATATTACACATTGAAGTGAAGTAATTTAGGTCGGTTGTTGGTTAGGAGCAGCGTTCATCGAGCTTGCCCCCTTAATATTGCGCTACTTGAATAGAATAGTTACCCTTGCAATAACCCTACCACTGGACTTAAGTTTCAAACTAGATAGGTGGTTGAAAAGATAAGAGCTGCTACTTTCTTGGGAGGAGAAATATCACTTTCCTTAGGTTGCTTAGGAGGAGCGTTAGCGTTCATCGAGCTTGCCGTGGAAGGGTTGATCGCTATTGCTTGTCATTGAAGGAGACATAAACCCTGCTCCCAGGACTTACCGGGACAACAGACGGTTCCTTTAATAAGTGGAAACAACAGATCCCACAGCTGAGGCCACACACAGTAGAGGCATCGAGAAGACACTGAGTTTCGGGTTCATAAGAGAGAAGAACATAGAGGGTTGACTAAGTGGGCTACGTACTTGGTACTATTGAGTGGCTCACTTCTGACAGCTGAGTGGCATAGTGGCTATGTGACTGGCTTCTGAGCTGGAATCTGCTATGCGACTGGCATCTGGCTTCAACTATGCGACTAGCATGGCATCTGAGCTGGCTTCTTTCTGAGCTGGCATCTGGCAATGGCTACGCGACTAGCATCTAAGTCTGGTGAGTGGCTACGCGACTAGCATCGACAACTGAGTGGCATAGTGGCATCTGGTAATGGCTATGCGACTGGTAGCTGGCATCTGGGACATGGCATATGGATTGATTCTGGTAATGGCTATGCAACTGGGCATGGCATCTGGTTGATGGCTAGTGAGGTAGGCATCTAGCTGGAGTCTGGTAGCTGGCATCTGGGGCATATGGCTAGAGTCTGGTAATGGCTATGCGACTGGGATGGCATGGCTGGAGTCTGGTAATGGCTATGCGAGTGGCATGGCTATTGAGGTAGCAAGAGTCTAAAGGGGTCCACTTATGGGGTGGTGGTTGCTTTACTTTGAGAAATAGGTTGAAAGTGCATATCCATGTTGTTTGGCGAGGTTGTTACTAAGGCCAAATATGAAATGAGGATGTACTTATGTTGCAATAGAATAAAGCATAGTGAGTCTAGCTTCTAAACTGCTATAGCAATTCTGGCATATCTAAAAAAACCACCCCCCCATAAGTGGACCCCTTTAGACTCTTTCTACTTCAATAGCCATGCCACTCGCATAGCCATTACCAGACTCCATCCATATGCCCCAGATGCCAACTACCAGACTCAATACTTGCCATCATGCCATGCCACTTGCATAGCCATTACCAGACTCCAGCCAGATGCCTACCTTACTAGCCATTATCAGACTCTAGCCAGATGCCTACCTCACTAGCCATCAACTAGATGCCATGCCCAGTCGCATAGCCATTACCAGACTCAATCCATATGCCATGTCCCAGATGCCAGCTAATAGTCACGTAGCCATTACCAGACTCCAGACAAATGCTAGATGCCACTATGCCACTCAACTGTCGATGCTAGTCGCGTAGCCACTCACCAGACTTAGATGCTAGTCGCGTAGCCATTACCAGATGCCATCTCATAAATAATCCAACTCAGATGCCATGCTAGTTACATAGCTGAAGCCAGATGCCAGTCGCATAGCAGATGCCAACTCAGAAGCCAGTCGCATAGCCACTATGCCACTCAACTGTCAGAAGTGAGCCACTCAGCAGTACCAAGTACATATCCCAGTCAACTCGAAGCCTCCATGAGCGGAACAAGTTGGGATGCATTCTAGAAAGTTGTGAAGCTAAGCTCCATGCATGATGCTGCATCTGGCTCAAGTACCCAACTACTTCTTACGATCTTTCGAACTCCTTTCGATGCTCTTCCGAACCCTTCCTGAACCTATTTAGATGCCTCACATTGCTCAGTACCTTCCCTTGATGATCCTTGACTTGACGCCTCACATTGTAGTACCTTCCTCGACCCTTGCCCTTCCCTTTCCCTAGCCCCAACCCTTGCCTAGCCTGCTGTGATGGCTAGTAGTGAACGCTCCCCTGGATTTTTGTATTCCACCAGGGGGAGCGTTCCTAGGTCACTTTAGGGTGCCTTTTCACTGCCTCCTTGGCTTCCTTGTCCTTGCCCTCGAAAAGCACCTTGAAGGAGTCAAACTGGCCTTACCCTCATAGTCGAGCCTTTAAACCTCCCGATTTAACTGAATTGAAAAAAACAAGAAAAAGACAACAAGACCATGACAAAAATGCGAAATCTCAGTAGTTTACATTGATTTGATAATTCTACTTCATCCTTCTTTTCACATAGATCTCATTTTGGGTTGTAGTTCTATGGTTCATGAACATAGGCTTATTAAATTCTATGAAGCATAGTATCATCAGCCTGCATGAATTCAAATGGAAGAGAATGTTGTACAAGAGAGAATAATTTAGTATATACTATTCAATTAATAATGACAAAATTGCACACACATGGGACAAAATTGGAATAATATGATTATATTCATGAATCAATAAATAATATGGAATACAATGGTTGTACATATAGGAGGATTCAAATGCTAAAGATGGTTTCGAATCTACCCACTCAGACTGACTCTGGAGCTAACTCAGTGTGGGAGAATTACCACTAGAGCTCACTAATGCAACTCTGGATATCTAATTCAGTTCACGATCACTTAAATGATGATGCAGGTGGAAAAAAGACGCCAAACTCATTTAAATCATGCAAACTGGTGCTAGGTTGATTGTCAGTTAACTAAATGATGGTTATCGGAGCATAACTAAACATAACTGCTTAACTACCAAGGTCCATTGAAGGATATTGTTGGCGACACTCAAAGTGGGTTCCTATAATGTAGGGGTTGATCCCTAGGGATCCTAAACTTAAGAAATTAGGGGCAGCAAGTGGCAGATGACCCTTAGGTATGTCCCCCATGCGCTAGTGGGTGATGAAAAAAACCACCCCCTCATAAGTGGACCCCTTTAGACTCTTGCTACCTCAATAGCCATGCCACTCGCATAGCCATTACCAGACTCCAGCCATGCCATCCCAATCACATAGCCATTACCAGAATCCAGCCATATGCCCCAGATGCCAGCTACTAGACTCAATACTTGCCATCATGCCATGCCACTCGCATAGCCATTACCAGACTCCAGCCAGATGCCTACCTCACTAGCCATCAACCAGATGCCATGCCCAGTCGCATAGCCATTACTAGACTCAATCCATATGCCATGTCCCTAATGCCATCTACTAGTCGCGTAGCCATTACCAGACTCCAAACAGATGCCAGATGCCGCTATGCCACTCAGCTGTCGATGCTAGTCGCGTAGCCATTACCAGATGCCAGCTCAGAAAGAAGCCAGCTCAGATGCCATGCTAGTCACATAGCTAATCCAGACTTCGCACTCAGAGTTGTCCAGCTTACACTTCCATAAAACCCAACTACTTTCGATGCTCTCCAAACACTTCTGAAGCATCTACTTAGCTCTCATAAATGGCCATTTGAAAGCCTCTCAGAGATTCTTATGAACCAGGCATATGGCTGGAGTCTGGTAATGGCTATGCGACTGGGATGGCATGGATGGAGTCAGGTAATGGCTATGCGAGTGGCATGGCTATTGAGGTAGCAAGAGTCTAAAGGGGTCCACTTATGGGGGGGTGGTTTTTTCTACGAGCAATAATCAATTAGTGTATAATAGGAAACTTTCATTGCGAAAATCTTGATTTGATTCATAGGAATCCCTTCTAGTGTTGTGCCATCATTTAGGAATTTTTCAATTTCTTAGAGTTATTGAGGGACAACAAGGAACTGGGGAGAGGAGCGCAGCTAATCGGATGAGATGTGATGAGAGAGGAGGGAGCAAGAGGTACCAGACAGGGATTCCAATGATTAACCTAGGGAGGGCAAGCGGTTTCAAGTGAATGTTAAAACTTGTCAAATGATTGCTAAGCCTAGTCATCCCATACAAATGGTATGTCCTTATGCAAGAGACGTAGGAACCCATAGGTGCAAGTAGCATAGTTAGGAACAAAACGTCGCAAGGAATTGGCTTTGCCTTTGCAATATTTGTAGCTTGTGCAGTTTTTGTGGTGGTGGAATTTAATTGATGGCATGAACTTTGAAAGGATTGGCAGTGATCCCTTTTTGCGAGACTAGAAAGCCTAGGAGGCATCCAGCGGGAAGGGATGCCCCCACTGGTAGGTTCGCTTATCCATCGGCAGACACATAGCATGGGTGGAACACACTACAAGGATTTTACTTACTTTGCTTGCCAGGGGTTAATCTTTAATAAACAATCACCTGGTGCTCATTGCATCATCCTTGGACTTATGTCCTAAAGTTACAGGGATTGATCATCCCGCAAAGAGATCATGTGTACTGCAGTTAGTACAATGATAAAGAATAAAGTAGATCAAAATGTGACTATAATGGATCAAGAAGGATCAAAGTGCTACTGCAAAGGATCGAAAGGATTGAAGTGCTGCTATAAAGGATTGAAAGGATCAAAGTCTTGTGGCAAAGGATCAAAGTGTTACTACAAAGGATCGAAGTGCTGCTACAAAGGATCAAAATGATCGAAGTGCTGTTGCAAAGTGTTGTCACTCAAAATATACCTAAGGTTGTGAAAGGTAATCTCAAGGTAACAACAAAACCACTTTCAGAAAGAAACTGGCTTTTCTTTCCAGAGAGGGATATCTCAAATACAGATTTAATAAGGCCAGATATATGAATCAACACTTTTAAGTTATGTAAATGGTTGAAACAACACATATAACCATTGGGCTATGGAGTCAAAACAGATGAAGATAATACAAAGATGCATACACAGAAACTCAACAAATGAAAGATAATTATTCAACTACAGTCATTCATTGATTTTCAGGCGATAGGAAAGAAACATGAACAATCCATTAATATAGAGCATCACGGGATGAATTCCATATCAACTTTATAAGAAAGATTTGTGGATATATGAAACAATAGCCAGAGCATAACATGTATGAATTCTGAAACTAATATACACTGCATTCAGACATGAAAGAAAACAGAATGGAAGGTAAACACTTAGAAAACATTTCACAGGGAAAGGAAGCACAGACTGTAACATAAAAAATACATGAATCTTTGAAGATAAACTAGCATTCGGCTCTGTAATTTTATTCAAAAAGGTTCCCACAAAACATCAGTCCAATTTTACGGGTTCCAACCCCTGATACCTCAATAAAATTCAAATATATACAAAATAGTTTCTTCCAAGAACGTCAAAAACCAACTAACTGTTAATCATAAGTTCTTGTAACCATTTCCCTAATAACTAAGAATAATAATTACATGCTTTGTTTGAAATAACAGACTGCTTGATTATAGCAAAAATCCATAACTGCAAGGCACCATGAACAAACAGCTTCCTGAGACTGCAACACCTGACTTTATGAATGTAATATGTATTTGGTTTTCCCAAATATCTCCATGATTTTTCACTGTTCTACATTTGGAGTGTTGTACTCTGTCATTTCTCTTATTGACACCTCCAAATCCACATAAGATTCATAAGACATAGCTGGTAATCCTTTTTTAATAATTAAAAACCTGCCCAATATTTCAAAGTCTTTTATCAACTTTTCAACAATGACCTTTCCTGTTAATCCTTTGACTAAATCTTCAAATTTAGAATGATCCATGCGATTTTGTACCAATAAGATATGATACTGTTCTTGAGAAAACAATCGTCCTTCGTCATCCCAAAAAGAAGGGAGACCATCATCAAATAAATTTTTAAAAGCCGCCTTGAAATCCTTGATTTGAGAAGACATCTGATTCGCTTTATCCTGCACAACTTTCATAAGTTGATGTTTATTGATAAACTTCTTCGCCCATAACACAATAGCTACCCTGTCTTTGATCCCAATATCCTGCAAATTTTGATCTGTCAGAGAATTCAAAACTTTTCACACCATTATGAGCAGTATTCATAGATTTATTTTCCATGGTTTCATTTGCTAGTTTTAATCTTTGAGCAGCCAGATTTACCAATGCAATTGGCATCATCGATAAAATTTAAATAATGTCTGAATTTAGTGATTTCTATAGACAAAGTATCCCACATCAAATGTTTAGCTCCTTGTAAAGGAGCTTTTCCTGTATTTCTCTTTTTTAATTCATTGAATTTTTCTGTAATTGGCTCTTCTCATTCCAAGCTTTATTCTTCTCTTCAATACTTTTAGCCAATTCTGACTTGATCTTTTTATTCTCATCCTTTAACCCTTTAATTTCCACTTATTTCAAACTTACCTGAGACATGGGAAGTAGTAAAGCATCTGCAGAAAACTCATTTAATGGTTTTTCAACATTAACAAGGGGTTCATCTGTATCAACGAAAGCTTGACTCATCAAGTCCTCCATAACCTCTTTTTCATCATTTTGATCTTTATTTAACCCTCCAATCTGAGCTATCAACTCAGATTACTCTGTTTCCCACTTGTCTTTCTCCTCCTGCATCTTCAATAATTTTCCTTTATAATCCATCATTTCCTGGTAGACTTTCTCTTTTTCTTCCTATAATGCAAACAATTCTGAATATTGAACATGTTCAATGTTGGGGGCCTTGAGCTTCTTTTTCAACACTTGAATGGTATTATCTTTCTCTTCCAGAAGCTTCTTCATCGCTTGCACATTATTTGGTTCAGTCCCTAAGCTTATGATATCTCCCTGTAGCTTCTTTATTTGAATCAAATTGGCTTTATTTTCAACTTTCTCATGTTTTAATTGAATTTCCATTTTATCTACAAGAGATTGCAATCTAGTAAATTTCACAGTTGTATGTAACAAATCAGAATAATAACATCTCCAGTTTGTTTGTCGAGCTGTATTTTATCAGGAACACTAATTTTATCCAGCTTCACCTCCATCTTAGACACCTTCTTATCACTTACCACATCAAACTTTAGGGTATTTCTCTCTGCATCTTGAGTAGAAATCAATGAAGTTTTTTTATTGATTAATTTCCTAACTTGGGGAAGCAGATTCTTAGTTTCCTCCAATGACTGCATTTCTTTATCAGCATAAATCGACAATATCAACTTTGTCCTAGATTTGTAACGAGAACTAGATTATGTTTTACCTTCATCTCCAAAAGAATATTGTTGCATTTGCACAGACTTTTTCTGAAACAAAACCGTTTTCTTTAAATCTTCTGAAAATATTTCTTCTGAAATGGTTAGCTCATTCCGAGGATGCGTTTTGATTTTTTTTATAGGAAATCTCTTCATCTATGTCCATTCCATCTGCTTCAAAAAGAGTCATTTTATTCATAACACCGAAATTAACAGACATTTGAATTGTTAAAGCCAATTTGTCCCTCTTATCTTCATTAGCTTATGTCATCCCTTCTTTCATAACTTCTGCATTTTCTTCAAAATTAGACAGATTTTCCATTTTATCTAATCCCTCAACAATTTGATGATCAAATGGCTTGTTTTTGTTCAGTTCCCTTCTTCGAGAAATAATCTGGTGTGGGTCATAATTCATTTTTTCCTCTTTTTGGAAGTCCATAACTTCCAATAATTTCTCAATCACTAACAGAGCGCTTTTGTTCTTAAAAATGAAAGGACCCACCTTGAGAGGGAATTTTACATCAAAATATTTTTTAAACTCTCTAAAGTGTTCCTCTTCTGCACACAACCTTTGTCTCATCAACTCTAATTCAAATACTCTTGACGTTAAAAAGGATGGTAACCTGTATGGTTCTCCAGTGAATCTATACACTCTTATAACAGTAAATTCTTTGTGTAAAAACCAATCTCTTGTTCTGTCTTCTGAAGAAGATTGTAACATGATTCTCATGTCTTCCAATACCCTAGGCAAGACATCATCGAAAATAATTTTATATATTTCAGCCATAACCGTATTCACAAACTCAAACATGTTGATCTGTTTTGGAAGGTCTGGAGAAAACATGGTAGATAAGAACTGTAACTCTAACACATTTGAACACAATAACATGTTCAACAAATATGACTGGTACCTGAAGAACCTAACTTTAGGAAACTCAACTAATTGTGTATGAATTACTTTGGCTAAAAACTCATCAAGATTGAAACAAGGGACTAAATTTGATTCATGGTCATTCGAACCTATACTTAGCAAAAAACCCAAAATGACTTCACTGACATGCTTATCATCATCTAGACCCAAAACTTGACTAATCATTAACATGACCAATTAGACTTCATCTTTGAAAATACTGACATTGTATGGCAAAAATAAACCCTCTAATGATTGACCAACTTTTAAGATACTGGACAAGAACTGACATCTAACTTCAGTTTCACACTTTTTGTACAACTCAATTAGGACTTGTTCATTGAAGGACTCAGGATTTACAGAGAACTTATCAAGCAGGCTTAACATCTCGCGGATAGATTTCGCGTCAATTGTGATAGAGGATTTTTGAAGTTGTACGACTCATAATAACCCTTTCAGAAGACGAATAATTGTTTGCACACCACTCTACGAATTCAGGGAAAGGTAGGGTTTGTTTGACAGCAAAGTAATATAGGAAGGAATTGCAGACATTTAGGATATCATTTCCCTGTGACTTATACTGCCATAAACACTATTTTGAGACTGATACACTGCATACTGACAGAATAGTGTCAAACACAATCCTTTCTCTATCAATAAGCACTTCTTCTCTTTCGTCCAGAACCCTGCACAATATCCCTGAACTCTGCTCCTTCTCCATAATAAAACAATGGCAATAAGTCTTCAACACGAATCTCGGAGTCTTAAGCCTTACCTGGTAATTGTCAGATATGTAAGAATTGACTTTCGGAAAACGATGGCGCACTATCCCTTCTTCTTTTCACCGGCAACATCGAAACAAAAATAACTTTACCTTGGTCAACTCACTTTTTATACAACGAATAATGATTCCGGGACCTCCAACAAGCTATTTCTCCTTTACCACTTTCCTCAGCGAAACTCACTAAAAAACGCCACATGGAAAACGGTTTGAATTTCGCTACCACTCATCCATTTTAATTCTTACAAGTTCGAGCTCTGGATTAGACTATAACCGTTGATAAGATTACATCTCTTATTTGAACCATTGGATCAAATCCATTCTACGCAATCCGTCAGCCTTTCTCCTCATTCAACCTTGCATCTTCACATAACAGATTACTTTATGACCATAGATTTAATTTTCTCTATCTCTTGGCTGTCGATCTTGTTATCTTATTAAATCACTCCGCTCTTCGTCAAAACTTCTTTCTCATGCAACTTTTCCCAGCGGATCATTTTGCGACCATAGATCTGCACGATCACAAATCTACACCCTCCGATCGTGCAGTAAAATAATCAAAGTGTGCAAATTGATAAAAACTCAAGAATACTAACCTTTTATCCATTTTTAATATATGCTCTTATTATTTCTTGATCATATCTTTCCTCAATTGTTCAACATAGAGGGTGCTAACACAAAGGATCGAAGTGCTGCTAGAAAGGATCAAGAATATCGAAGTACTATTGCAAAGGATCATAAGATCAAAGTGCTGCTATGAATGATCGAAAGGTCGAAGAGTTACTGCAAAAAGATTAAGTGATCGTGTAATGCAAAAGATGAAGACATTCTGAGAGTAATTGTTCCAGTTATTGATTGTGAAAACTTTCTATGATGTATAGATGTATTACCTCGATATGGCTGAATATATTGTCTCTTTGTTCTCCTATAGTCTATGATGATGTTGTCAATAGAATAACCTTCTCGTTAAGGGGGAGTGTTGAATATTGTAACTTCAAAGGATATTCTAAATGTATTTTACTGATGTAACCAAAGGAAGACATTATTATTCCTTTGTGGAGTGTTACTATTATAATTGGTTATCATAGAGTCAGGAGGTAAAGCCTCCATTGTAATTCGGGTCATTAGTATCCTAATGAATAATATAAAATACTGTTTTGAGTCTTCCTATGTGAAGTCGGCCCAGAAAGTTTAGTGGGGCCGACTTGTTTAGGGTAAAAATCAGTTGGATCAATGTGTATAAATAGAAGTGTTGTGCTTCTCATTTGAACACACAAACACTCACTTGTGTAGCACATAGGAGAGAGAGAGAGAGAGAGAGAGAGAGAGAGAAAACAACAAGGAGGAGAATAAGTGTTTTGGGTTTATATCTTATACATCTTATATAGAGGAAGTTTCGCTGGGTTTTATTCCCCTTGAGGGTTTCCCGGGATAAATACTATGTCTATCTTGTAATTGTGTTTCTATTAGTGATTTTGGACATGCAACATTTATGACTTTGAAATGAATACTAATGATATCTAGTATAACATATGAAATGTTAACAAGACGAAGATGAATGATACTAATACACCATCCCCTTAGGTTTAATGATGGCGTGCAGAGCAATTGCCATAATGAGAGCCAGTCTCTTAACGAGCCTTGAATGAAGGCTTAAACACCACCTCAAGAACCATTTCGTAATTTGCGTTGGCTTGATTTTGGCTACGAGTGGAATGATATGGGCTAATAGTCTATTGACCATCAGTGTTGATTCTATAGTCACATCGAGGGATCAACTATGGGATTCCAGCTAATAGGGGGATACCAACGAGGTCACTCAACACTCACAGAGTGTGGCATAATGAACAATCACATGAATTCCATGATGGAATTTCTCTACGATATCAGGTATGATATTCATGCTTTGGATAAGAATCACAGGAAAAGACTCGAGATTTTGTATGTTGGGTGCAAGAGATTATAGACTGTTGTGCAGACATTGCTTAGGTGTTGAATGCTCCTCTCCTACATTTTGAGGTAGGGGCGTATCGTGAGAACGATATCCCAAATCCATATGCTCCTCTTTCACCAGCTTCTGCTGTGTTATCTTCGGCTCCTAGTGGCAGTGGTAAGGGCCCAAAAGTTGAAAGCTTGAATGAACCTGCAACAATGGTAATAGAGATGAAGCTTGAGAGGATACCTCCCGAGAGCAGCGTGGACAATGATGAGAAGGTTGATGCGGATGTGGAGCCTCCATTGTGACGTGCACGCCTAGATATCATTCGTTCTATGGAAACCCAACAATGATGCGTGCCTCCAAGCTCTATTAACGGGTTATGCATCGTATCTCTGTTATGCATCATAACATTATTTCCCTTTTTGATTTCCTAGTCTGTTACCTTATGGCTATGTACTGTCGGTATGAAAATCTGGTCCAACATTATTTTTTGCCGCTACGTAGAGCCTGTAGAGGCACCGAGAAAGCACCATATGTTTAGCATGATAGAAGCCAATCTCAAGTCAGATTGCTTTTTCATAGTAACTTCAGTCAAGCTCAATGCGGTCAGATATGGGTAGATTGTAGACATTTTTGGACTCGACAAATTCTATTTCTTGAATTCCGAAGGCCACAATAATGCTTGTACTTGTAAATTTTATATTATGTAATAAAAGAACTAGCTTAAAAAATATTATTATTATTTTTAAAATATCATATATATATATATATTATAGGTCATTTTCCACATTAGATTATTTTTATTTTATTGGATCTTAAGTTGAAATTTCTTAATTTGAGATGAATAAGAAATGTTATATTTGGTTAAAGGGCACTTTTATAAATAAATAAAATGCATTAAGGTGGGTAATAGTAATAAATTAATACGTAGAAAATAAATTGACTATTTATCACATGTGCTGAGACTAAAAGTAGATAAGCGATTGTAATAAATTAAATAAAAACTAAATTATGATTGTAATATGTGGTTGGTGATTATAATAAATGAAGAAGATGAGTAAATATATTTAAAAAATAAATTATGATTGTTCAATGTGGTTGGTGAGTATAATTGTAACAACCTCAAAATATACACAAAGAAATTCTAATCAATAAAAGAAACACAAAAAAGTATAAAAGAGGTTAGAGTCACCTACTTGAAAATAATAAAAAAATAGTCCAGCCCAGTATAAGGAGGTTAGAGGCTCTCTACAGCCCAGTATGGGGGAGATCTTGTAACGTTACTTAACGTTATGTAACGTTAAGTAACATTATTTTTATTAATAAAAAAATAGATTTTTTAATTATAAAACAAAATAAATGTCGGCCAAAAAACAACCTAATATGGGGGAGATGTTGTAATCTTCCTACCTAACAAAACATTAAAAAAGTAAAAAATAACAAAACAATAAAAAAATAAAAATTTAATTATCCCCAAAAAAATGTGGATCATAAAAAAAACACAATATGGGGGAGATGTTGTAATGTTCTTACCTAACAAAAAAGAAAAAAGAAAAAAATGAATTATTTGCAAAAAAATGTTGGCCTTTTAAACAACCCATGGTTTTATTGTATATGGTTTAGGAGGACCGGGCACATGGTTTTAAAACCATGTGCAAGGCCTCCTAAAAAAACCTATGGTTTTATTCTACATGGTTTAGGAGGGCCTTGCAAATGGTTTTAAGACCATGTGCAATGCCTCCTATACAACCCATGGTTTTAGGAGGGCCTTGCATATGATTTTAAAACCATTTATGAAAAGATGTTGTAATGTTCGTTCCTAACAAAATAAAAAATAATATTAAATATTATATGTTGGCCATAAATAATATTAAATATTAATAATAAATATATTATATGTTGACCTTAAATAAAAAGACGCGTCTTTTGGTTTGAATCAAATCAATGGTATATATAGGACACACCAAAGTTGATAGCTCATTGAGTGTAATACCTAAGAAGAGGTTTGCACCTAGAGAGATTTGATCCCTCTCGGCGCTTGATAGAGCCTAGGATTTGGATCTATGCTGGTTAAAAAATAAATTATGATTGTTCAATATGGTTGGTGAGTATAATTGTAACAACCTCAAAATATACACAAGGAAATTCTAATCAATAAAAGAAACACAAACAAGTATAAATGAGGTTAGAGTCACCTACTTGAAAATAATGCCGGAAAGATACTTGGAGAAATCAGTTCCTCCTAACCATAGGAGAGGACCACAAAAACACAATCCCAACTCCATCCTCGAGATGGATCACCTCCATGCACACTAGAACATCAAGTAAAACTTCCATGCAATGCTCTCTCTCAGAGTCCGTAACAAGCTCAATGATGGACTTATGAAAAGGAGAAACTCAACACATGTACTCGTATCAAAGTTTCTCCATGCACAACATGACATCCCGTGCTATCCCAGTGCACCAATATATATATCTTTTTCCCAGGTCTTATGCCATCCCAATAAAATCTCCAATCAATCCATAAATCCCTATGATTTAGGATCTTATCTGGTTGTTGAGTTTTAGATTGGATTTGATTGGTAAAGATATCTCTATCTTGATTACACATTTTCACTTGTGCCATGGTGGTATCCCCTCATGTAACTAAATTCTCTAAGTGTCTTTTCATTTTATTAATAATAAAATAATAGTTTGTTGTGCAAATGTCACTCGCACCTCTTGTGAGTATTTTCGAGTTTTTAATTAACTCTTACAAAAATAGTTGTTTTCAAAATTATTTTCACAAATTTATAATAAAATAATGATGTCTTGGGGGTATTACATTTCTTCCCCCCTTACTCTTGACTCCATCCTCAGTGTTCTTTTATTCTGAGTTCTTTTGCTCATTCCAGAACAAGGAGGGATATGCCTCCTGCATTTTATCCTCAATTTCCCATGTTATCTCCTCAGGGATAAAGTGCTTCCATTGCACTTTTATTTGAACGATGGCTCGATTTCGTAGTATACGTTTCTTCCTGTCTAGGATGTAGAAATGTTCGGTCTGGAACTCACTCTCGGGTTCAACTTGAGTCACATTCCAATCAATTATATGAGTAGAATCATGTGTGTGTGTATATATAATGAAACATGAAATACATCGTGTACTTTTATATTAGGGGGAAGTGCAAGATGATAGGCTATTGGTCCTATCTTAGCTAACACTTCGAAAGGTTCACAATACATTGGTTACAACTTGGAAACATCTTCCCAAACTCAAAGAACTCTTCTTCGACTTTACATTTAGATATACATGATCACCAATGTTGAACTCTCTTGGAGTTCTTTTAAGATCCGCATAACTTTTCTGCCGATCTTGAGCAACTTTTAAATTTTGTTGCACTTCCTTGAAAATCTGTATAGCGTAATGCAATCAAGCATGCTTCAATGCATACATATTTTCTTGCAACCATACTCTTTCCTCTTCCACACACAGGAAGATAAACATATCAATCATTATCTTAAGATTCTAAACATTTTACATATCACCCCAAGCAGATAATACATCTTACTAATATTGGTAACATGCTTATTATCTCTTCTTCATAAAATTATAGGTTCCAACTATAACTTAGTTAACCATTATTACAGTGTTCGTTTAAATTACATGTTATAAAACTTCACTAGTTATTACCACATTTAATCCTTATATATTGGGAGGTAAAAAGAAAATATATCACATGGCCTATCTTTAGACACAATTCCACTCTTCATGCATTTATTTAAACATTTCTATTTATGTAAACTAGCTTACATGCATTCCGCCATATGAATCTACGTAGACTAGTTTTTGTACCTCGACGATCCTACTATTTAATTATATCATTTCTTTAGTGTGCATGCCAATACGTAAACACCTAGATTTTCATTCAAATAGTCAATACTTCATAGAGTATAGAACATAGTTGTGCGTATGTGAGTCCATTAGGCCGAACTGCTATTAACCTCATACCTAGTTCATTTATGCAATACTTTTGAATCATACTTTTAAACTGAAATTGCGTTGAGGAACTTTTGTCACCTAATCTAAAATATTCTTAATATTCCATGACATAATAGAATCCTTTGATTTATAAAATACAAAGATAATCCTCGATTTTAAAATGTCAAAGGATATTCTGTAACACCACTATACACACAATCCTTAAGGTAATTAATACAATAATATTTACACATTGTTAAAAAGAAAAATAATAACATCTTTCACTTCATACAAACATCTTTACGAAGAAGCAACATTCGAAAGCCATTAATATCTACTACGTAAAGGGATAATACCGCTTCTTTGTAGAGCAACATCCACTTTATACATTATAAACTGTATAGTGATCATCCATTAATACCATCTATGTTTACTTCATCCATTGTAACAAAACCAAAATAAGAAACACATAATTACCTTAACCCAATACGTAAATCACAAAAAGAGTATTTACTAATGAATGCAAAGTCTTTGTGTATAGAATCAAATCTTTGTAATTTATATAAATGCCAACATGTAAATAGCTTACAACTTTATACATTACAATATATATAAAATTATGTTATTTAAACTTGAACATAACAACACTATAATGATCACAACTCTCTATATCCATTCAATAAATAGACACAACCTAAACAACATTGCACCCAATAAATCATCAAATACTCTTTTAACATAATCATATAAATTGTATTTTCTATAAGTGCATTCTCTTTTTAATTCTATAAAAAGTGGTATTTTCCTTTCATCAAATCTAAAGTGGGCAAAGTACTTTCTCTTAAAAATATAAAATGCATTCCTTTTCTTTTATATATATATATATATATATATATATATATATATAAACATTTTCCAAAAATAAAATGAACAATCCTTTACATTAACCGTATCTAAAACTACTTCACATTCCTTTAACTCCTCGAATTATTTGAAAAAGATAAGAATGACTTCTTGCAATCATTTACAAGTATATATGTGGAATATTTTAATAGATACAGAATCATTAAAACTATCAAATTTTTATTTTTATTTCAAAAATAAGTGTCAACCAATTATTTAAATCTTGAATTTGCTCATTCTATTCCCAATACAAATATTCTACTAATTTTGTTTTCCAAAGTTAATTCTTAATTCCTTTCACCTCAATTTCAAAGTTACGTACTTAACTTTGTGTTGATTTTTGTACCTAGGAAAGTGTTCCCCTAGTGACTTCTTTCTAAGTCATAAAAATAGAAAAATTAAAGTGACCCTTGCAATTAATGACTTGACATGAGTTTTAATTTTCATTTTAGAGAATAAAGTGACTTTTTGATAAATTTAAGTGAGGTGAGTGACATTAATTTTGGAGAGAATTAAAAGTGCATTTAATCTTATCCATCCATCTAATTCATTTTGGGCCCTTGGATTAGATGACCATTCAACTTCTTCATTTAGACACCAAAAAGGCAAGGGAAGGCATGAGAGACTCATCTTTTTTTTTTCATGAGATATGGAGAGAAGAGAAGGACAAAAATCGCAAGCAGAGAGAGAACAGCAACGAGGATGATTCCCAAGACAATACAACAACATTAATTACATTTCCATACAACATGCTTCTCGAGGCAATTTATGCGCATGGATTTCAAGGCAGCCCGCACAATTTTATGGGCACAAAATTTGAGGTGGTCCATATAGTACAAAAGGTGGGAACCAAAATCGAGGTCTGTACAATCCGTATAATACAATAGTGGGCACAAAAATTGAGATAGTATGTACAGTTATTTTGGCACATTTTTTGAGGTAGCTGGTTGGTAGAAAATTTGACTATGAAATTTCTGAATTTATTCAACTTGTCGAGAATTATGGTGGAGATACGTTCATCTCTGATTTTTGTTGTACTTTATTTTTACTAAATAAAATAAAATTCTCTCTCTTTCAAGCACACGTTTTCCCCGAAGATTGGTGTTTTTCTTGGGTCACTTGACCAAAAATTATGAGTATGTTTTTTTAATGTGCGACTGTGTTTTTTATTACTTCTCATTAAAAGTTGTAAAAATTCCTCATGTTTTTTAATCATATTTGTTTATGATAAATGACTTAATTTGCAGTTGAAAGATAAATTGTGTTGGGCATTAAACAGTCTTGAAAATGGTGGTTTGAAACCAGCTTGGGGAATGAGGTAAAAATTTACATGGTATTAGAGCGCGGTTAGAGAAGGAGCATAATTTTATACAGTGAAAAATATCAGACTGTCAGTGAATTCTTATGTCAATGGGAAACACCTTGTTGAGACTTGAACTTTGCAGTGAAAATGACAACAAGACTTAGGTTGGAGGATAGGCTAGATGGGGATGGGAATTTTGTCCCATGGAAATCTAGATTGGTGCTTATATCAGAGGAAAACGAGTTATGGGATGAAGTGGTTCACAGTACAACAATGAATCCTATTGTAGTTACCTCTTCCACCAATGCACAAGCACTTTCTTCCTTCAACAAGAAGGACATAAAATCTAGAAGGATTATTCTAGATGTAGTTAAAGATCATGTTATCCCACACATCTCGAGTAAAACCCATGCATATCATATGTGGGATGCTTTGACCAGCTTGTTTCAAAGCTCAAATGAGAATAGAAAAATGGTGTTGAGAGAAAAATTGAAGAGTATCAAGATGGCAAAGTTGAGGGAGTGACTTCCTACCTTACTAGGATCTCTCAGATGAGAGATGGGCTTGCAGCAGTGTGGGAGGTTATTTCTGTCTCTTAGCTAGTGCAGGAAGCTTTGAATGGGGTTGTAAAGCCTTGGGATGCTTTTGTGGAGGCTATAGTAGTCAGGGAGAACTTTCCTTCTTGGGATAGACTTTGGGATTATTTTGTTCAGGAGGAGACCCAGAGAGGTCTAGTGCACAAGAGCTCTTCTACTAGTAGGGAGGATGATGAGAATGTGGCTTTGACTGCCAAGGGAAAGAAAAAATTCAAGAAGGGCCCCAAGAAGGGTGGGGATAAGAACCAGGGTGGATAGAAGAAGGACTTGAGCACTATAAAGTGCTTTGCTTGTCAGAAGCTTGGGCACTATGCTGGACAATGCCAATAGAAGAAGAAGAGGCAGCAACATACATCAAATTCAATGGACATTGAGGAGTTTACAACTAGATTTGAGAGAGAGTTTTGTCTCTGTGCTGGGAATGTTGGTAGAGAGTGAGAGCATCCATCATAACTAGTGCATACATTGAGATTGAAGGCCTATTATTTCTTGTTGAATGACCATTATTTCAGTGCATCCACCACCAGCATGTGGTATATTGATAATGGAGCTTCGAGCCACATGATAAGTGCTCGAGAAATGTTCTCCGAGCTTTCATAGGCAGGGGTAGATGTCAAGGTAGTGTTGGGAGATGACATAATTGTCATATATTTTGGGCGTGATACCATTACATTTCAGAGAGATTCCATGAGTCCCATGATTTTGACGGGCGTGTTGTTTGTACCTGGGATTGAAAATATTTTGATATTAGTTTTTATGATTGAAGATAGGGGAATTGGGGTGTCTTTTCTGTATGGACATGTGCGTGTATTCCCCAATACTGTAGGACCATCTTCCTCTTACACCATTGGAGTCAGATGTGGGAAACTATACAAACTCTCATTTCATCCCCAACATGCTTTGACACATAGCAATAACAATGATCTTTGTGAGCTATGGAATAGGAGGATGGATCATCTGCATCATCCAACTTTAAGGATGTTGAGGTACATGGTTACAGGTTTTCCTGAGTTCAACCCTGAGCACCGTGACGTATGCAGAGGGTGTGCTTTGGGAAAGAACACCAAGACTGCTTTTACAAGCAGTGATAGCAGGTCAACAAGAATGCTTGATTTGATACATTTTGATTTATGTGGTCCTATGTCATCTGTTTCTCTGAGAGGTTTTGACTATTATGTGACATTCATCGATGATCATTCCAGGAAGACCTAGATATACTTCCCGAGGAGCAAGAAATATGAGGAGATATTGCAGAGGTTCCAAGAGTTCAAAGCTCTTGTGGAGAACCAGATTGGGAGGAGGATTCGAGTACTCAGATAAGATAACATGGGTGAGTATACGTCCAAGGAGTTTGATGAGTATTGCAGATAGGAGGGAATATATAGATAGCTGACAGTACCATACACTCCTAAGTAGAATGGAGTGGCAAAAAGGAAGAATCTATCTATTGTTTGAGCAGCGAGAGCCATGTTACATGATTAGTCACATTCTTTCTTTATTTGGACAGAGGCATGTAGTACAGTTGTATACCTTCAGAACAAGAGTCCCCATCATGCCTTGGGGAACAAGAATCCTGAGGATATGTTCACATGCAAGAATCTTGAGGGGAGTCATTTTCATATATTTGGTTGCCTAGATTTTTCACATGTTCCTTCTAAGAAGAGGACAAATCTTGAGCCCAAAGCAGAGAGAGGCATCTTTGTGGGGTATGATGAGACTTCGAAGGCCTTCCATATTTATCTTCCTGCCCTAGGGAAGGTTGTTGTGAGGAGAGAAGTGACATTTGGGGAGGAGCGTTCCTTCAGGAAGTACAGAGAGTCAGTGCAGGAGGAGAAGCAGGTTCCCACACCTCAGGAAACTTCATAGGTACCTTCAGTAGAGAGTACAGGTTCACATGTTTCTGGGGTTTTTGGGCCATAGGTTACATGCACATGATTTTCAGGTTCAGTTGTTCATCCAGTAGGTTCTTTAGGGACAGGTTTTGGTTCTCAGGTCACTGGTTCACCATACATAACTATCGGATCACAGATTTCACCGGTTGTTGGTTCACCATCTCCTGGTACACAAGTTTATGGGCCTTCTACTTCTGAGAAATTTTCAGATAATGACATACCAGTTTGGGAGCAACATTTAGGGAAAAGGAAGCCTAAATGGCTTCAGGAGACCTTGAAGGAAGCTAAGGATTTTGGAGCACCCAAGGAACCAATGAGGACTATAATCATCCTAGATAGGTTGGGTATGTCCTTGGTTGCTATTCTTCATGATTCATAGCCATCTACTTTTGAGGAGACCTCTCAACATCATGTTTGGAGAGATGCCATGATGGAAGAGTACCATTCCATCATGAAGAACAATGTTTGGGAGATAGGTCTGAGACCTGAGGGGAAGTTAGTGGTGACTTCTATATCGATTTATAAGGTAAAGCATGATGTAGATGACTGTGTGGAGAAATACAAATCTCGGTCTGTGGTACGGGGGTTTTCATAGGTAGAAGGAGTTGATTATGATGAGACCTTTTCACCGGTTTCTCGTTATACTTCTATCAGATCATTGATTTTCATTGCTACAAAAATGGGTTGGAAGATCCATCAGATGGAGCAACCACAGGGATTTGAGATTCATACGAGAGAGTCTCATGTTTGCAGGCTGAAGAAATCCTTGTATGTGCTGAAGCAAGCTCCTCGAGCTTGATTCTCTAGGATAGACTCTTAATTGCTATCGATGGGTTTTCAGAAGAGTGAGGTTGATCCGAATATCTATTTCATTATGGTTGGATATGATCCACTCATTCCTCTGTTTTATGTGGATTATTTGTTAATCACAGGTGAGGAGAGACCTATTGCAGTTTGCAATAGAGATCTTGCTTCAGAGTACGAGATGATTGACATTGGGTTCATGCATTTTTTTTGGGATTGGAGGTTTATCACGAGCCTAGTCATATTTTCCTGGGGCAGGGAAAGTATGTAGTGGATATTCTAAGAAGATTGCATGCCAATTTCTACACCTATGATCACCAACTGGAAGAAGCTTCATGCTTCTGAGGGAGAGTTGGTGGATCCTACCTTATATGTCAGATCATGGGTTTGTTGATGTATCTGGTCAACTCTAGGCCATATTTCTGTTTTGCAGTGAACACCCATAGTCAGTTCATGGTGGAGCCTAGGAGAGTGCACTGGGTAGCCACAAAACATGTGTTGAGATACCTTGCAAGTATAGTGGATTATGGTCTGGATTACAGGAGATCAGATGGGGTTAGTTTGATTGGCTTCACAGATTCATATTGGGCAGGCTATGTGGCGGACCGAAAGAGCACTTTTGGATGTTGTTTTAGTTTAGGCTCGACAAAACTGTCACGGTTAGTCAGAAGCAAAAGGCTGTTGCTTTGAGATCTACAAAGGCTAGGTACATGGCAGCCAGTCAGGCTAGTTGCAAGGCACTGTGGCTTCGTAAGATATTGGTGGATTTATTTGATCAGGAGATGAGGCCTACGATGATTTATTGTGACAATCAGAGTTACATCTAGCTCTTTGAATATCTTGTATTTCACGACAGGTAAAATCCTATTGGGACCAGGTAGCATTTCATCTGTGATTATGTTCAGAGAGGAGCTGTGGAGTTGCAGTACATTTCCACTGATGAGCAGGTTGCAGATATCCCAACGAAGCCACTTGGAAGAGGCAAACTCATTCATTTCAGAGAAAAGTTGGGTGTGGTACATAACACCTTCCTTGGTAAAAGCAAGTGTTGATTTTTGAACCTAGGAAAGTGTTCCCATAGTGACTTTTTCCTAAGTCATAAAAAGGGGAAAATTAAAGTGACCCTTGCAATTAATGACTTGAGATGAGTTTTACTTTTCACTTTAAAGAATAAAGTGACTTTTAGATAAATTTAAGTGAGGTGAATGAAGTTAATTTTGGAGAGAATTAAAGGTCATTTAATCTCATCCATCCATCTAATTCATTTTGGTTCCTTGTATTAGATGACCATTTAGCTTCCTCATTTAGACACCAAAAAGGCAAGGGAAGGCATGAGAGACTCATTCTTTTTTTCCATGATATTTGGAGAGCACAGAAGGAGAAAAATTGCAGGCAGAGAGATAGAACAGTACTGGGAATGATTCTCGAGACAATACAACATCAATAATTACATTTCTATACAATACACTTCCCAAGGCAATTTCTGGGAACGAATTTCGAGGCATCACACACAGTTTTTTGGGCATGAAATTCAAGGTGGTCCGTACAAATCCATACATGTGGGAATGGAAATCAAGGTTTGTATAGTCCGTATGGTACAACAGTGGGCACAAGAATTGATACAATTCGTACAATCATTTTGGCATGTTTTTCAAGGCAACTGGTTGGCAGAAAATTTGACAGTGAAATTTTTGAATTTATTCAACTTGCTGAGCATTGTGGTGGAGATAATTTCATCTCTGATATATGTTGTACTTTATTTTTACTAAAGAAAATAAAACTCTCTCTCTCTCAAGCATAGGTTTTCCTCGGAGGTTGGGGTTTTTTCTAGATCATTTGACCAAAAATTTCGAGTCTTATTTTTTAATATGTGACTGTGTTTTTTATTACTGCTCATTAAAAGTTGTTAAAATTCCTCATGTCTTTCAGTCATATTTGTTTATGAGAAATGACTTAATTTGCAGCTGAAAGATAAATTGGGTAGGGCATTAAATAATAATGAAAATGGTGGTTTGAAACCAAGTCAGGGAATGAGATAAAAATTTACACTCTCGTCTATTGACCTCATTCTCTCCTTATATCATTTTGTATTTATAAAAGTAATTCCATCAATATTTTTCAATCTCATGAACTATCTATGTGTATAAGGGTTTAATAATGGAAATTAATCCTCAACTAATTGCATCTTTATTTTTATTTTTGACCTTGCTTTGCGGTTTATGTTTTAAAACTTAAACTAATATTTTGAACTAATCCATTGTTGCCTCACACTATAGTTATTGTAGAAAATAGGAATGTTGATTTTTGAAAAAATTATTTTGGATGGAATCTAATATGACACATCTTGTTGATTTCCTTTTTTTCGTCGAAGATATCCTGATTTTTAGCCACACTCGATTAAACCCGAGTTTTGACTATCATACTCTAGTCGTGCTTTATTTTCCTGCTCGCATTTGGTAGTTAGAATCGTAGGCTACCTCCAGCTTTCAATTGAGACTAGCTGTTGGAAACTCCTTGATTTTCTTGTTCTTGGCCATGATAATTTATGACATTGTCTTTTTTAAGTCGGTTGGGTATAAATATTTAGATCTAGTTAGTGAGGGTGAGTACCACAATTGAATCAACAGGACAACTTTCTATTTTTTCCTCACTGGAAACAAATAATAGATAATATGTTTAATAAATCACAATATATTAAGAATTTATATTGGTATACCATATGTACACCATCGTGCAAGTGCATAAAGTGGAGTTGGATGTGGTGCACCTATGGAAGCTCTTGGATTATTGGGGAGGATGCCCCTTGCACCATGAGAAGGGAATCACACATCGACTATCCAGTCCCATCAACCCATTCTAGGTAGTCCAAACCACTTGAAGGTAGGCCCTATCAGAGTTGGTCAAGCCGTTCAAAGATAGATGAAAATTGCCACAACTGCCCTGCTCCCTTTTGGACAAACAGAAAAACAATTCCCCTTTGGATAAATACCAGAACAATTATTATCTGGATGTTTACTAGCACTATGTATTCCCAAGCAACAATTTTAGTTTTATGTTCTTGGGTGATTTTTGATGGTGGCGTCGACCCAGTTTTGGACTAGCTAGTGGTGGATGCATAGTGACACGATTGTTTTTTTCCTGTATTAGACTATTAAATTCCCAATTTGTACATTCTCTATTTATATAATAGTTAAAGGAATCCTTTTATCCCCAAAAATATGAAGGATGGAATAAATTACTTGATCAGGTTCATCATTTCATGTAGTTTTACAGTGGGTGAAAAGAGACCTTAAGTCTGCTCCAATTCAATCCATGCACACACCATAATCAGAGCTACTTTCCCATATTAAACGAAGTAGACAATACATGCGAAGTACCGCCAACAATCTGTTAGGATTTATAATCCTCCCTTGGCCAAACTGTCTATTGGATTATTTTAGCCTAACTTAGGAGTTTTATTTAATTATTTGGGTCCATTAGTACCATTGGGTGCACTTGGCCTAATGGGGCCACATGTACCAGTTACTAGAGTGTGGGGAACACCGATAGAGGCTAACTGTCACTGACTGCACTTGCATGCATCAGTTTAGGCGCCTCTTAGGCCATTCCCTACATTTTAGGAGCCACTGGGAGTCCCGACACCAACCTCCTTCAGTTAGTTGGAATTGGAACTAGTTAAGCTTAGTTATTTTTCAGTTACTTTCAGTTAGATCACAA
Source organism: Pseudotsuga menziesii (assembly GCA_001517045.1). Lineage (NCBI taxonomy): Eukaryota > Viridiplantae > Streptophyta > Pinopsida > Pinales > Pinaceae > Pseudotsuga > Pseudotsuga menziesii. The sequence continues at coordinate 91,007 of LPNX010087388.1, forward strand.
TCATCTCAGTTAGCGTCAGTTAGACATGATTGCATGTGTATAAGGAAATTTTCTTCCCCTGCCACTTCAGTTAGGCTGAATTAACTGATTATTACTGATTGTGTGACTTGATTATACATATGGAGTTATTCATTTGGAATCCGACAGTGATTGAGACATCCTTAGTTAACTAGTCAGTCAGATACAGTCACATCCAGTGGGGAGATTCGAGTTAATCCTTAATGATTCGAATTATTTTTCTATTTAACACTATTGTAACACCAGATTAATTAATGAACATGATACTGTAATTATCTGAGCTATACTCATCCATTTCTGTGTGATTTGATTTTTTCAGTGTGTATATTCATTCCTCTTTTACTGCATCAATAATATTTGACTCATTGCTTGAAGATATAAATGGAACAACAATTCTAACATGGTATCATATCCATTTCAAGCAAGCTTCATGTCTATGTACTCTCTACTAAACACCAGATGCAGCTGGGTTTCCACAGAAGTCCCGTAAAGAGTGCCTTGCTTCCTCTGAATTTATTCAGAGTGGCGATGCGGGCGTGACGAACCCTGAGAAAGTGTTGATGTCGAGAGGGAAGGAATGATTCTAACATAGTTCAATGTTTTAGTGTTTTGTAGTGAAATTCTACATGTGCTACGTAGCTTGTGTGAAGATATTGTCTTTTCAGCCGGAGAATTATGGATTCTCAATCTCCTACACCTCGGATCCTAACACCCTTCAATTATATTGATTGGAGGATGGATATGCAATTGGCCTTGCGCAAGCATGGCTACCTCAGGATAATACATGGTAGGGAGGCCGAGCCCCATCATCCAGTTGAAAGAAACAAGTTTTTGAATCACTTAGATGAAGCTTTCAATTATTTATGCACTCATATATCCAGATATCTCCTCTTCCACCTTGAAAGATTGAGGACTCCCAGAGAAGCCTAGGAGAATCTTGAAAACTTGTTTGGAAAGCAAGATGAGCTTCGTGACACATTCTAGAGAATGAGTTGGTAGCCTTACATCCCAATAGTTTTGATACAATACAACAATTCTTTATTAAATTCAAGTTTCTTGCACTCCAATGCAGATAGTGCGGAATAGAAAGAAAGGACGAGCAACATGTGCTCTCCATACTCAGCAAACTAGGTCTTGAGTATTTTGTATTTGTCTCAATCTTCCATTCTGGGAGAGACTCCATTCCCAATTGGAGGATGCCCTCACTTGATTCCTTTGTCGAGTCCTTAATAGAGGAGCAATAGAAGTTGATCCAGATGGGAGTCATCAAGACATCTAAAGATCAAGCTCTCCTTGCGATAGAATCAAACAAAGCGCAAGATAAAGGGAAGTCTAAGGGGAAGGAGCATAAAACAACTGATTCGAAGCCTAAAGAGAATCACAAGACTTCTGAAGGAGCCTTCGGCTCTAAGAAAAAGAATAATTTCGAAAAGAAGACGTGTCCCTATTGTATGAGAGGTTTTCACCTTGAAGACTCTTGTATGAAGAAGAAAGTAGATCATCTGACTGCTCTCCTCAAACTAGAATAGCATTGCTCTCCCACAAAGAGCAAAGAAGTTTGATGATGGACATGAAAGGTTCCATGCCTTGAAGGCTGGCCTACCTCGGTCAACAACCTATTTGATTGATTCTGGAGCATCCAACCACATGGTTGCCTCCAAGGATTTCTTCTCCACTCTCAACATCAAAGAAGGGCCCACTATTCACATGGGAGATGATTCCCAAATTCCATTATTCCAGCAGCAGGAAGAGGCACCATCAAAATACAACATGGTGAGTTGAGAGATGTCCTCTATGTGCCCTCCCTTGCAGCTAATATGTTGTCTGTATATCAGATGACTCACACTGGCTCACCAAAGCAAGTGTTGTTTGGACCTGACTCAGTAGAGATCACAAATATCTCAACTGGGAGATTGTGGCGAAAGGAATTGCTGATCATGCCTCCAAGGCATATATTTTCTTTCACTTCATGACATACACAGTTCCAACACAACCACAACTTATATTCGAAGCAAAAGAAGGTATACACATTCCTTCACTTCCTATTGCAGATACTATTTTATTGCTTGACATTTCAGATTTAGATTTAGAAGAGGAGGAACACCATCATGATCCAGATATTGAGCTTACACCTCAAAGAGATCTAGATCTAGATCCAACATCTACCTCATTTCAATAGCCTAAATGGGATCAACATCTCATAGAAGCAGCTGGAAATGGTGTTGGGGATCCAGAAGACAAGAGAAGAACGAGGTCCCAGTATTAGAAGGAGAATATCGCACTGTCCCACACATATCCAGTTCTTCCTGAGAGGCGTTTTATGATGTTGGGGTCAGATCCTCAATCCTTCAAGGAATCTTTCCATGACCCTAGATGGCAGGCAGCCATGGATGAGTAGTTTGATTTGCTACTTGACAATAAAACCTGGGAACTTGTCTCCTTACCTCTAGGAAGGAAGTTTTTTTAGTGCAAATGAATCTATAAGACCAAGATAGCTTCAGATGGAACCACAACCAAGTACAAGGCTCGGTTGGTGGCCAAAGGATACTGTCAGGTTCAAGGTTTGGACTACAATGACACATTTGCTTTAGTAGCTAAAATGGATTCCATCAGGATTTTCTTGGCAGTTGCAGCCTCCAAATGATGGGAGGTACATCACATGGATGTGAAAAGTGCCTTCCTCCATGGTGATTTGTAGGAAGAGATATACATGAAAAACCCTGGGCGGTTTATTGATGATCCTTCCTTAGTTTGCATACTGAGGAAATCACTGTATCGACTCAAACAAGCCCTAAGGGCATGGTACTCCAAGATGGATTCCTTCCTCTTATCTCAAAAATTTGAAAGGTGCAAATCATATTTCAATGTCTACATGAAAAAGACAGAGGGGTTCTTAATTTTGATTGTATTGTATGTGGATGAATTTCTCATTACTAGAAGCTCTGCTGCTGGATTGAGAAGCATCAAGTCTGCTCTAAACAAAGCATTTGCTATGACTGACCTAGGATTGTTAAGACAGTTCATTGGTTTTGAAGTAAGTCAAAAGACTTCGGGAATCATGATCTCACAGTCCAGGTATTCATCAGACATGCTTAGGATATTCCACATGGAGGATTGAAAGGAAACCCCTTGTCCCTTTCTATCTGGAATCATGCTTGAAGAAGGTGTCTCCACACCTTTGGTAGATACCTTCTGTATCTGGCATTAGGCTTGAAGAAAGTGGCTCCACACCTTTGGTAGATACCTTCTCTATACACAACTCATTGGGAGCCTTCTGTATCTCACATATTTGAGACCAGACATATCCTATGCCGTGAGTGCTGCTGCCAAGTACATGCAGGAGCTACCCGAGTTGCACTAGAATGCAGCAAAGAGGATCTTGCACTATGTGCATGGTACTATAGATTATGGGATCAACTATGAAACTAGAGCACAACTTAATCTCATAGGATTCACAGACTCAGACTGGGCAGGAGATGGAAATGATAGAAAATCCACCTTGGGTTTTGTCCTCATGCTTGGATCTGGGCCAATTTGTTGGTCCAACAAGAAGCAAGCAACACTTGCACTCTCTTCAGTAGAAGCAGAGTATCGGGGAGTTGTTAATGCAACTATTCAAGCTGTTTGGCTACATGGAATCTTGACAGAGTTCGAGATTCAAAATTCATCTACATTGGATTTTTATTGTGACAACCAGAGTACAATAAAAATTTCCAGTGATCCAGTTCAGAAGCAGAGGACAAAGCACATGGAGGTTCACAGGCACTACATTCGGGAACTGGTGCATGACAGAACCATCACACTGCACTACTGTCCTACAGATGATCAGATTGCATATATTTTCACCAAGTCTTTCACAGAAAATATATTTTCCTTTATCTGGTCTCTTTTAGGTGTTAAGGCTTGACTCTCAGTTCCTATTTCTACTTATTTTGAGGGGGGGTTTTCCCATGAGGTTTTCCCCTTTTACCTCAGTTTATTAAGCAACATTTTTATCTTTTAGATTGTACATGGGTGACTTTTGGCCTTGTTTTCACGACCCATAGTTGTTCAAGATAGAATTCAAGGGGGGTGTTAGGATTTATAATCCTCCATTGACCAAACTGTCTATTAGATGATTTTAGCCTAACGCAGGAGTTTTTATTTAATTATTTGGGTCCACTAGTACCATTGGGTCCACTTGGCCTAATGGGGCCACATTTACCAGTTACTATAGTGACTGCACTTGCATGCATCAGTTTAAGCGCCTCTTAGGCCATTCCCTACATTTTAGGAGCCACTGGGAGTCCCGGCACCTACCTCCTTCAGTCAGTTGGAGTTGGAACTAGTTAAGCTTAGTTATTTTCCAGTTACTTTCAGTTAGATCACAATCAGTTCAGTTAGCGCCAATTAGACATGACTGCATGTGGATAAGACGCTTTTCCTCACCTACCACTTCAGTTAGGCTGAGTTAACTGATTATTACTGATTGTGTGACTTGATTAGACATCTGGAGTTAACCATTTGGACTTCGACAGTGATTGAGACATCCTTAGTTAACTAGTCAGTCAAATGCACTCACATCCAGTGGGGAGATTCGAATTCATCCCTAATGTTTTGAATTCGTTTCCTATGTAACAATATTGTAACACCAGATTAATTAATGAACATGATACTGTAATTATCTGAGCTATACTCATCTGTTTCATGTGTGGTTTGATTTGTTCAGTGTGTATCTTCATTCCTCTTTTATTGCATCAATAATATTTGACTCATTGCTTGAAGATCTAAATGTCATAGCAATTCTAACACAATCTACAAACAACCTGCATCTCCAAGGGTGGGAAAATTTGCAGAGGATCATCGATAAGCTAAAGACCAGACCAATTTGTTTCAACTTCACGTAGCATTCTGTGAAGAATTATGTTATCTCTGGACTCAAATGAATTATGTTTACAATGAAACTTTGAATATAATACAACATGCTAAAAGTGTCCTATCTTAATTACCTTACATATCAGACTGGTTGAGGTGGGTATAATTGAGACATATTAATTGTCTGCATATTAAACCAGAGCTAGTGATTGTAAAATTCGTCTGTCTCCCCTACCCGTACAATTTAGCTTAGCAAATAACTTGATAATAAAGTCTGGTGAATGAATTTCATATAAACAGTATAAAAATATCCTTTCAATTTGAACCCATTTTCACATTCACCCAATATAAAAATATCTATCTAGATTCTATCCATTTCTTGAATTGTCAACTGGAAATACAATAATACAGGGTGGCTCGCGAGCCTAAATAAGAAAGAACAAAGGTCCTACTTAATATATTTCCTAGATAATCAATATTAGCAAATGCAAGACAAATGTACCCACTTACATAATTTGAACCGATTACCTCCAAATTAATATTAATTGCAGGACAAAATTAATATCAGTTGCACACACTAAAGGTGTCTAATTTCGTTGGATCACAAAACTTCCAAGCTAATTTTATTGAACAGGGGTTTGAAGGGGCCCTGCCTCCCAATTGATGCCAATACGCCTTTACCTTTGGCCATTTCCAGCATCTATACATGATAATTCACAGGATCTCTGTACATTTATTTGAGCCGAATTTTATACGAGAAGATAAATGGATTAAACGGTTGTTTAGAAAGTTATCGACATCTTTGCTAATTAATTTTCTTTCGATAAAGGTATTTATTGGTCACGTGGAAATGATAGGTGTGGAACTGCCATGGATGGAAAGCTGGAGCTTTGAACTGAGATTCGAACTGTGGAACACACAACTCAGAAAACAACAAAATAAAGAGAAAAAGACAGATACCAACTTGGTCTCTTAACACATCAAGAAGAAGGGAAGAAGCCAGGCATTGCAGACTGCCATGGATAACAAAGAAGCTCTCAACAAATAACTTCAGTAAGATACACACACACACAGAGTATATACCATTAGCATGATTGGGGAGGGTAGATACAGTAGGGTGGGATTCTTCCAATTTTCTGAACAAAACAAAAAAAAATATACTCTATAACTGACCTAGGCGCCAATAAACAACAAGGATGTATTGTTTTGTGTTGCAAAACTACAACTTATTGTATTATAAAACTACAACTTACCTCTAATGAAGGAAAGAAAATGATTAGCCCTCATGTCCGAGCTTTGAACCTTATGCTTTGATTTTTTTCCAAAGAACCTTATGCTTTGATACCATATTGTAACAACCCCAAAATATACATAAAAATTTTTTAATCAATAAAAGAAACACAAACAAGTAATAGAGAGGTTAGAGTCACTTACTTGAAAATAATGCCGATACTTGGAGAAATCAGTTCCTCCCAACCATAGCAGAGGGCTGCAAAACCACAATCCCAACCCCACCCCCGAGCTAGATCACCACTATGCACACTAGAACAACGAGTAAAAATTCCACGCGACACTCTCTCTCAAAGTCCGTAACAAGCTCAATGATGGACTTATGAAAATGAGAAACACTCAACACATGCACTCGCAACAAATTTTCTCCATGCACAACACGGTGTCCCGTGCTATCCCAGTGCACCAATATATATAGTTTTTTTTCAAGTCTTATGTCGTCCCAATCAAATCTCCAATCAATCCATAAATCCCTATTATTTAGGATCGTGTCTGGTTGTTGAGTTTTAGAATGGATTTGATTGGTAAAGATATATTTATCTTGCTTACACATGTTCTCTTGTGCCATGGTGGTGTCCCCTCATGTAACTAAATTTTCCAAGTGCCTTTTCCTTAAATATTAATAATAAAATAATAGTTTGTTATGCAAAATATCACTCACACCTCTTGTGAGTATTTTCGAGTTTTTAATTAACTCTTACAAAATAATTGTTTTCAAAATTATTTTCAAAAATATAAAATAAAATAATAATGTCTTGGGGGTATTACAGTAATAGCTAAAACATAAATATAAATGAATGATATGTGTAACATGGGTTGATAAATATAAATAGATGATTGTAATAAATTAAATGGAAAACATGACGTTGGTTATATATACTTAGTGCTTATAATAAAAATAAATAAAAAAATTGATTAATGAGATGTATAAAACGAGTTAATAGGTAACTCTTTTAACAAAAACTTGAAACTATTAGATAATAAAAAGATTTGTGCACAACCATTCATTACAGAGCTAAGAAAGAGCATTTTATATTCAATAAAAGTTTGAGCATAGAAAACTATAATTGTCTAACTTTAGTTTGCAGAAAGTCCTAATTTGATTTTGAGATTTCACCATAATATCAAATGGATATACCTTTACAAACTATTGGTTTAACAAAATGCAAAAAAAAAATCTTAAAGTCTAGGAGGGAACCATATCTACTGCTTCTTCTTTCCTGCGAGGCCGAAGGCAGGTTACGTGACGAATGCTTCTTCCATTGGATGAACACCATCATCTGGAGACTCCCGGCAGAGGCTGTATTGTGTTATTTTTTCCATTTTCAAAATTTCATCCTTAATAATGTCAATCGTGCCCATGAGTTCCTTCAATTTTCTTTCGAGGTCGTCAATTCTGGAGTCCTGACAGGAAAGCTAGTTTTAAATATACTGAATATCTGATGCTGCCTCTTTGTTCTCCTGGACCCCTTTTCTAATTTCTTTGAAGAGCTTGCATAAATGGACTTTGAAATCTCCAATTCCATTCTTCATGCTTCTAAAACACTCTTCCCAACCATCCAACGCGCCCTTCGCCATCACTCGAGAGGAGAATTATCCCACGGACCAGAAGGGAAAATCTTCGTACAATTCATAGATTTCTTGATCCACCACACCTTCCTATAACCCACACTCCACTGCTGCCTCCACCATATGAATGAGAAAGTTCGGGATACTGTACCATCCTGTTTACCTAACAAAACTTCCATTTCGCATGTGAAATCACTGCCTTCGAGGACCACGAGGATAAGATCATTAAAGGATCCTTTAATGCACAGATGGGCGGACATAGGGGGAATGCACCCACCATGTAAAAGACCACGTTCCCCCCTCATCCAAGAGAAAGGCTGACAAACACTTCAAATTAATGATAACCTTTTAAAGCTGCTTAGAAATAAGTAATTTGATATGTCGAGGTACATGTTTAAATTTCTTATCATCGTTTGCAGAAGACACCACTCCTTGCTTTGTACTCACCCTTTGGTTTTCTAATTTTTTGGTGAGACCATTATTTTCCAGTAGGACATGGAAATATAAAACTTATGTATGTTTATAAAGATGGAATATCCTATTATAAATCCTCTTACATGTAGAGGTTCCCTTTTCATATTCAGACTTCATCTTCTAAATGACTTGCCTGGAATATCCCAAGACCATTAACCTGGAAATGCTTAATGTCTAATTTAATTCAAGACCCTGATAAAGCGTCATCCATTCTTCCTCATTGTTTGATTTTATTCCCAAACCCCAAGCAAAAGAATTAACAATTTTTCCTTTGGAATTGAAAATTATCCCTCTTGAACCCACCTCCCCTTAATCAGTAATTTTAATATAAACTTGAAATGTGTATTTGTGATTATAATTAGTATTAATTAAAAAGGCTCGGGGATATTTATAAATGAATACCTCATTCTAGAGGATCAAGCCGAATTAAAAAATGAGGTCCAAAAGGTAAAAGAAGCTAGGAAAGAGGGAAAATGGGCATTAATCACAAACATGAAAGCTGTTATTAGATATAGAAACCAAAAGAATAGTAATAAATAGCAATTTGACACACTCCAGATCTTCTCCTGGAACTATCGAGGATTTCCATGGAGCAAAGACCCTAAGTTAAGTTGGATCCCGAGTGAAAATGATATTATATTATTGGTTGAAACTTGGGAACACAAGGAGTCCAAGGTCCTTGATATAGACATATATGTCCGATGGTCAATATGGAATAAATGTTCATGTCGTAGAGGAATTTGGGGCATAGCCTGTTACATTAGGAAGTACGTATCCCCACATGTTAGGATTTATAAGAAAGACCCTTGCAACCAATTTTTTTGGATAGAGATCATATACATTAATGATGAAAAAACCTACATAGTCATCTATTATTTTGCCCCTATTAAAGCCAACTTCTATAAAAAAATCAATTTAGATAAAAATGATCCTTATAATGGTTTAGAACATGATATTTCTAGTTTAAGGAAGGAAGGAAATATCCTTTTGATGGGTGAATTCAATGCTTGAAATTCCCGTAACCAAGCTATTATTTTAAGCAACTATTCCAACCCTAATCCTCTTTGGTTAGACGAAGACCTCAATCTAGCTAACAAGTACAAAATAAGTTTTGAATATCTAGGTGAAAATTTATTCGGGTCTGATCTTGTCAAATTTGGTAGTGCTTAAGATCTTATCATTTGCAACGGCCTCACAAAATGACCAAACTCTAGCTAGATGACTTGTATCCATGGGCTTGGAAGTAGTGTGGTAGATTATGTTATATATGATATCACTATATACAACAAATTAATATATTTCAACATCTTCAACGACCATTGTCACGTCCCCATGCCTCCGACCGGCGAGGAGGACGCGACTCAAGCTTTATCCACCCAGGCTAAGAGCCCCATGAACATGTGCATTCACAAAATTGCTAAAACAGAATGCTTAAACATACACACATGAACATTTATCATGCACAGATGCAAACATCTATCAGGCACAGCGGAAACATCATACATTTAAGCAAGCATTCATTTAACATGTTCATGATTTTCATTAACAGAATTTACAGTTGCAGAAGTAAAATGGACAAAATCACTTATCTTATGATGAACTCGATCCGCAACCAGCTACATCGCTGCAACGTTCCACCCAACCGCAGGCCAGCGTGCTCCTTAATCTCTCAGCAGCGCTGCCACCCCCGAGCTGGGCATGATTCTCCAAGGAATAAGGGAACTAGAAGGCTTACACATAGCCAGGGATATACAAAACACACAGCCAAGCCAACAGAGTTGGGTTTATCAGGCCATGAGCGAGCTGGAGAAGGCAAATTGCTAAGCTAGTGAGCCCATTACAGAGCCAAGAACACCTACACCAGAACTAGCCTGACCTCTAAGACACCCAAACACAACCAACACAAGGAATCAGTCCCTTCTCTGCTACACAGTCCCTCAGGCCCTGCATTCCCTTCCAGTGCTATTCAGGGGTGATGGAGAAGAAGGCCAGCCCTCTAGCTCTATCTGTGTGGTTTCCAGCCACCAGGTTTATCAAGCAAATCTAAGCCAACATCCCTACTCCTCTCACAGTCCGAAGACCAACCATTGCACTTGGGCAATTAATTTAGTTGTCATAGCTTAAATAGGGAAAACGAATCCCAAGCGAATCATACAGTCCCAAACGTATCAGTGGACATGGGGAAAGAACAGTTCTGGAATGTAGTTAGCATACATTACCAACATACACGGGGAAAACAACAGTCTGTTTTCACAGTTGAGGCCGCTGTGGAAAAACGTATGCAGACCACACTCACGGGGACTTCACTTAGTGAACCTCTCACATAGCACGTGCGATCGTGGGATATTAAAGAATACCCTTAATTTCCAGAGATATTGACCCAAACTCTTTTTTTTGAAACCCCCTCCCAATACATAAAACCTCCTCCCTGCCCCTTTTTATACCTCAATCCTTATAAACCACCCTACACACCCCCACCTTAAACCCATAATCCCCCCAATACCTAGAATATATTGGTTCAATTTTTGATAATTCTAAAACCCACAATATGAACTAACGTGATAGGGTATTGATCAACAAGTGAAGCCCTCGTGACCACACTTGGGGACGAATTTACAGTATCACGATCGGTGCATATACAGCCACAATGCAGAACCCACAAATCAACCCATGAGTAAAGGACGGAGCCACACCATTCTCCAATTCGCAAAGGAAAACTACTGCGTGGTTAAATCCAGCAAAATCCTGTGCGTGAAGACGAAAAACGGGAAAGAATCCCTCTGCGTGAGAATGAACAACAATGGAGAGGACGCGAATTGCAAGTGCGTGAGCGTTTTTGCACAGTCGTGGGGGAGAGTGAAAAAAAATCCTTGCGTGAATGATGGCAGTCGTTTTCCCCAGCCATAGTGAAGTCAGCCATGGTGGAGTGTGTGTGTGGGTGAGGACTAACAGTCCTGCCACCCCACTCTCCAAAACAATTAACTGCCTCAACCACGAGCAGTCTTTCTTAATGAAAGTGGTTGGAATAAAATAGAGGAAGAAGACACATGGGTATTTTCCCTCATTGGCCAAGGTTTGACAAATTCCCCACATCCTTATCCTTGTGAAAACCATGCCCCTTTCGATTTAGTTGCCGCGATCGTAGCTGGTTGGGTTCATTTAATTAATTATAGATGCATATTTACATGATGACCGTCATAATATATGTCGCATGCCCCGATATACCATCGGTGACAATTCAAATCCAAAACATAACATAACCGATCAATGGTGGGGCCTTGGCCTTTAGCTCCACACCCTGAACATTTACAATTTATACATCATATACATCTAATGTAACGGGGTCAAAACTGGGACATTACAACCATGAGCCCGAATATGATCATAGACCTTTAATTATAACTCTCAATATTGCCATGCATAGCGATCTCGAGAAGGAAAACTATCATTTCCAAAAGTACTTGATCTTCGATAAAAATAAAGCTGACATTTTTCTCCATGATTTAAAAAATGAATTGTTTCCTTTATTTAGTATGGAGAATATAGAAAATCTCTACTATAATTTTGCTACAACCCTCTTGTCGTCCTTTAAAAAGTTCTCTATTGAAGTCTCGACTAAAACGAGCAATAGTAGAACCAACCCTTGGTATGATCAAGACTGTAAATATGCGAGAAAATAAATTAAGCAAGCTACTACATATTCGATAAAAATGGACAAGATAAATCACTACAAAGTCTTAATTAAAAGAAAAAAAGGAATTATCGGAGTAAAGTACAGGAAAATCTCATACACCTCTCCAAGGTGGCTCCTAATAAATTCTCGAGGCAAATTCTAACTCGCAAAACAAAAGAAGACAATAAAATTTCTTTAAAAGATTGGAATTCCTATCTTAAAAAGATTTATGAATCCCAGGATATCAGAGATAACATTCAAACCCTTCTTACAACGAAATAAGTTTTCTCGTTAGAAGACATAGATTTTGGGGTTAAGCACTTAGCAAATTGAAAATCCAAATACATTGAAGGCTAAGCGGAAATCTTAAAAATTGGAGGGCATGTCCTCATCCCGCACATCTACAAACTCTTTAATATAGAGGTCAAGCAAGGTTTCCTACACCTTGGACTCAAAGCCTCATTATTCTTATTTTCAAAAGTGGTGATAAAAATGACCCCTCTAATTATTAAACTATTATGATTATCCCTCTCTTCGCTAAGTTATATGGTATTATCTTAGAAAAGAAGATCAATGAATGACTAGAAATGGAAGGTAAGCGGGCTAAAGGCCAAGCAGGTTTTAGAATGAATCATTCAACCATGGAACACCTCGTTACACTTAGGACTATTGTAGAGGAATGTCGTAATAATAAGTTTGACTTATTTTGTTGCTTTGTGGATTTTAGAAAAGCTTTTGATACAGTGCCTAGAAATAACCTGTGGAATAGGCTAGAGGAGCTTAAGGTTCATTTTGAGTTGAGAGCTACCGCGATAAGGTTATACAAAAATGTCATTTCCAAGTTTAAGAATGATGAGGGGTGAAAAAAGACTATAAATTGTAATATTGGATTTAAACAAGGTTCCCCCCTCTCCCCTACCCTTTTCAGGATTTACATTGATAAGCTAGAAAAGTGTTTAGAAGAAGAAGGTTGCCCTGGTATAATCTTAGCTGGGATAGTTATCATCCTCCTACTTTATGTGGATGATATTGTTCTTATGGAAATGCGCCCTTTTGATCTCGATAAGCAATTAAGAATCCTTAAATATTTTTTCTCTAACATGGGTATGACTGTTAACACCGACAAGACAAAAATCATGATTATAAAATCTAAGAAAGACAACTATGCAAATTTTATTTATGATAATAGAAATCTAGAGGAAGTGACTTCTTTCAAGTATCTCGGAATTGATATTCATCATAAGATCAATTGGAACTATAGCATTGATAAAATGATTAATGGAGGGTGGAAAGCTTATTTTGGTCTTGAAAATAACTATAAATCAACCAATATGGTCATGTGGGATAAAAAAAAGTTCATCTTTGAAACTCTTGTCATCCTTGTTATCTTGTATGGTTGTGAAGTATGCCATGCAACATTTCTAGAGAATATTGGAGGAAGATTGAGCAAATCCAGAAGAAATTTATAACTTATAACCTCAAAAGTAAAATCAATACGCCTTATCCTATTCTCCTCATAGAAGTGAGCCTTTCCCCATCGAGAGCGTGTCTATGACCTGGTACCTGATGTACACGCATGAGATAAATAACATAGGAAATGTGAGACTTCCTAAAATTGCTTTAAACTCAAGTCAAAACCAGCTACACCTCAAGTGTTGTTGGTGTAAAGATATCATGGCTTGGTTAAACCATTGGGACATTGATGGAAATGACATTTTGCAGAACATTGATAATGTAAGAAATATTATTACTTCTAAGTTTAAATAGAAATTCTAGAGTGAGGAAAATTTAGCGGTTAAGAGAAAATTAAGATATTACTTAGGAGGTCATTAATCCTAACTTCGATGATCAGAAGTATCTCTCAATAGTAGCTAGATCATAGAAGAAAATTAATATAGCCAAGATAAGAACGAACTCTCATGAACTCCAAAGCGAAACAGGGCGTTGGTCTACTCCTAAAACTCCATGGGTGGAAAGGGTTTTCCATCTGTGTGAGTCTATGAGCGTTGAGGATGAAAGTCACTTTCTCGTAGAGTGCCTTGCTTACACTAACATTAGATCTGAGTTTCATAGTATTTGCGACAATACAAACCTTTATAACCTCCTAACTTGCCAAAACTATAGTGAGCTTGGAAAGCTTTTTGAGCACATGAACAAGATTTTAAAGTAAGCCAAGTATTACCCTTTCTTAAGGTTCGATAAATCAAAATTGGTCTCAATGAACATTAATCATCATCATCATCATTATCATTATACAAAATAATTTTATGCATTGTTTTCCTTCTTAATTTTCTACATTTAATACTAAGTTTATATTATTGTTTTATATTATTTGTTTTCTACATTTAATATGATATTTATATTATTGTTTTATATAAAAAAAGTTAAAAATAAGACAAAAATAATTATTTAAATAAAATAAGACATTAATATTTTTTTAGTGATGACGTGTTTCAAAATACAAAATTTATTTTATTCCTCGTTTCAAAATTAATCTATTCCACACATATTTCATTGCATAAAATAATTTTAGATTTATATCATTGTTTTATATTAAAACTTATGAATAAAACAAAGCAAATAATTTGGCCAATAATATATTATTTATCATTTTTATTATTGTCTTATATTAAAACTTATAAATAAAACAAAACAATAATATATTATTTATATTGTTTATAGATTTATATCATTGTTTTATATTAAATTTATAAATAAATCAAAGCAATAATAATTTTCTATATTAAAATAAACATGGATATTATTCTTTTCCTTTATTATATATATATATATATATATATATTTGTTAAAAAATGCGTGTGATTTTGGACCAATGCATTTTCAAATCACTTGGGGATCGCATGTGGCCTAGGCTACACCAACCCTTAATATGGATGGATTTTTGGGTGTCTCCTCCTAACTAGCCCACCCATAAGGGGTTTGAACCTGGGTCTCCTTACTAACAATACCCACTCCTTAACCGAATGAGCTAGTGAGATTTGACTAAAATGTTAGGAGGATATAGGGGTGAGCTTTGATTGACTTATGTGTTCACGGGTCACGAGATCATTTAATACAATCTCTCTAGGTGGAATCACACGTTCGACCACTACTTCAAGATGTCCTCATGAATCTAGGTAAAGTCCTAATTGAAATTGAACCTTGCCCATTAGTGAAAAACTCCTAACTCTTCACCAATAGATCCAACCCCTTTAAACATTATTTATATACATATATTTTACATTTAAGATATATATCATTATTTTATAATATTTTTACAAATTTATATTTAAAATTATAAATAAATAAAATTTTACATTTATAAACCTATATAATAATTTTAGAGAATTATATCTTTATATAAGTTTTTACCTTTAAAAACATATATCATTCATTGTTTTATAAAATAAATATAATTTTCTACAATAAAAACATATATCATTGTTTTATAATAATTTTGTAGATTCATATTATTTAGAAAACATATATCATTGTTTTATAATAATTTTTGTGGATTTATATTATTTATATCATTGTTTTATATTAAGAGATTCATATTATTTAGAAAACATATATCATTGTTTTATAATAATGTTTGTGGATTTATATTATTTATATCATTGTTTTATATTAAGACTTGTGAGATAAAGACGTGTGAGAACACACTGCAATGATAAAAACAATGTAATTATATTTATTTTGTTTTTTAATGTTTTTCTAGACGAAAAATAACAGTTTTTTGATATTCAGAAAGAATCAAAGGTAACAGGTTGTACATCATTAGGTATAATCAGTCAAATATTTAGTCAAAAGACTAAAATCTAAGTTAGAAAAGATTGGGTATAAAATGGACATAATATAATCCGTTCAACACCACCTAAAAAGAAAACTGACTATCCAAAACAAAGTAACTAGAGAAGATACATAGAACCTAGACATATGATCCAAGGGAGGCCTCTTGGAAGAGTCTCTTATCATTCACGTAGAGGTAAATTTCAACAAGTTGAAAATATCAAAGGTAATCATATACCATACTCAAAAGAAAGGAGTAGGTCAGATAGAGCAAAGCTCTTCAAAATAGTTGTATAGTAGCTTCCCCAATGACAATACCTTCACATATTTCCATAAAGGATAGTAGGCCTGAGGCCATAATGAGCCCTTCCTTGGATAATATGTCTGCCTCCTCATTATATTCCCTATAGACATGTTTATAGTCAATGTAAGAAAAGGAAGCAATAAGGTTTTCATGTTGTTACACCAAGCCTCCAAGTGCAGTATAGTGAGAGCGAATCTTTCTTTTTCCCAATTTATAACCACAGAAGAGTCACCAAATATGTATAAACTAGGAAGCCCAATTTCCTTTGAGAAAAACAGAAAGGCCCACAGTGCCAAAAGTTCCGCTCGAGTGTTTGTACCTTTACCACATCCTATTTTGATATGGAAATAATGGGATTGACTGATAAATAAGTAGATACCAATTCCTTCCGCAGTCTCTGCAACAATCCCATAAAAAAACCAAAAAAATATGTAATGAAAACAAGACTAGTTTGTTTTTAGTGTTATTAATCTTGGTTTGTTTTTAATGTTATTAATCCAGTTTTCAAAATACAAAATTTATTGTTTCGAAATTAACCTATTCCACACATATATTATTGTTTCAAAATGAATCCATTCCACACATATATTATTGTATTGTTTCAAAATTAATCCATTCCACACATATATATTATTGTTTCAAAATTAATCCATTCCACACATATATATTATTGTTTCAAAATTAATCTATTCTACTTTATAAGTGTATGCATTGTTTTTCATGTCATTTTACACATATATTATTGTTTTAAAATCAATCTATTCCACACATATATTATTCCATAATATTATTTTATAAAATAGTTTTATGCATGGTCTTTCATGTCATTTTTTTGTATATTTAGACAAATTTATATCATTTTTATATTAAAATTATAATAAAATATAATAATAATATTAATTTTGTTTTTAATGGTAATAATCCAATCTTGTTTCAAAATATAAGATTGATTTATGTGCACTTTTAAAATTAATCAATTTTATTTATATATTATTTTACAAAATAATTTATTTATTATTTTTTATGTCAATTTTCTATATTTATAGAGAGATTTTATCATTTGTATCATTGTTTTATATTAAAATTTATGAATAAAATAAAACAATAATATTTATTTTAGTTCTAGTGTTACTAATCTTTGATTGTTAATCTTATTTCAAGGGTTAACTCAATTGGTAAGTCTAAGACTTTGCACACATTTTTTCGGTATGGGAGAGGTCACGAGTTCAAGCCTTGAGTCTTTTGGGGCTAGGCCTTCTGCTAAGATGGCTGACGGTTTACCACCCTTACCATCCATGAAATATGGAAAAGTATTAATGGACTTTGCTATTAAGTTTTCCTTCAGAAAAAAATATTTACTTGTTAACCTATTCCACACATATATCATTATACAAATTAATTTTATGCATTTTTTTTAAAAGTTTTCTAAATTTAAATACATATTTATATTGTTTACACCGTTGTTTTTATATTAAAACTTATGAATAAAACAAAACAATAATATTTATGTATTTTTTAGTGTTATTAATCATATGATATACAACATAATTTTATAAATTATTATTCATATCAATTTTAATGTTTTATATTAAAACTAATGAATAAATTATAAAACAAAACAACAATATTTATTTTGTTTTTAGTGTTACTCATCTTCGTTTGTTTAAATTTGTTTTTTACTCTTTAAAACAATTAGGAATGCACTTGATGTTATTAAGCACTAAATTTAAAGTGAGAAGAGATAAACAAGGTGGCAATAGCTTATTTCCTCATGTTATTTAGATTTCTATATTTTTTCCAAAGTGGGAATTTTAGATGAACAACTTACATATAATCAATGTGCTTTAAGTTGCTTATTGTTTCTTGGCATTAGCACAACTTCTAAACAAAAGCATAATTCTAACTTTCTTTTACAAATTCCATCAAGATAAAAAAAAATTGACTTTAACAACCTCAATAGATGCCCTAATTGTTCCCACTCTCATTCTCTAGAAAAATGAATATCTTTTTAAGCAATTGGAATCAGTGTTTGGCCATGATTACCTAGGTGGGGCTTAGGTTCAAATATGATTTGCTACAACTATAACCCACGGGCATATCCAGTAGCCCACAAGCTAGATATATGAATAAGTTGTGACTTAACAAGGGTTGATATGTCTCGAGGAAAACATGCAAGGACCTCTATCCTTTTAGCCTTATCACAACAGGACATTGTCTCATTAGATAACTGAACCTAGGTGGGGAGAGTGTGAGACGCACCTCCCAACTAATTGAGCTATTAATCCCTTGAATACTCAAAAACGAAGTTATAATACCTAAAGGTTTGTCCATAGGGCCATGTTCACCAAATTTCTTTGGAAATTAGGCTCTATATCCCTTAAAATCACTCAAATAATGTACAACCCACAACTAAAGGAATGCATACCAATGACTCAAGGAACATGCAACTACAAGCAAATGTTAAAATAATAATTAAACAATAAATTATTTTACAATTTGTTTATGTAGAATTTAGAAGAGATCATCCTTGATTGAGAAGGATCTTCGTAGGAGTGTCTATTAATTGACTTTAGGTAGTTCCTTTTTAAGGAAATCCAAGCTAGAGAGGGTAGAGTGATAAAAAAACACCATATTCAAATTAAATGGTTAATAGTTTTAAGATACCTTATTTATGATAGGAGAGAAGTAATATATTTGATGGTGAGGAGATGAGTTTCACATTCTCCTACCTAAATGCAAATATCCAATGAGACATTGGCCCATTGTGGGCTAGAAGGGTAGGTGCCCCCCTTGAGTAGGACCCCATCTTGGGCGTGTCTCCAAACCTCTTAGCCCTTTCTAGATGTCAGAAGTTATTGATATATTTTGTTTGCAAGCAATTGGATATACTCTTTGGTTATGGTGACCTACCCAATTGAATTTTAACCTAGGCCTTGCCCATGTACTCTCGACCATTGATTAATTCCAATGACTAAATTTTTTATAAATTATCTATGATGTTAATTAGTGCATAACCATACTCTAAAGGTTAAACTTTATGGAAAATGTTTATAAAATGATTAATTAAAGAATTCTTGTTTCGTGATTGATTTTATTTCAAAGGATATATTCAATATAGAAACCTTTGTGAAAGGTTAAACCTAACATCTCTCATGAAAAGAAAATATGTCACAGAGTGAGATTTGAACTCGGGCATCTCAATTACAATCGGCTTATGAAAAACAAATATGTCATAAAATGAGATTTGAATATCGACAAGAGAGTAAACAACTTAAACTACACTCCATTGATATATATATATATATAGACACACACAAAAATATGTGAAAGGAAAGCAGGTCCCATAATATGATAATGTTTAAGTTATTAAATAAAAAAGAATTAATAAAATCTAATTGTTCTTCTATATAAAAGTTAAAAAGTTTATATTGTATCATTACGTTAAAATGTCATTTTTCATCGAGGACAAAGATTCCCCACCTATGGGATGGATAAATCCTTTCAAACATATATATGAATAACTAAGCAACATGCTCACACATTCTCATAATAAGGTTTAACCAATCAATGAGGTAGTGGAAATCCACATGAACTAACCAAATAACTTAATGGACTAAACCCCACTGGGGCCAATTCACCTACCCACCCACATACATGGAAATGAATTTATCTACATCATCCACCATTAATTGTTTAATAGTTTCAAAAATATATACAATATAATTTTTGTTTTAAAATATTTTTTTAATTTAAAAATAAGCATTAGAATATGGTTTTGCTTGATGATCCATATATTTTCAATATACACAATTTCTTTCTTTAAATAGAAATTGTAAAATGTTATTTTATAGGAAATAAATCAAAGTTATACAATCGATTAGAGGAAATTTGGGGTCTAAAATGGGTCTTATAAGAAAACGTGCCAACAATAAATTTTGTGAGTTAGAATTCAAGAACCAATAGAATTTCAATAAAATGAGTAAACCATAAGGGTTGAATTGACATATTTGTCATAAAAGAAAACTATTTTTTTTGTTCGTATTTTCGACATATATCCCTGTGTTTTTACTCAAAATGCAAGGGAGAGAGCTCATTGGATGCGGAATTTAATTCCGCATCCAACGAGTACCCACAATGCATACTTTTAATGGACCCCGCTACCCCAAAAATAAGAAATACCTAAAAAAAACGTGATGATGACATCATCATCACGTTTTTTTAGGTATTTCTTATTTTTGGGGTAGCATGGTTCATCAAAAGTATGCAGTGTGGGTACTCGTTGGATGCATGTCATCATCATGTTTTTTTTAAGTATTTCTTATTTTTGGGGTAGCGAGGTCCGTCAAAAGTATGCAATGTAGGTACTCGTTGGATGCTGAATTAAATTACTCATCCAACGATTTCTCCCGCTCTGAATTTGAGTAAAAACACAGGGAGATATGTCGAAAATACAAAAAAAAATAGTTTTTTTCATTCTTCCTCTAAAATTAATAACTATTATTTTAACTATTATTTTATTATTTTTCTTAGGAGGCCCATTTTAGACCTCAAATTTCTTCTAATAGACTATATTGAATAGCATACCACAAAACTAGGAAAACACCGACAACCCCATATCACTTAAATATTCATCGAAATAGTTCAAAATCCTATAAAAAAATCATACACCAACCCAACCTTAATCTCATAATATTACATCATATTAAAGTATATTGGAATATATTATGATTAATATTTATTTACATATTTATAAATAATAAAATTTAAAATTTTATTTGATAAAATATATAAAATATGAAAAATATAATAATGTAA
>LPNX010087388.1:111861-153188 GCA_001517045.1 Pseudotsuga menziesii
AATAGATAATGTTGATTAAGTGTAGATAAAAAAATTGTATAAATTAAAAAAATAAATGATTATAATAAATTAAAGGAAAAAAATAAATTATGATTGTAATATGTGGTTGATAATTATAGTAAATAAATATAAAGATAAATGAAGATTAAAATAGACAATGTTGACTAAGTGTAGATAAAAAAAATTGTATAAATTAAAGAGAAATAAATAAATTATTGATGAAATGTGAATAAATGATTATAATAAATTAAAGGAAAAAAATAAATTATGATTATAATATGTGGTTGGTGATTATAGTAAATAAATATAAAGATAAATGAAGAGATGAGTAAATGTAGATAACAAAATAAATTGTGTTTTTTTATATGTAGTTGGTGAGTATAATAAATAAAATATAAATATAAATGAATGAGATGTGCAATATGGGTTGATAAATATAGAGATGATTGTAATAAATTAAAGGAAATAAATTGATGTTTGTTATATGTAGTTGACTAGTTATAATAAATAAAATATAAATGAAGAAGATGCTTAATATCGATTGATAGATAATTTTAATATAAAGTTGAAATGAGTACCTATGAAGATAATTAATTTTAATTGAACAAATTAATTTATTCCACACAACTATATGTAGAACTTTAATTTATTAAAAAAAGTCATAAGATGTGTATTCTTTTGATGTTGATGAATACTTGTAATAAATTGAAATAGAAAATAAATTAATGTCTAAACATTTATTTATTTTTTCCATAAATAAAGAAAGGTGGGTAATGCCATCTGGCTAGAAGATGTGAGAGAAGTGGTGATCATTCTAGAAAGTATCAAGCAAAGCAAATAAAGGGTTTGAAGGCTTAGGACTTAATGACATTCACAAATATCTTCTTTCTCGACATGTTTTTTCACTGCCACTAAATGTTACTCCTTTCATCATATCAAATTATGGATATAACTCTCTCATGTACGCAATTGCTTACCATGATGATGAGTTGGGGAGCACATGAAAATGAGTTTTATGTAGAGAGGTTAAGCATAATGAATGTGAAATAAAAAAAAGGTAAGATGTTTTCATTCTTTGGACTGTTGGTGGCATTGAGATTTATAATTTTGGGGGGTAAGTTCTCTATCCAAAATTATTAATCATGTTAAACTAGTGCTGATTTACAAGGCTCTAGACACAAGAAAGAGTAACAAGAAGGGGGCAAAATGTAGAGTTAAACTTACCATAGGATAAGGGAAAAACACAAAAAGAGGACCCTATTCTCACAAAGAGAAGATAAAAGTGACATCAACCATCATTGCCTCCTACTAGACACAAAGAAGTTGTGAGAAGAGAGGCTAATGCCATGGGGATATCATTAAGGTGAAAATACAATAGCACTAGAAAAGCTGATGTAGATGAGGATATTGAGAAACTTATTCCAAACAATAACTCAAATTAGATCAAAACAACAGGTTTTCATTGGCACATTAAGGATCTCATTACATGCAGAATTGAGAGTAAAGGGGTTTTAGGAGGACATAATTCTTCAAAAGCTCCACCAATTGGATTCTAAGTATCATGCACTTGGATTTTTGAGCTTGGAAAAGATGAAGTAATGGGGAAAGTAGCAGCGACAATAGCAAAGGCTGTTGAAGCATCAAAGACATAGGATGCCAAAGCAACAGAGATAGAAGAAGACCACAAGGCAAAGGAAGTGAGAGTTACTCCAACACTCTAATTGATGTGACTCAGGCCACGAGCACAACCTTTGTGCTGAAATGTGCTTGTATTTCTCTCTTTTGAATTATTACTTTGACCATGGTCCATATAAAAACTTGCTTAGATAAAAATTTAAAATTCGCATCTTCTAGTTAATGCATTGTAACAACCTGGTTTTGACTCCATTTGTATTAAATTATATATGATGTAAATATTTGATTTAATCATGGTGTGGAGCTAAAGGCCAAGGCCCCGCCATCTCTTTAATGGTTTAAGTTTCGACAATTAAAATCAATGCCGATGGTATTTCGTGCTAGCTCGACACATTATAATTTTGGACATCATGTACATGATGCAATTTAATTAAAATACCCACAACCAACTATGTCAATGCAACATTAAAGAGATGGGGGCATGATTTCCTAAGGATAAGGGAGGGAAATATTCAAACCTTTCAGCCAATGGGGAAAAGCCAAATGTCAAAGGGAAAACCCATCAAACTGTCAACCACCCATTTGTCTTCTTGTGCCAATCATTTATTTCTGCCAGAAATTGGTTGAGGTAGTTATTGCATGGGGATGGGAACAATATGGCAGTCAAATTTGAATTTGAGAAGCCATCAGTTTTTGGAAAATGTGATTTTCACTTATGAGGCAAGTTAACACTAAAAAATGCATGCCCATTCTATTATGCATTCACGTCCTCCATTCCTCACGGCAGTGGAAGCTTGCAGAGCTCTCTCATTCACGTTTTTTGTCTACCTGTGTGTTTCCCCTCACGTTTGCAGCAGTTTTCTTCATTTTCCCCATGGCTGGAAAGTAGTTTTGGTAATGCTCAGGGGTTGGGCTCTCTCCTGGATGTTTTGTTGTTGTTTACACATTCACATGGTTGGGGAATTTCGTTTTTTTGGTATTGCACAGCCAATGGGAGAATAGATCCATGAATTGAGGGACTGAAGGGGTTGTTTTTTCCCACGTGAAGCCCATAGAACATTTCTAAAATGGATTGCTCACCCTGGGTCATTTTTCTCCATTCACCATTATCTAAATTGGGTTGCAGGACATTTTTGTCCAAGCCCAGAACTTGTATTTTGCTGTGGATGCATCTTTTGTGTTGGTCTGAACTGGTTTGGAGTGGAATTGGGTTTGAATTAGCTTGATAAACCTAGTGTAGAAGGAAACCTCACAGACAGATCAAGAGGGGCTGGTTTCCTTCTTTGCACACCCTGAAGAGCACTGGAAGGGAAAGCATAGCCCGAGGCACTGCGTAATAGAGAAGGGGATGCTTCCTTGTGTTGGGTGTGTAGGTAGTTTAGAGCCCAAGTCAAATTTGGTGCAGGTGTCCCTATCTCTGTGGTTGAGCTCACTAGCTTAGCAGTTCAACCTTTTTCAGCTCCTTAGCAGCTTGATAAACCCAAATGTAGTTTTGGCTTGGCTGAATTTTGATGTGTATTGTGGCTATGTCTCAACCTGATGTTGTTCCCTTATTCCTTGTGGGAATCATGCCGATCTCGGGGGTGGCAGTGCTGCTGAGAGATTGATGAGCACACTGGCCTATGGTTGGGTGTGGCAGTGCTGCTGAGAGATTGATGAGCACACTGGCCTATGGTTGGGTGGAACGTTGCAGCGACATAGCTGGTTGCAAGACAAGCTCCTTTCAAGATAAGTATTCTTGTGTATTCACCTCTGCAACTGTATTTGTTTTAATGAATTATCATGAACATATGAATGTGTTGAATGAATGTATTTTGCTTCCGTTGTATATTGCATCTGTATATGTATGCTAGTTCAATGCATTTTTATTATGTTTATGTTCACGGGGCTAGTTTCCCCGTCTAAATGATAGCAGCAGTGTCGTAGTCGCGTCTTCTCGGACGGGAGGGGACGTGGCATGCATTTCGTAATAATTTCAGCTATCATAGATCTCCTAAAATAGAAAAAGACATATTGTGAAAATTACATGTCAATTTCTCTATAAAAAAACCCAAAGCAATAATCAATGTTTTATATTTTTGATGTACATGTGTGTATATAAAATGAAGGAAATAACTTTTAAAAACATTTATATAAGACATATTTGTATATAATACTGAATAAAATTAATAAACTAAATCAATATTTATATGTTAAATGTAAATATTTATCTACAAACTTCCATTTCATCATAAAAAAAATTAATAACAAATTTTTATTTTTATTTTTAATTTGTTTTAAATTTATAATTTTTATTTATTTATCTTTAATTTTCAATAATAATAATCTAATTTTAAAGTAAAATTAAATTGTTATATTAAACCTTTACTTTATATGAAAATTAATAACTCTATTTAACTATATGCAATCATATAATTACTAAAATTTAATATTTTTTACCTATCTTATTTTTTAAACTTATTAAAAAACATGTTAATAAAATTAAAATAAAACTTTGATATTTAATTTAACTTATTAAAAAACATCTTAATAAAAGTCGAAATAAAACTTTGATGTTTAACCACAACAATTCTCTATATCCCGTTCTATGTTTAAATAAATATAAAGTCCATGCAGTGACTTTAAAATGGCCCACTAAAGTTTGGCAACGCCATTATCCCGTTCTATGTTTAAATACATATAAAGTCCATGCAGTGACTTTAAAATGGTCCACTAAAGTTTGGCAACGCCATTAACATAAGCATGGACTTTAAAATGGCCCACTAAAGTTTGGCAACACCATTAACATAAAATGGAGTGAGATTTGTTTATTTTAATTTTTATTTATGGCTTTTTGTTACCTATAGATGGATGTAGATATTCTGTTTCAGGTTGGAATTGTCTGGTCATTTTCTGTTCATATAGCCTTAAAAATTTCTCACAAATTGGGGCCTGACTTTTTTGTGCCTTTGGCTTGTTGTGGGATAATCTTGGTTCATTAGTTTGGATAAGATTCTTTTGACTGTGTTTTAAAGGTATTGTTGGTTTTGGTTGTTGATTTTAATAGTATATGGTTTGGATGCTGTTCCTATTTTAGACTTTTGTACATGTATTTTTATTTATTAATTTAAAGTATATTTTTTTATGAAAAAATAAAAATAAAATAACCTTTAAACTTTTTAAACTTTTCATTTATTTTGGACATTAAAATAGCCCAATTAAAGTCTGGCAAAGCCATTAACATAAAATGGAGTAAGATAACATTTTCAATTTTTTTGTTTATTTTGTTTATTATTACATTAAAGTTTATGTATTGTAATTTTTTATATTTTATATAAAATTTCACTCTGTTAAAAACCAAAACACATTACTTTGCATTAATCATTCACATGTCGAATGTAAAATAAACTGTTTTATGGCTACTTGTCAGTTGTCAAATATACAATAAACTGTTTCATGGCCAGTTTTCTTATGTAAAAAAATCGAGCCTTTCACAGAGATATTCAGATTTATTTATGGCTTCTTTTCTTCTCTAAAAATATTATCACAATGATATTTACACATTTACCAACAAGATGAAAAATACAAAATAATATGTAAGCGATCAGAGAAAAAGTGAGGCCTAAAGAGACACTCCAACAACTTGTAAAAAGGTTGAACAGAAACGTGCCAGGCATTTATGGACCTCGGAGATAAAGATGTTATTTAATACATTGCACCAATCATCTACCGAAAAGAAACAAGCAGTCATTTATGTCAAGAAACAAATGGTTGAGCCTTTCTAAATTGTCCTGGTCAACTATTGAGTGTCGCCTCGGTATTGATAATAAGCTAACATGAGAAAATTGCAGAAGGCAGATGAGGATTAGTTTTTATTACTATATTTCTTTAACTTTTTTTTTTTGGTGAGAATTAATCAACTTTATTTTTTTGGTGAGATACAGCATAGCAATGATTATTGTCAACTTAACAGAATAACAATGATTATTGTCAAATTCAATGTTAAGTATAACTATTGAATCTCAGCACCTTGATATTCAACTATCATTGTTATACCACTGGTTAATGATTATTGTCAAGTTCAATGCTAGCTATAGCTATTGAATCTCAGCACCTATAGCTACTGAATCTCAGCACCTTGAAATCCAACTTTCATTGTTATACCACTGGTTAATAATAGCCATTTTTCTTTTTCTTAACTGAGTTTTTAAACCAAGGCGTCAAGTAATACCTCAAAACAGTCTACCCGTCAGAGCAAGCGCCGATTTCATATGCTGCTACTGCGACATTAGATCTTGCAATTACTTTAGTCTTGAAATCTAAAACTAGAAACTGCATACTAAGACCATTCAAACATTGAATTTATACTAATAACGTGGGTATCTTACAGAATGCCCTCGTTTGGCATTTTGATTAATAATGCATATCCATAAATTGTTGGTGTTGAGACATCAAAGGGGAATTACAAGTCCTTTGAAGCGCCATTCATTACTTGTACATTAGTTCTGGTGTTGAGCTAGCGAGGCTCAGCCCTCAAAACATAAATCCATGATTGTACAAATCAATAGAGAAGCTTCCACGAATAGGCAATTACCTTCCAGAAGAGAGTATCTCCTCCGTATTCTTCTGAGAATTTGAACGCTCAAAGACATGCCTAGAAGAGGAAGAAGTCACTGGAGTAGAGGTTGCAAGCACAGAGATTCTGCTATCACTAGTATTGGCACTGACAGTGCTTTGAAGTCCTTCAAAAGATTTAGGGGCTGGTGGTCTTTCTATAGGCAAAACTCCCTCAAGCATCTGAACAACCTTTCCCATTGAAGGTCGCCTAGAAGACTGCTCTTGAATACACCAAAAGCTAACTTGAATGACCCTCTGCACCTGATCCATATTTTGATTCCCACCGAGCCTTTCGTCCACTATGTTCGAAATATCTCCCCCTTGAAATTGCTCAAATGCCCATGTCGAGAACTTCCTTCTTCCTGTGGCTGCAGAGATTTCAAAGTTTCTTCTTCCACCAACTAGCTCCAGCAAAACCATTCCATAACTGAACACATCAGATTTGGAAGTGATTGGTAAATTGGCAAGCCACTCTGGAGCCAAATATCCTCTCGTCCCCATAACATTACTCAGAGCACGATTTTGATGTTCTCTCACATTTATGAGCTTTGCAAGCCCAAAATCAGAGACTTTGGCATGGAAATTGTCATCTAACAATATGTTCTCAGGTTTAATATCACAATGGATGATGCAATCTCTGCATTCTTCGTGCAAATAGGTAATTCCTCTTGCAGTTCCAAGAGCTATGCCGAAGCGGGCGTCCCAATCGAGCTTCTTAGACGACTCATCAGCTGAAGCAAAGAGAAAATTATCTAGAGATGTATTTTTCATGAACTCGTAAACCAACAACCTATGTCGTCTTTCTGAGCAAAATCCAATTAGCTTAGCCAGGTTCAAGTGGTGAGTGCTGCCAATGGTTGCAACCTCCATGCGAAACTGTTTCTCCCCTTGTTCAATTCCTTCAAGTCTCTTCACTGCAACTATAGTTTTGTTTGGCAATGTTCCTTTGAAGACTGTTCCAAACCCACCAGAACCAACTTTATCTTTGAAATCCTTAGTAGCTTGCTGGAGCTCTTTGTAAGAGAACTGGATTGGAGCTCCAGAGGCATATTCCAGGAGAGCATATTGGACTGATGAACTCCTAAACCTAGGACTATTCCTCCAACAAGCCCACCAAAGGCCTGTTTCAAAAGCAATCAAGGCAATTACAGTACATGTAACTGCTATAATTATTCCAAGTGAAGATACTTTCCTAGAAGTCTTGGTCATTGTTGTAGGAGGAGATTGCAGAGGCAGAGGACGACCTGGTCCACACACTTTTACATAAGAAGTGCTTGGAATAGCCACTGACTGATAACCACTCGTAAAATTAGAGGTCTTCAGTCGGCAGGTGCCAGAACCATCGCTTAAGATTGTTGATGCAGAACATGTGGGATTATTCAGGCAATTTTGCCTACAATCAGTAAAGCCCAAGAAAAATTTATCAGAACTCGATTCTGGAGGGTAAGACAAGAATTCCGTATGGTTCATCATCACCATACTCTGGTTGCTAGGACATGAGTTAATGTTCTCACTCCTTGTGCATCCCTGCGTTGAATCCTTAGGATTCACTGGCGTAAAATCTAGAGACGGGCATACGCAATATGGGGCGGTTCCATTGTAAACACATATTCCAAAGTCCCCACACCATCCATACACTCGGCATTGGTCTTCCACAGCCATCCATCCCACCTGCCATGACTGAGTGGTTCCGTACCACCCATATGACCGTAAATTTCCATCTGATTCCAATCTGATTCTTCTCACTGTAACGGAAGTGTCCGTGTAATCGCTGCTACGGGCAATCCAGAGCTGGTAACCTGCAATAATTGTTTTTGGGTGAGGGTTAGTTTCAATCATAATAACATATGATAAATCAAGTCCAAGATAAACCTAAGCCTTTTCTGCTGGGCTATAATCACATTCAGATCCTGAATCTATCTAGGAATCAATGGCAAATGGAAAGCATATTTCTTAATACAAGACAGATAAACATCCCCTGAATTCCTTACATGGGAAAAGAATAAATTATCAAGAAACTGAAAAGAAGACTCTGCATGTATCTAGGAATTAATGGTAAATGGAGAGCATATTGCTGAATGCAAAACAGATAAGCAACCACAAAATTCTTTACAAAACAGATGAACATCCCCAAAATTCATTGCACGGCAAAGAATAATTTATCGAGCATCTGAAAACAAGATTCCGCATCTATCTAGGAATGATAAATAGAAAGCATGCTGCTAAATGCAAAACAAATAAACATCACCGAAATTCTTTACAAGGGCAAGAATAAAATATCAGGCATCTGAAGACAAGATCCTGCATCTATCTAAGAATTAATGGAAAATCGAAAGCATACTTTTGAATTTAAAACCCATAAACATAGCCGAAATTCTTTACCTGGGAAAGAATAAATTAACAAGCATCTGAAAACAAGGCCCTGCATCTATCTAGGAATTGATGACCAATGGAAAGCATATTGCTGTGAAAAACAGACAAACATCCCCAACATTCTTTACATGGGCTAAGAATAAATTCCCAAGCATCTGAAGACAAGATCCTGCATCCAACTAGTAATTAATGGCAGATGGAAAGCATATTGCTGAATGCAAAACAGATAAGCATCCCCGAAATCCTTACACGAGCAAAGAATAAATTGGTTTTGGCTGAGAATCTGCAGCAGAGGTTAACGGCATGTTTTGGAGAGTCTACGGTATGTGATGGTTTAGTGTCTATTTTTCGAACTATTCTTGGCTCCATCTTCAGGACATTGCATTGCATCCGAAAAAAAGTACTGCATTTATCCAGGAATTAACGGCAAATGGAAAGCATATTGCTGAATGCAAAACGGATAAACATCCGCAAAACTCTTTACATGGGCAAAAGAA
The DNA here is from genome assembly GCA_001517045.1 of Pseudotsuga menziesii. Taxonomy (NCBI): domain Eukaryota; kingdom Viridiplantae; phylum Streptophyta; class Pinopsida; order Pinales; family Pinaceae; genus Pseudotsuga; species Pseudotsuga menziesii. The sequence continues at coordinate 120,963 of LPNX010087388.1, forward strand.
TAAATCATCAAGCATCTGAAAACAAGATCCAGCATTTATCTAAGAATTAATGGCAACTGGAAAGAATATTGCTGAATAAATTCCCGGAAATTCTTTACATGGGCAGACAACAAATATAAAGCATCTGAAAACAAGGCCCCGCATCTATCTACGAATTAATGGCAAATGGAAAAAACTGCATCTATCTAGGAATTAATGGAAAATGGAAAGCAAATTGCTGAATGCAAAACAGATAAACATTCCAACATTCTTTACATGGGAAAAAGAATAAATCATCAAGCATCTGAAAAGAAGATCTGCATCTATCTATGAATTAATGGCAATTGGAAAGCATATTACTGAATGCAAAACAGATAGTTAAGGGGTTCATAGGCGCAGGCGCAGTTCATAATCCATGAAACACAAAAATCTAGGCCCAGTTAATAATCCATGCGACACAAAAATCTAAGTGCAAAATTTTACTATGGATGCCATTCAAAGTGTGCGGAATACCCCTGCTTTCCCAGGATAAAGAAGATCATGCGTCTATGTAGGAATTATGGAAAGCATATTGCTTAATGCATAATGCAAAAACAGATAGGCATCCCCAAAATTCTTGACATGGGCAAAGAATAAATTATAAGAATCTGAAAACTAGAATGGATGTCAAAAGGGGGCTTGGTTAGATGGTTTCCAAAATTCTTCACATGGGTAAAAAATAAATTATCAAGCATCTGAAAACAAGATTGGATATCAAAAGAGGGTTTGGTTAGATGGTAGGGCTGGGTGTTTTATAGGCTATTAAGATTCCAATTTTAACAGCTTCACTTTGATATTTGGAGTGAGTTAAATTTTAGATCATTTGTATTTTTGTTGGTGAAATCTGTTAGGAAGAGATGTTTTTGCTGAAATTGCGATTTTAGTTACTGAAATTGCAATTTTGGTTGCAAAAATGGATGCAGATCTCTCTATCATCCATGTTGCACTCCTATTATACAATTTCAACAAACTAAAACTGCAATGATGCAAATGGGCTAAAGTTTAGCTCACCCCTTAGATATATTCATATGTCCAGACAGAACCAAACGGGAGTTATTGTTACAAAAATCAATAACAGTATTACAATACCACATACCAGTGGAATTGGTGAGCGAGAATATGCCCTGATCACTAAGGTTTAGACGGACTACGCCGGAGGGCTGAGAGGAGCTGATGTTCCAATATGTGATGTTGTTCTGCCATTTTAGAGAAATATTTCCTGAAGGATCGAAATAGAAGGAATAAGGATCCAGAGTGAGGGTTTGCCCCACAGTAAACGCCTGGCCGACGAGGAGAGTATCAGTGGGGTGTTTGAAACTTTCCCACACATTTCCAGAACTCTTGTTCGTCAAAACAAAATTGCCATCATCTCCCATTACAGCAGAGACCACGCCTTTATCAGCGGTACTACTCTCCCAGACCTGGCTGCCCGTTCCATTTAATAAAACGAGGTTTCCATCGCTCCGAAATTGAAACTGGGCTCCTTTGTCAACTTGGGCACCTGGGCCTGCAGTCCATGCGAGAGTGGTTTCGTTTATATTGGCAAAGGCGATGCCCACAACATAGAGTCCCTCGTTTCCGCTACTGTAAAATCCAAAGCTGAAGCTGTTGTTGGGAGAATTCCAGACCGGCTGTTCGTCCGACGGCCTGAGGATCGATCCTAGATTCACCTCTGCACAAACTACACCGACGAAGATGGTATGTAATGTCACGCAGAGCAAACAATATAGCATTGGAAATTTCATGGTTAGAAAGACAGTAGAGAAAGCAGATCCTGTAAACATACAAAAATACAGATTGAGAAAAACGATTATGAATTCATATTGCAGCTCATACATCACCAAATACAATCCAATGAATATGACCGAACGCGTCTGGTTTTGGGGATATTAAAGTCCACAAAGAAGTCGTCGCACCTCATCATCTGCCAATTTACTTTTGTCGTAATCGCTATTAAAGATGACCGGAGACGATTGTATTTTGGGATTCGAGTCAATAATAAATATGAAGTGTAAAAAACGTCAGAGAATACTGTTCGTGAGATAATACGACAAAGATATTTTGGATCTTGGCGAGCAATACTCTGCATGCAGAGTATTGTTCGCCGAATCGCCATCTTTAATGCCGCAGAAAGTTCCATAAATCAAGAAAGTACGAACAAAAGAAAACGTGTGGGTCAAACGAATTGTCTGTCTTTTGTTTTGTTTTTCTTACTAATTATACTGATTAATTAGATATAATCCATTACGTGTATTAAAATGCCGCTTACCAATTCGGACTGTGTTGTTAATTTTTGAAAGGAGTGAGCTAAACTTTTGCACTATTTGTTTCACGAAAATTATGATCAAAATTTGGTAACATTAGTTGAAATTGCAGTTTTAGTTTATTTAAATTGCATAATTGAGGTGTTTCAGGGGTTATTAAAGGTGTTGAGTCCATTTTTTCAATCAAATTTTAGAAAAATTCCATTTTTTCAACGAAAATTGCAATTTCAGCAACCACAATCGCAATTTCAACAACCAAAATCACAATTTCAGCAAAAATTCCCTCCTCAAATTCGGAACAAATTTAGCCACAAAAATGCAAGAGATCTACAATTAAAATTAAAGTTTGGTTCACTCCATTTTGAAATTTACATGAAAACCTTGGTTGCATCAATTTATGTTAGCAAATGATCAATTACAAATTTATTTTTTATTAAACTAGTTATTTATATTAATTTTATATCATGGAAATACATAAATTATATTATTTTTAATTTTTTAAAATATAAAATAAAAACAAAAGTTTCAGGTTTTTATTAATTTAAGGTGTATCAAGCTAATATATATTCATAATCAAGTTAATGGGACCACGAATCATGGTTTACATATTCATAATCTCAAAGTTAAGACAACAATAATCAAAGTCAAGAGGGTCCTAAGTTTATTATTATGATTCATGTTTGAAATTTTATTTTCGAAGTAATTAATTTTATATACGAGATGCATATTAATCATATTGGAATTGCGTAGTTAAAGTTAATTTTATGAATTTGAAAAAAATATTAATTTATATATTAAAATTTTATTTTTTTAAAAAGGTTAAAATTATCAATTTTATCAATTTTAGGAGTGCACATTAATAATGTTGAAATTTGATTTTTAAAGTCAATCATTTTATTGTCAATTTTTTCCACTTTGGAAAGTTATTTCCAACTTTCTATTAAAGTGTAAATGTCAAAGTTATCAATTTTAGGGGTGCAAATTAATAATGTTGAAAGTTTATGTTCAATAAAATTGCAAATTAATAATGTTGAAATTTAATCTTCAAAGTCAATCATTTTATTGTCAATTTTATCAAGTTTGGGAAAGTTGTTTCGAACTTTCTATTGAATTGTAAAGGTCAAAGTTATCAATTTTAGGAGTGCAAATTAATAATGTTGAAAGTTTATGTTCAATAAAATTGCAAATTAATAATGTTGAAAGTTTATGTTCAAAGTAAATTATTTTATTGTCAATTTTATGAATTTGGGGAAAATTGTTTCCATTTTTTTATTAAAGTGTAAATGTTAAAGTTATCAATTTTATGAATGTAGGGTTGAACATTAATAATGTTGAAATTTTATGTTCAAAGCAAATAATTTTATTGTCAATTATAAATTTGGGGAAATTTGTTTCAACTTTTTATTCAATGCATGATCATCATCCTTAATTGTGGCATATTTTTCTTGATAATTTTTGCATGTGTAATTTTAGACAAATTGAATTAATAAGTGGACAAATTCAACTTTTTGGACAGGTTTATTTTATTTATATCTTTAATTTAGGTGAGGTAAAGTTCTATCGTAATCTACTTATAATTTTCAAAATTCTAACAATCTTGGCTTCCCTAAAATGGGCCAAAAACTCTAATCGTCCACCTAGCAGTTGGCATTGTTTGTCGGACCTCGGCAGGTTCAACATTGACAAGTTTTGCACCTCGACAAGATCAATATCAACTTCGACAGATTCAACATCTCGACATGCATCGTTGACACCGACGACTGACGAACTACGATGGATTGTCTCTCTGTCTTCTAATCATCTGTAATGGTTGAACTTCTGGAACCGTACCAACTTCTCTTGTAACTGAACTTAACAGGTAGACAATCCAAGCGTTCTCAACACTCTATTTAAGCATGTACATTATTGTAATATACAACAATAATGAGTAATAATACAACAATAATGAAGTAACAGAGATTTGTTCAAATTCTTGCATATTGTCTATGTGTGTATGTTTATGTGTGTAGTGTATTTCTAGCTTTTCTTACTATTAATATGCTTCTGCCATAACAGTACTCGATTCATATAATCGAACTGTTGTCCCCATCGTGCACCTGGGCACGATTAGATCATTGGTATCAGACCTTGTTCATGCTTAAGTCGTGTGTAGACACTTCTAGCGAGGTTACCTGACTTATGAATGTTCAAACACGCTCACAAACTCAATAATCCAAGCAGACACTACCTTCGGATTTAGAATATCTATCTACTCGCAACACTAGATTGAAGATGGTAGGAGAAACAAACAATAAACATGCAACTGACGAGACATAGCAACTCATAGAGAAAGCACTAGCTCGACAACGAACCAAAATGTTTGCCCAGTTCAATGATATTCGCACACGATTCACCTCAACATCAGGAGGACTCTCAACAAGATCAACCTCTGACAAAATCAATCCATTCAAGGTGCAAATAAACTTGGACATACCGAATCTAGAAGGAATGATGGATGCAGAATATGTAGACAATTGGGTATAATAATTGGAATCCTATTACTCTATGAACCAACTCTTAGAAGCTGAAAAGATCACCATTTCATCCTTAAAGATGTCAACCTATGTACACTGTTGGTGGGGGAACCTATCGACAAAGATGGAGAAAGACAAACACCCAGTAGAGACATGGGATAAATTTGTCGAGTACATCCTGAAGGATTTCTACCCGCCTAAGTACATTGAACAAGAGTATAAGAAGTGGCAACAATTAAGGAAATGGTAAGACTAGCCTGTGCAGAGTTACATCGACAAGTTCTATCGACTAATGGCTTGACTTAGTGCTCAAGAAGAAGATAAATTGCTTATTTTAAAGTACGTCAACGAATTTTCCCCGTACATTCAGCAAGAGATGGATTTTCTGACTGTTAATATGCCTCCAGATGCATTCCACTATGCCAATAAGCTTGAAGCCAAACAAAAAGGAAAAGCACACTTTGCGAATAATCTGACAGGAAAAACATCCGATAAGAAGTCACCATCCGACTCTGACAAGTCAAGACACCCTTCTCATCTGACTCTGCCAAAGCAAGAACATGGAAAAAAAACTCTTAGAAAGAAAAGAGGAAACATAGCAAACAACCTGTTGCCTAGAAATGGTGTGATTACCATAATTCATCATGGCATGTTATCTCTGAATGCAAGGCTCATAAGACATTTTTGGCAAAATTGTCTACCTCCTACTTGTCTAACAAAACCCTGGTAGAATTTGACCCAGAAGCATTGACCCTTTTGACATCTACATCAACCACTCCAAAAGCCTCTACTACCATCAACGAGGAGGAATGAGAGCGTTTGTTCCATACACAAATATGGGTTCAAAACAATCCATTGCATTTGATTATAGATAAGGTAGACATAAGAACTTTCTTTCTGAAGATCTCGTGAATAGATTAGGTCTTGTCACCACTCCACATCCTCAGCCTTATAATATCGGTTGGATGAAGGATGGACAAGAACTAAGGATCACCCGACAATACAAAATCACCTACTTCATTAAGCCTTTTGAAGATGAAGTACTCTGTGATGTGGCACCCCTTTCCATAGTTGACGCCTTGTTTGGGAAACTTTACTTATGGGATTGACATGGAATTTGTCAGTCACGGCCCCAAAAGGTGATTTTCAAAATATGGAACCAATGGTATGGTATACCAGAGCGATGACCTACACCCACAGTTGCGATGATATCTGCTAACTAAAAAAAAAAGCTCATAAACCATGCTCATAAATTCCCAGTGATCATGATTAAGCCTCGACATCCCAGGAAGACTACAACAAATAGTCGACTCATCGACCAGAGTAACTCTCGATAGCTGCATTAAATCAACAATATTCTTGATGAATACCAGAATGTATTTCAAGAGCCAGACGGAGTACCTCTACATTTCCAGGTAAAACACTCCATTGAACTTATTCTTGGTTCTTCATTACCTAATGCATATGTTTACAGAAGATCCATTTCCAAGAATGAAGAGATTCATAGATAGATTCAAGATTTGATCAATAAAGGTCACATTCGACCCATCTCCTCTCCTTGTGGAAGTCCAGTTGTTCTCGTTCCAAAGAAATATGGGACTTGGAACATGTGCATCGACTACTAGGCTCTTAACAAAATTTCGGTAAAGATAGATACCCTCTGCCAAGGATAGATGAACTAATCAACTTCCTTAAAGGTGATAAATTCTTTACTAAGCTCAACCTCAAATTGAGATATCGTCAAATTCTGATCAAGCCACTGATGTATGGAAAATTGCTTTCAAAACCAAGGAAGGATTGTTCGAATTGTTAGTCATGCCTTTTGGCTTAACCAATGCACCCATGACCTTCATGCGATATATGGATGACATTATTCGGCCTTTCATCAACAAGAGTGTTATTGTCTACTTAAACAATATTTTGATTTCCAGTCGATCACGGGAAAAGCATGCCCGACAATTTCGACAAGTCCTCAACACTCTTTGACAACATCAACTCTATTTGAATATGGAAAAATGTTCATTTGTGATGAAAACCATCAAATATTTGGTGTATGTAATCGACTCTACAGGCAGTCACGTCGATCCAGACAAAGTAAAAATCCCTTAAGAGTGACCCATTCCTCAAAATATTTATGAAGGAAAATTTTTCTTGGTTTGGCAAACTTTTATCGACGATTCATACTCAGCTTCAGTCACATAGCGTGGCCTTTGAATCAATTGACTAAGGGAAATGGAAAAAGTGTCTTCAAATAGAAATCAACATAAAAACAAGTTTTTGAGCAACTCAAACGTGACAAGCTATGCACTACACCAATACTTGTATTACCTGATTTGCATCAGCCTTTTGAGATTGAGACAGATGCATCGGACTATGCCTTGGGTGCAGTGATCACTGAGTCTAGTCACCCAGTCATTTTTTATTCCGAAAATTTTAACAACACCGTTAGAAAGTATTCGATGTATGAAAAGGAGTTGTATGCCATTGTGAAAGCCTTGAAGCAATGGAGACATTACATTCTTGGCAAGGAGATGGTCATTTTTACTGACCACAAGCCTTTAAGGTTCACCTAGTCTAAGTTGGAGTTACAAACAACTCGACAAATCAAGTGGATTAATTACTTGCAACAATTCTAGTTGGTAATTAAGTGACATAAAGGTAAATCCAATGCCGCCGCTGATTTTCTGAGTCGACCACCCATTACTCTCTTATTTACAATGATGAGTATGCATGGATACAACACCACTACTTGGCCTCAATTATATTCGGTAGACTATGATTTTTTTTGCAATTTATCAACAGCTTCAAACTGACCCATCATCCACTATCGACTAATTTCTGAAAGATACCTTTCTATACAATCTTGGACAAATTTGTATACCAATAGGTGAGCATCGACAAAAGATCATTTGGGATGCGCACTACAACAAGACTGCGGGACACTTTGGAGTAGCAAAGACCCTTGCAATCCTCCAAAAGTATTTTTATTGGCCTTCACTTAAGTCTGACGTCAACAGGTACATTCAATCATGTGTGGTTTGTGCCATTGCTAAACCTTCAAATCGACGACAAGAATTGTACACACCTTGTCGATTCCTAGTCAACCATGGGAATCTATTTCTATGGACTACTTAATGGGATATCCTACTACCAGACATCAGCATGATGTGATCTTAGTAGTAGTCGACAGATTTTCCAAGATGACCATTCTAATTCCATGCAAGAAGACTCCGACAATGCAACAGACTGCTCAACTCTTCTTCAAACATGTCTGAAAACATTATGGCTTGCCGACGACCATCATTTCTAATAGAGATACTAGATTCGTCAGCATGTTTTGGAAGAATCTCTGACAAGATCTACACACGAGACTCTCCTTATCAAAATATTTCCATCCTCAAACATAAGGACAGATGAAAGTTGTGAATCACTTGGTAATGCAACTTCTCTGCATGTACAACCACAATCATCGTTAGACATGGGATGAAATTCTCCCATATATACAACATAGTTACAATCGTGATCATCACAACTCTATGGAAAAGATTCCAGTTGAGATCTATTATGGATTTCAACCCTCAATGCCCATCGACCTGATTAGTTCATCGACACAGTTGAACGACAACAACTCTAACCGATGAGAAGTTGAAAAATAATTGAAGTTTCGAGATCAAATATGCAACATCCAGAAATAAGAACATGAAATGTTGCAATGAGCTAATGTGAACGATAAGTCCCAACACAATAAGCATTATATTCCTCATTTATTCCAAATTGGGGATTAGGTTTGGTTGCATCTAAAGAAGGAATGCCTAATTGGTCCATACAGGAAGCTAAATCCTTTACGATATGGTCTGTACATTATTCTTAATCAGATTGGAGAAAACACTTTCTATCTCGACATTCCTTCATGCCTGGGTCTACATCCAGTATTTAATGTGGATCTACTTCAACCATACCACACACTAGTGTTGGAAAATAACGAATTGTAGACAACTGAACCCGAAGACATCCATCCAGATGTTCAAGAGCCTCTTTCTTGCGACACCATTGTGGGACGATGAAATGCCATACAAGGACAAACACAATTCCCTTATTTTAGATGGCTAAAGTCAGACAAATCCCAACACAAGGAAAATGGTACTATGCTACTGAAGTAACCAACACGTTTCCTCATCTGTACGAGCAAACAATGGGGACCATTGTTTCTTAAGAAAGGAGGTATGAATCACCCAGTAGTTGGCATTGTCTGTCAGACCTCGACAAGTTCAACATTGACTTCGACAAGTTCCGCACCTCGACAGGTTCAATATCGACTTCGATCGATTCAAAATATTTGCATGTGTCATCGACACTAGAGACCAACAAACTACGACATATTGTCTCTTTGTCTTCCAATCATAAGTAACGGTTGAAATTTTGGAAGCTCTCCAACTTCTCTTGTAAATGAACATAATAGGAAGGCAACCGAATCATTATCAACACTCTATTTAGGCATGTAAATTATTGTAATATACACCATTAATGAGTTGTAGTACATCAGTAATGAAGTAACAGAGATTGGTTCAGATTATTTCATATTGTTTGTGTGTGTGTATATTTCTAGGTGTAGTGTATTTCCTACTTTTCTTATTATTAATATGCTTATTCCATAACAGTACTCGATTCATAAAATTGAACTGTTGTCCCCATCGCGCACCTGGGCCTGGTTGGATCATCTAAGGGTAAAGTTATAGGGTCAATGTCGTCACCAATAAAGTGGTGGAATTATAAATTTTGATAGAGAGAGAGAGAGAGAGAGAGAGAGAGAGAGAGAGAGAGAGAGAGAGAGAGAGNCAGAGGAAAAATGATTGATTGAGCCAATGAAGTATAACCCACATTTTGCAAATTAGGAAATTTTTTAATAACAAGGTTTAATGCTAAGGTAGATATGTTTTCCCTTCTAGCTTAGTGTTGGTAGTTTTCACATGACTAAACAAATTTAAAGGAATCTTGAAAAATGGAGGGTTAATAAAAATAATTTTCATGACATTTTGAACAATGTATTTCACTATGAAGTGTCCCCCCACATGAATGTTTTGATAAGAAGTCCCATGAAGGGCCTTTAACATCCATTGGGAAGCACATTGGTCAATACAATGGAGAAACATTCCATCAATAACTTATGAAACAACAAATTTCTAATGATAGTACTTTGTGGCTTCTATCCTATTTCTTCATATTTCATCAAGCTCAAGTAGAGGAGGACATTATTGTGTTTGTAAATAATAAATAATGTTGTGTTAGAAAGCATGGTCAATCAAACCAATCATGTCTTATTCAAGCTCAATTTTGAATAGGGAAGACAATCAAGGAATCCTCATGATCTCATTCAATAAAGGGTTCAACATTTGGACTAGATGGAGATCAAAGTACCAAACTTTCTTTGATGGTCTTGGAAGTTAGAATGTCCTAGTCATGCTCATGAATCTTAGTCAACCAGGAATCTAACTTTCTAGACAATTGAGTTTGATATAACAAAAAATTAATAGTAGGTAAGGAAATTTTTGTAATTTCCTGAGTTGCACACGAATATACCATATATTATATAACATTGGTACTACATGGAGAACTAGTTTAGATTCACTTCAATTACAATTTTCTCTTGTTATATATTTAGACATAGATCCACTGTGCATCTCTTCATGGCTATGATCTATATTTGACATGGATCCACTGTGTATATTTTTCATGTCCATGATTTAGAATTTTTTATATAATTCATCGATCTGCGATTTACTTGATTTGGAAGCCATGCTTATTTACACATAAGAATGGGTATTCCCACCTCGAGAGGAGAGTTTTCTATTGCTTGTTTTTTGGTTGCAGATACCTTTTCGAATCCAATGTTGGTGCAACTTGCTAGGGTCATCTCATCAAGTTCCCAGTCCATTTTATAATGTGTTTCGACCATCAAATTCTCTTACGGCCTCATACATTAAGGGGCATATGCTATAGCATTTCAAACTTAGTGATACTTAAACCCTATTGGAGGAGCCTAGTCATCCAACTGACTATGTCCTCTTGACTAACTAGAGATTATAGGATAAGTTCAGATGGGTCGATTAAGCCAACCAAGTATCCAATTAAACAATTGTAACGATGTAACTAGCTACTTGTTCTATATAATAGGTTGGTGAGATAGGATAATAGTAACTTTATCTTTGTACATAATTGGTCTTCCGAAATAATAAAGAAACTTGTTCTTATGGTGTCCATTACTTTCTTACCTTTTCTCTCTTTGCATATGAATGACCTTATATGAAATGTATCTTTTCATATGCTTTGGATGTTGTACTACCGGTAACTCCATGTAATCCCATAAATTGCAACATTGGTTATGTTGTTGGTAGTATTGACCAGGGACATGGAATGATCATTTCTGTATAATTGGTGAGTGAGAGAGAAATTAGAGAGTGGTGGAACCAAAAAATTACAAACTACATACAAAATTATGAAGGAGGAACAAGTTAACGCTTGTACAGGATATAGAAAAATCTTAACTTAGTCTCATGAACGGTTTATAGAAGTTGTTCCTCATGAAATAAATAAATTATTGGACATTGTTCATGAGAAATATAGACGATCATAATGAAATAATATTAATGCACAATCTCAATAATAGTGGAATAAAAATTCTGTATTAGTGGCTGGAAAAGACATGCAAAGAGTTCCGTGAAGAGCAAGCTATTGAAGAAAAAAGTCAATCAATGAATTCCGAAGAAGATTCTATAATGAATTTCATGATGGATTCTTCTGTACAATACCAATTATATACATAAGTTCTTAATTGAAAAAGGATTCAGTCACATAGTCGAAGAACGGCCTCCACTAGTCCTTCTTGCTACAACAAATTGGGAGCAAAAACAAAAAAATTGGGAACGCCTCGTTAGCACACATGAGTCATATACTTTCTTAGAAAATAAACTCCATTCTTGATCTCACTTTTGTCGATTAATAGGAGTCAGGATGACAATAGGAAGGTGTGCAACCAGGTGAATGAATGAATAAATAAGATAAAGCTAATTGACAAGATCTAGTTGGAATGAAGCCTAGAAAAAACAATTGTGACTCGACACGATAAGTTGATGGCCAGTCATAAGAAAAGAACAAATATTCAAAAAATTAAAAGGGAAGAATGATAGAAAAGATGGGAGGTGATCAATGAATTATGAAGTCCCCTTCATAATAAGGGGAATATAAATCCAATGGTCAAAACGATCATATAACCAAAAGTTCCTCCTAATTTAAAGGAAAGTTGACTAGATGAGAGTGAGGCGACAATCATAGGACCCTTCCTAATGGAGGAAACTCCAAGGTGTTATGGAGAGAAACTTCCTATGGCTTGGGGTAGACCACAATGAACTGAATGACACTAGAAACCAATTCGTTTCAATATGCAATAGAGATAAATGGTGGATAAATGCTGCTAACACTAAGGGACATGGACCACACCTTATTCCAGATGGTTGTATTAGATCCTTGTTGAGATTTTCAACCACGCTTGTACCTACATTCCATTCTCAACAACAACGAAACATACAAGCATGATAGATATTAAGCGTTAGTTCTACTCTAGCATATATAAATCCAACATGTATAAACAAATGTAACTACATCCATAGACAAGAATATTCATAGTCACACACATGCAATGGACGAGAATTGGATATTTCTATTAATAAAACAAATATAATAGTGACAAAATCTGTTGGCACCTCGTCGAAACAGAGAAATAGAGTCCTCCATCACTTCAATCCTCCATCTCAATGGCAAGCTCACAAGACAATGGAAAGCTTAGGAAGAGAAACAATATGTGTTCAAAAGGACAAAGGGATGTAGACTCAAGAATGTATGAATGGGGCAAAAATCCACTATAGTTTCCTTGCTCTCATAAGTTCTCCTCCTCTAATGCATCAAAGAGGCTCAATATATAGCCCTTCAATAGGAAGTTAAGGGCCGATTCAAAGTGTTTCCAGGCATATGGAAGTCTAATAGTCAAGTTATTTGTGACTCATTGAGGAAAACTCCAAATATATTCTTTTTTATGAAAATTTCCCAATGTACGTGGGTCACAGCGGGACAAGCTGCATGTACATGTGAATTTTAAGTTGAAACCTGCGTATAGCAATAAACAGGGGTTTTTAAAGGGATTTCTTGTAGCATCAAAGTATATTTTGAGAAAAGGGGGTCCAAAGAGTCTGCATAGGGACATGTAAGGCCATAAAAACATGATCTACCAAGTGTGGTAAAATCAGCTATAACACAAGGTTATAGATTGTTATTCATGAAGTTATGACTCCCATTGATTCATTCTCAATCCTTTTGAATCACAGGATGGTCTTAAGATAGATCGTCAAGTGCGACTTGGGCATTGGACCAAGAAAAAGTATAATATGGATTCAGCTAGACAAATGTGGACGGATTCTTGACAGACTATTGATCTAGATATTGCAACTTGGAAATTGGATTAGCTTTACTCTAAAAATTTGGAAGAAACAATTTTAACTTATTTTATTTGGAACACCTTGAGGTACCCCCCGCCAGTAACATTATTGATTGAAGTGACTATTCCATCAAAGATCTAACCTAGTAATGAGGATTATGAAGAAGAAATACGCTTATCTTGGTATAATTCTCATTGATAAGAATTCAATACAAAAATTGAATATGAATAGTAAGTTAGTCAGAAAACCATTCATCTCTAGTAAGTATTCAAACACAAGGTAAAAATTTCAGTTATGTTAAAATGGCTTACCGCCATCCAGCCCAAACCCATATCTATGATGGGGATGGGGACCCTAAGAAGAATTGGTTTGTATGTGAAACTCTTTGGAAATATAACCGCATTGACGATGAGAATCAACAAATTGTGTAGTTTGTAGGTGGACGTCAAAACAAGGAACTTATGTGGTACATGAATTTCATTAAAGATGGTGCCAATACGAAGTAGAGAATTAAAGATAATTTCTGAGATTTCTTAAGGTAGACGACACTAAGCATCTATTCAGTCTTAAATTAAAACACATGACTCAAAGGAAAGGAGAATAGTACGATATTATGATAGAAGATTCAAACACCTCCTTTGTCAAATCCCATCTAAGATGGATCAATCTATTGTAATCCATTTTTTTGTTGCAGGTATGTAGCCATAAATTAAAACGTCATTGCTTTTGCATGAATATACAACATATGACAACATGTTAAAGAAATACTTAAGAGTTGATTCAAATGAAAACTACTTGACTAGATCTGTCAATAGACGATTAGAAGAAGAAATAGAAACACTACAAAGATCACTTCAACATCTTATTATGAGACACAACGACTTATGGCGTATCGCATGTTCGTCATAGGTTTGTACCAAAGATAATTGTCTATACAATGAAATAAGAAGATACCATTGTAACAACCCAATTTTGACCTTGTTTGCATTAAATGTATATGATGTATATATTGTAATTAATCGTGGTGTGGAGCTAAAGGAAAAATCCCCACAACCGATTTAGATTTTTATGTTTCGGTGATTAAAAATCGTTGTCGATGGTATTTTGTGCTAGCCGACACATTATAATTTTGGACATCATGTAAATATGCAATTTAATGAGAAACCCACAACCAACTATGTCAATGCAACAAATAATGAGTTGGGGGCATGATTTCCTAAGGATAGGGGGGGGAGATATTTAACCTTTGGGGCCAATGGGGAATAACCAAATGTAAAAGGGAGAACCCACCAAAATGTCAACTACCTTTCTTATCTTATTCACCCAATCATTTATCACTGCTAGAAGTTGGTTGAGTTAGTTATTGCATGGGATGGGAAAAGTATGACAACCCAAATTCGAATGGTAAAGCCATCAGTTTTTGGGAAATGTGTTTTGACTCCTTGGGCAAGTAAAAAACAAAAAACCTATGCCATTATACCATGCTTTCATGTTTTCATGTTTTTGCCACCATTTTTCCTTCACGTGAGCTTTCTCAGGCATTCAGAACTTCTTGGGTGTGAAACCATTCATGTTTTTAGTTTTTACCTCATTTTTGCTAAGGCTGGGAAATCATTTTTTAGTGATTATCAGTGGTTGAGTTTCCTTCCCCACATTTTTGCTACATTTTCCCCATTGTTTCCAAGATGGAAATCATTTTTTGGAAATGCCTAGTGAGGGGAAGAGGAGACCCATGACTTTGGGTGTTGTTGAGTCCATTTTGGCCATGTTAGGGTCAAAATGTCCCTGGAAATTGAATTGTTGTTAGGGGACTATTTTACCTATCATGGCAATTCAGTTTTGTTGCCCATACTATTTCTTCAAACCCAAAAATCGTATTGTGTTGTGGGTGAATCTTTTGGCTTTGTTCGACATTGAATTGGGAGTGTAAATGGGGTCTAAGTTTGCTTGATAAACCTAGTGTCTACAAGAGCCTCACAGATAGAGCTAGAGGGTTGGATTTCTTCTTTGCACCCCCTGAATAGAACTGGAAGGGAAGGCATAGTCCAAGGGACTATGTAGCAGAGAAGGGGATGCTTCCTTATGTTGGGTGTGTGTGGATGTTTTAGAAGCCAGGCTAGTTCTGGTGTAGGTGTCCATAATTCTTCAGTCAGACCACTAGCTTAGCAGCCAACTTTTCCAGCTCCCCGATGGCCTGATAAACCCAACTGTGTTGGCTTGGCTGAGTTGTGTATCCTTGGCTATGTGTGAGCCTGCTAGTTTCCCCTTATTCCTTGTGGAATCATGCCCAGTTTGGGGGTGGTAGTGTTGCTGAGTGATTGATGAGCACACTGGCCTATGGTTGGGTGGAACGTTGCAGTGACATAGCTAGTTGCGGAACAAGCTTCTATTAAAGATAAGTATCTTCTTATGCTTAAACCCTTGCAACTGTATTGTTTTTGTAAATGAACATGATGAATGCTTAAATGTGTGAATGATATGTAAATGCTTCCATTGTATATTGAATGTTTATGCAACTATTTATGTTTATTTCCAATGCATTTTTATATCATGTTTATGAGGCTAGTTTTCCCGGATTAGATAGCTAGCAGCTATGTTAGTCACATCCTCTCCACCGAGTTGAGGGGTGGGGATGTGAAAACCATGATGACAAGAATGCATATTAAGAAGAAATAAGATAATTTAAATATGAACCCAGATCATTCACAAAAGAGAGAAGACTAGAGAGTGACCCAAACAAGTTACTTCTTTGACATATGAAAAATAGTATTTGATACCCACTCAACGACATAATGTGCCTATAATGCCTGACAATGTAAAAAATAAATGGTGTGGCATATGTCTAACAACACAACATACAATTGTAGAATGTATCAAGAATTTGAAGACTAAGGAAAATTATCAAAAAGTCTATCAAGCATAGATAGTTGAGCATAATAATAAAAAGGGTTGATACTCTCTCAATAACAACCAACTTAATAATGGAACATCTGAGAAAGATATAACAACAACCAAGGAAACCACCTAGCTGGTTTAGGAAAGACGAGTTGCTTCATTTGTTATAGTGAAGAGTACTTGTATCTTGACTACCCCTAGAAGGACAAAACATACCTTAAATTTTGTACAAAATGTGGGGTGGGGGACCACACTCTAGAAGAGTGTCCCATTATGCTAGAAATACTTCTCAATAAAAATAATGTTAATATCTTGTCTAGTGTTCCTAAACATGAAGCACTGAATACTAAATATTTGCAAATAATCATCTAACAAGGCACAAATATCAGAGGCGAAAACTCCCACATCATGAAAATACAAATAAAAGAAGATGATTATCCTAATCCATTCAGTAAAGAGAAATATTTAATAATTCTACAAAAATATTTGAAGAAATTGTCTTCAAAGAAAATATTGCAGAATATAGAAATAAAACACTCAATGAGTTATTGCAACTTCTCACGAAAGAAGAAGATATCACATGACTAATTGACTTAATGTATCTCACTAGGAACAATATAGGAAATGAAAGAGCTTCCAAAAATCTATGCGGTCTAAATAAAAAAGATAAAATCGATATCGATCCCCTAGTTGGCCTCGAAGTTGAAGGGTTTTGGATCTTGCAAGTCATCCTCGACTTTGGTCACAAGTGAGAATAATTCTACAGCCTACATATGAAATCTTAGGTCAACCACAAATAGTGGATTCATGAATTTACCTTAAACTTGTTGACCAAGGGCTAATTGAGCCCACTCCTATTTGAAAAAATGTTAATACTACAATAATGGGTATTAAGACTCAAATTGACTTTGAAATCATCAATACAAGAGAAGGATATGAGTCATTTCTAGAATTAGTTGTTTGACCTCGGGGTCAAAAAATGAAAGCTTCCATTAGAAAAAGACAATAAAATTGAAGGGAGAACGTAAAAAGGTCATAGTACTTATTCAACCATCTAAAGGAAAAACTTGGGAAGAACTAGATGACAATGACGAGGATATAAGATCATTATACCAAGCTATGCATGATAACTAAGAATCAATAGAACCAAATGAATTTGGATAAATTTACTTAGGTTCACTCATGTCGATTTGGAAAAACTTTGACTCAGAGATGTACAGTTGAAAATTTGAAAACTATGAAAAACATGAAAGAGAATGTTGGGTGGTCAAAGTTATCCCTCAATGATTGGTACAAAAATACTTCATAATATTAGTAATACCAAACATATTTGAAAAGAGAACAAGAGAATACCAACTCTTGTATTGATGAAAAATGAATCGATGAATCTACCCCCCTGGGATACAAGGAACATGAATCACTAGTAACTCAAGTGGAAGTATATAAAAACATTAGATATATTGGTTGATTACAAAGCCTAGTTTAAGCATTCACCGAGAAGACACCTATATAATGGGATACTAGTCATGACTACACAATCGGAATGACCACTTCAACATGCTTTAGTGAACGGTTTGGTGGGGCAAAATTAACATCTCAAGTAGGAATTCAATTTTTTTCCAAGGTTCAGTTCCTACTGTGCATATTGAAAATTGTGAAAAAGAATGGAAAAGAGTCAAACAAAGAGAGAAGAGAATCTAACCACATTTGTTCCCAAACAAGTTAAACAACTTTCCTAACAAATGATACAAAATGGAAGAAGCAATATGGGATAATTTTAATTGCAAAACTCTTAAGGATAAATTTATCAAATATTTCTCATTCTCACCTATAGAAGAATGCCTTCGAGAAATAGTGCAAGAATTACATAAATTCATTAAATCGACAAAACAAGTAGTCAACATAGCCGACAAAATCACTTGACGAGTCTTAGATTGTAAAATAATTACGACCATACAGGAACATTCAACTCAATTGTTGACTTGAGTGAATATGGAAAATGATAATACTTATGGACATAGTTTCTGATGGCAATGGAATCACCCACATTTAATTCAACCAATAAATACCATCTTGAAATTCTCCATGGAAGAAAAAGAAAATGAGGATAATCACAAAGATTTCCCTAGAAATTTAAAGAATTTCAAGAAAGAGAATTCTTGAATAATGAATCAAACGCACTAGAATGTATATCTTCCAAAATAAAGACAAAATATGTCAACATATGTTTCGATGAAAGAAAAAAAATGGCAAAATAGGCGACTATTGGTCAAAACAACAGACTATCGAAATAACTAATTTTCTTAAAGTGTATCAAGATGTATTTGCATGGGATGAAAAATACTTGAAAGTATTGATATAATAAATGAGAGAGATGAATATTGATATGATTCCTGATGCCAAACCTATCAAGAAAAGACTATACAAGCTAGTCAACAAATACAAGGACATAGTTAAGAAATAAATTGAGAATATGTTACCTGCTGGAATAATATATACAGTGGACCAATTGTAGTGGGCCAACCCCATGGTCATTCAACCAAAGAATCATGAATAAATCAACAGATTACCGAAATAACTATTTTTCTTAAAGAGTGTCAAGATGTATTTTCATGGGATAATAAAGACTTGAAAGGATTGATATAATAAATGAGAGAGATGAATATTGACATAAATCATAATGCCAAACCTGTCAAGAAAAGACTATACAAGCTAGCCAACAAATACAAGGACATAGTTAAGAAATAAATTGAGAATATGTTACCTACTAGAATAATATATCCAATGTGTAACGTCCCTGACCCTCCAACCGGTGAAGAGGACACTACCAAACCATCAAACATCTGGGCAACTAGCCCCATGAACATGAACATACATAAAATGCTGAAATAAAATCCTTAAAACATAAAACATGCTAAGATACATTCACATACACAGGAAAAGCAAACATACATTTAGGCATTCAACATGTTCATCACAGTTCATTAGACATCAATATAATTGCAGAGATGAAATAGACAAGGATACTTATCTCATGAAGAACTTGCCTCGCAACCAGCTACGTCGCTGCAACGTTCCACCCAACCATAGGCCAGCATGCTCATCAATCTCTCAGCAACACTGCCACCCTCGAGCTGGGCATGATTCCCCAAGGAATAAGGGACTAAGCAGGCTTACACATAGCCAAGGTACACAAATCAGCCAAGCCCACACAGTAGGGCTTATCAGGCTATCAAGGAGCTAGGACAAGCTAAGTGCTAAGCTGGTGAGCTCATGGAAGAGCTAAGGACGCCTACACCAGAGCTAGCCTAACCTCTAAGACACCCACACACACACGACACCAGGAATCAGTCCCTTCTCTGCTTCACAGCCCCTCAAGCCCTAACTTCCCTTGCCAGTGCTCTTCCAGGGTTGTGGAGAAGAAATCCATCCATCTAACTCTGTCTATGTGGCTCCCCAAACCCATGTTTCTCAAGCATGCCCAGCGTTCAATCCCACTCCACATGGTCCGAAGACCGACCACTGCATGCATGCAGTAAACCAAGCATTTCACATCTCGGACATGGGAAGACAAATCCCTGAATCATTCTTGGCCCCTATCATGGCCAAAACGATTCCACAGCAACCTACGGCAGCCCAAATCGTAAAGGAAAACATGGCCAACAAAAGTGAATGAGATCACAGCCAACACAACGTAGGTACTCATAGCCACCACTGATCAGGAGAAGAACACAGCCGATCTCACAATGAGAACCACCGAAACATTTCCCAGTCTGATACTGGAAAAAGGGAAATCCATTCTCTGTACAGGCCGGAGGAAGATCATACTCAGAGCCCAATCGGTGTGTGGGGAAAAGGAACAACCGGTGAGAGAAAGGAGAACTAAACCCCCAATCAATGGATCATGGATCCTTTTAACTCAGCTCAGCGTGAGGAAAAAGAATGGCCGATGATGGGGAGAGTGGACAGAATAAAACGGTTGGAATACCAAGGAGCGCGTGAGGAAACCACTCCCAGCCCACACGGGTGACTGAACCAGCTGGTGGAGAGTGCGTGGGGGAAAACATGCCACCACCACTACCCAAAATTAACTGCCCAACTAACATCAGGGCTTTTAATGGCTGACACATGGCTTTTCCCCATAGGCTCATGGTTTAACATTCCCCCCCCACTTAACCTTAGGAAATCATGCCTTTTTCATTTAACGTTGCACCGTTGTAGCTGGCTGTAGGTTTATTTTAATTAATGTGCATATTTACATGATGCAAAACTATCATGTGCCGGATAGCATGATATACCATCGGCAACGATCCCAATTGCCGAAAAATAACAGAACCAAATTGATGGTGGGGCTTTTGCCTTTAGCTCCACACCACGATTATTTACAACATATACATCATGTATCTTTTAATGCAACTGGGGTCAGAACTGGGGATATTACAATCCCCTCCCCCTTGGAATAACACCGTCCTCGGTGTTCCAATACATAGGAATGCATATACCATTTGCACATCAAAATTTCAAAATTTTGCAGATCTATCCCATGTTCAATTATTGACTTGAACTTTCAGGACCAAGCCCCTCAGCTTCCACAAGCTTCTCTTGCTGGTTCTCAGCTTTCTACTCATCCCCAAGTCTAGGAACTTTTCTGTATCTTGAGTATCTCTCCAAGATTTTCTTGGGTCTTGGCAATTGTTTGAAGGAGACTTCCAGCCAAATCCAACAGCTTTTGGTCGGCTTCCATGATCAATGTGCATCACTGGATTTCACTTTTCTTACCTGTGAAATGCATCATTGAAATTTTGTCAAACCAAGCATAATATAAAAATTAGTCAATTAATTGCCCAATTGACATGACAGTCCAAGTCTCATCAAGGAGACTTTCATATTTTTCATGCCTTCCCAACAGGCACATGAGCTCATTCATGTCCATTCTTGGGCAGGGAATTAACTATTCTAGCATTCAAAATTATTTTAAGCAAATAGACACATTCTATTTTCAGCCATACATGCATTCAACAATCTTTTGTTTTCACAATGCATAAGTATAATACAAAAGGAAAGAGAGAGTAGCAAGAGTTTTTCCCCTCTTTGTCTTGTTCCATCCTAGAACCCACACCATCGCTGTAGTTTTTCATGCTCTCAGCCTCTTTCACTTCGCTGTGAATGCTGGACCAATCCCTCTTGGTCATGACACTTAGTGTCTCCAGTCTATTTCAGACCTCTCAACCATGGAGCCTCCCCGCATGGTTCGTCTCGGCTGCTAGGACCTTCATAGTCATACTAGCACCTTTTTCATTACTGCTCATTCTGAGCTTTTCAGGACAGTCACATGTCCACATGCACCTCTAGGATGCTTTCATAGTCCTTGCTTCCAGCGATACCTATATTCAAACATTGAATAAATTCACATGTTCAGTTTATTCCCATCAGTTTTTACCTCTTAAACAAGAGCTTAAAACATCATAACCAAATCATATACACATGCATATTCATAAGCAAGAATTGCAAAATAATCCAATACTTATCTGTATTGTGCATTTCCTCGTTGGTCCACAGGATCCTGCTTCGCTTTGCAAGCCTTGGGATCGCCTATGGACTTGGATGTTAGGTCAGCACATAGGCTGCTTCACAACATCCTTTTATATATATCAGGCACAGTCAAGCCAACCTACAGTTAGGTTTATCAAACCGTCCAACCAAGCCAATATACAATTGGGTTTATTAGGCTGCAGCCAATCAAGCCAATATACTTCTAGGTTTATCAGGCTACTCAACTAAGCCAGCTAACAGTTGGGTTTATTAGACTTCAGGTAGTCAAGCCAACACTGTAACATTTCCACAATTTCCACATCATCAAATATTTACATAGTCAATCCAACCTTCAGTTGGGTTTATCAGACCGTCAACAAATAACCTGCACTTATATCAACAATACACTTATATCAACAATGCACTTATATCAACAACCAATCAGCCAAGCCATCAACAATAACACATGCACTTATATCAACAATAAACGACCATTTCCAGGTTTCATTTCCAGTAGTGAGCTCTAATTCCACTACCCCATACAACACAAGAAACCACCCCCTTCTCTGCTCTCCAGTCCTCAGGAATGTATCCTTCTCTGTGCTCTTCAGTAGGAGGTAGGATGAGTCCAAGCCACAGTCCATTTAGTGTGCAACACCAGACTGCATTTGCTTAGCCTGACAACACACGCAATATAAGCAGCTCATCAACGTTATTGTTCTAAAACTGGAATTTCATTTCATATCATTCACTATCAAGTATTGAGACACGGGGAGTGCGTCCACCCCTAGGGTGTAATCAATATTGAAAACCCTTTCATGAATGGACATCGGGAAAGTGTGCATCCCTTTCCGATGTGAACCATAATGGAAATAAAATCGAAACATGCTTTGCATATTGAATTTAACAATTTGACAAGTGTATTCTTAGCTAGGGTCAGAGAACACTTATCCATTTGCCGAGGCAGTATTCCTTCGTTAAGGAGGAATGGGGCTCCCTTCTCTGAGTTGACAACCCCTCAGTTTTCCATCCCAACTCCTTTTTACATTTCATATCCACACATGTCTTACCGACATAATCTATACCATTCACTCATGTTGCTTACCAAACATGTAGTGCAGATGAGACATTTCCAAAATGTCCAATGGAGTTTCACCCAAAACCCATTTCCAAGATAGGGGAGAAATTCCCCATAAAGTCTGGCTCCTTTAGGCCATCATACATGGTCTTCCTGTAATGTGTACCCCTGGCACATTCATCAAGTAGCCAAACAATCAATCATTATCTGATAATACAATCCAAACTGATTATTCGATACCAAGCAATGACATTAGTAATTAAATTCTATAGGAATTTGCAACTCTGTCTACTACAGAAATTGATTTTCTTGGGAATGAGGTGATCCTCATTTGTGGGTCTCTTGTAAGCATCACCATCATGGCCATTATGATTTTATGCTTACTAGCATAACATGAACACCCACTTACAATGCGTCCTCCTGACACAATTCTATGCAAGCCAATAGTGATTAGTAGTTGTCAGCAATTTCTTAAATCTGAAATTTACAATTTTAAATTGACAATTCATTCAGCATACAAACTATGTTCACAACCATGAGACTCTTCTCATGAGGTTTGGCTCTTTCACATGGTAGATTCCGGTCTTTGTCATGGTCTTACCCACTTTGCCATGCCCCAAACAATCTACCTGAAACCTGAACCTCAGTCAACCAAACACTTAGTAAGTCTCGATGCATATAACTTTTTCATTGCTGCAACAATCACTGAAGCATTTTCAGAATTTATAAGATTCAAACACTTCCAGCTGTTAATCATATCAATATTACCAAAACTCATTTACTTCACGCAATCATTATCATACTAAAATTTGCAAAGTAACATCATTTATGCCAAAATGAAATGTTCAAATACTTCTTAATTCCCGAGCGTATCATGTGTACCACCTTGCCCTTCCATAAAGCATTTCCGACAGCCAATTGATCATGACTACCCTCTTCATGCACTTACTATCTTGCATTCATAACAACTCTTGAAATGGTTCCAGAATTGTCATCCATTCATCATTTCAGCCATTAGTTATTCATAATAACACATAAAGGCATGACACATTTTTGTATGAATGCAGCCAAAATTTTAAATACCCACATGGTATGAGATCTCTTGCTTTTACCACTCCATGCAATTGTCATAATTGAACCCTTACCTTCATGGGTCCTACTTACACCGTTGACATTACCAGTTTGGTCGGTCTCTTGCAGGAGATTGTAGAAGTTGCTCACCAACTTTTGATTCTGGATTTGTTGCCTTATCCCTTTTTCCATAGGGTTGCTAGTCACATTCATCAGCATAAGCAACATATTCAGCCATGTCCATGTTGTCGTTGGTTTTTCCATTAATGCCAACATCAATGCAATAATTATCATTAGTGGCTCATTATAAACATGTAATATCTTATGCATGCAAGGCATATCCTCATACATTTCACGTATAAAACTTGTAATCATAATTAGCAAGATAGGGTTTAAGGAAATTTCCCTTTTCAAGTCCCTCATCCTTGCATGGAACTCCTCTTCCACACAACAACTGGTTTGACTTCATGGTCTTGCTACCTCTAGGCATGCAATTCCTGAATTGTTCATGTTGATAGCAGCACATTTCTTCATCAAGCAATCACTAGTACTTTGCAGCACCACATTCAAACTCTGGTGATTCTCCTTTGTTCCCTGCTGGATAAGCTTTCCAATGCCTATCCACATGCTTCATTCTGACCTCAGGTGTGAAAACCACACCACTTCTAAAATGATAATATTCATCAAATTTAGGCAAAACAAAAACTGTATTAACTTCAACCACTTAGGATTTCCTTCCTTTTCAGCCCTGAAACTGCTGAAAAATCCACTGAAAAATAATTAGAAATCACGGAGAAACCCCTCTGGAAAAAACCCAAAATTTCTTTTTCCCAATTGGATCTCCTTCCAACTAACATTTCGACGTTTCGGCGGTCAGAACGACTAATTTTCTTCGCTGCTCATTGGCGGCCATACAACTAAAACTTCCTACGGTATCGGTGGTCTATTCATATACGCTTTCGGACTCTATCGGTGATGCCAAAGGCTATCCCTTGGCGGTCAAACAACTAACGTTTTCCACTGTTTCGGGTCTGTGGTTAACTAAGCTTCCGATTCGCATCAGCAATGCCAAAACTAATATGTGTCGACGATCAAAATGTTACCTGCTGTGGTATCGGCAGTCGGGCCTTCTACCTATCGAAAGGTTAGTCCTATAGACTTCCGCAATGGCAAACACTCGTTCAACTATCTTCCGTCGATCGACGCTCTAGATCACTAATTGCTCCCGACTCATCGGCGGACTCATCCACTAACATGCACCGATCACCGATATTCTCAACACTTAGAAAATTCTCGATGAAAATTTTCTTTTTCTCCTTCCTGCGACACTCCGTTGGCTGTTTCATTAACTATTTCCCACCGACACTGCAGCTACTCCCTTAGCTAGTCATCGGTGATCCAGTCAACTAATCGTCACCGATCGTCGATGGTCTTATCGGAGCTTCATTAGACTAAGTTAGGCCGACGTTTCGGTTGTCTTCAGCTGATCTTCACCGAAACTGCGGCTCCACATCCACTAAGTTTCGCCAACATCCGATGATTCTCGTACTTAGAATTTTTTTCAAAATTTCTTCCTTAACCATCTTTCCGCCGCTTCATCGGTTCAACCGTCTTCTATTCTTTGCCATCGTTTCAGTACCTTCACTATCTATTTTTTGACGTTGCGGCTAATCCATCAACTAGGTATTGACGATCCAAGTTACTATGTTCCCTGTCATTGCAGTGACCAGACGACAATACATCTTGGATACGTCGACGATCTGATCCTTTATTTCATCGGACGAGTAGCCCCTTAGGCGGCCGTAACGGTGGTTCATCCACGTTGAACCTTTTTCTGATCGTTGATATGAAGCACAACTTAATCGGCATCGAAAATCAGAACCTTATCCAGTGGAAGATTAGTGCTCTAGACTTTTGCAATAGCGATGCTCGAACCACTAATTCCTTCCAATGTTCATCGGCAACTCGTACAACTACCATTTTTCGATGGCCGACGAACGCTTAGAAATTTTTTGAATTTTCTTCTTGCATCGGCTCTTCCTTCCACTAATGATCACCGATCCACTTCACTAGCCTCGACAGCTTCATCTTCTATTCATCAGTGATCCGGTCCTCTAGTCATCGGTGATCCCAACAACTAAAATTTTTTGATCGCCGATGATCTCATGCCTTAGAAAAATTTTGGAAACTTTTCCACTGCATCGGCTGTTGGCACAACTATCCTCTGCGGCATCAATGGTCGGGGACTCTATCCGTCGAAAGGATAGTGCACTAGCCAGCTGCAAGGGTGGATGCAAAGTCAACTAAATTTGTCTGATGCAGTTCATCGGCGATCAAAACAACTAATTTCTTCCGACGTCAGCTGCTGCATCGGTGGTTCTATCATCTAAATTTCATCAATGATTTCCATACTTAGAGAAATTTTCAAAATTTCCGCTACGCGATCGTTGTCGACGGTTCAACCCACTATCATCTTGTCTCTTTTGCCGACGTTTTGACGATCCAAACAGCTAGGTTTCGCCGATCCAAACAACAAAACTTGGCCGCTCCAAATAACTAGTTGTCGCCAGTCAATGTACTAACCTCTGCCGATGTGCCATCGGTGATCCCTTCAACTTAGTGGCACCGATCATCGATGGCTGGTGTCGGGTAGTCTTTCCACAAAAGGGGCTGACATATCAGTGGCCTTCGGCTGAACCCATCTGCAACGGCGGCTCTGACTTCCACTGTTCTTTGCCGACGGCCGACGAACACAAAGATCCTTCGGCAATTTTCTTCTGACTGGCTTCCGTCGGGTGAGCTTTCGACTATGCATTCTGCTGCGTTGGAGGACCTTCCAACTAAGTGATCCGTTGCATCGGAAGAACTTCCCACTAAGTTTTCCGATGAGCAGACAATTCTGACACTTAGAAAATTTTGTGAATTTTCTTGTCATTCACCCATTTTCTCCTGGTTTCTTCTGGGCAGTAGGAAACCTGCCTCTGCTAACTGACCTTTCATGGCTCATTCAGGCCCATGCTGCAACTTTAGCTTTGATACCATACTGTAACATCCCTGACCCTTCAACCGACAAAGAGGATGCTACCAAAACATCAAACATCTGGGAAACTAGCCCCATGAACATGAACATACATAAAATGCTGAAATAAAATCCTTAAAACATAAAACATGCTAAGATACATTCACATAGACAGCGGAAGCAAACATACATTCATGCATTCAACATGTTCATCATAGTTCATTAGCCATCAATATAATTGCAGAGATGAAATAGACAAGGATACTTATCTCATGAAGAACTTTCCCCGCAACCAGCTACATCATTGTAACATTCCACCCAACCATAGGTCAGTGTGCTCATCAATCTCTCAGCAACACTGCCACCCCCGAGCTGGGCATGATTCCCCAAAGAATAAGGGACTAAGCAGGCTTATACATAGCCAAGATACACAAATCAGCTAAGCCCACACAGTAGGGATAATCAGGCTATCAAGGAGCTGGGAGAAGCTAAGTACTAAGCTGGTGAGCTCATGGAAGAGCTAAGGATGCCTACACCAGAGCTAGCCTGACCTCTAAGACACCCACACACACATGACACCAGGAATCAGTCCCTTCTCTACTTCATAGTCCCTCAGGCCCTGAATTCCCTTGCCAGTGCTCTTCCAGGGTTGTGGAGAAGAAATCCAGCCATCTAACTCTATCTATGTGGCTCCCCAAACCCATGTTTCTCAAGCATACCCAGCCTTCAATCCCACTCCACACAGTCCAAAGACCAACCACTGCATGCATGCAGTAAACCAAGCATTTCATAGCTCGGACAGGGGAAGACAAATCCCTGAATCGTTCTTGGCCCCTATCGTGGCCAAAATGATTCCACAACATCCTACAGTAGCCCAAATCATAAGGGAAAACACGGCCAACAAAAGTGAATGAGATCATAGCAAACACAACGTAGGTACTCACAGCCACCACCGATCAGGGGAAGAACACAACCGATCTCACAATGAAAACCACCGGAACATTTCACAGTCTGATACTGGAAAAAGGGAAATCCATTCTCTATATAGGTTGGAGGAAGATCATACTTAGAGCCCAATCGGTGCGTGGGGAAAAGGAACAGCCGATGAGAGAAAGGAGAACCGAACCCCCAATCAATGGATTGTGGATCCTTTTAATTCAGCTCAGCGTGAGGAAAAAGAACGACCGATGATGGGGAGAGTAGATAGAACAAAACGGTTGGGATGCCAAGCAACGTGTGAGGAAACCACTGCCAGCCCGTGCGGGTAACTGAACCAGCTGGTGGAGAGTGCATGGGGGAAAAACTACCACCACCACTACCCAGCATTAACTGCTCAACTAACATCAGGGATTTTAATGGCTAACACATGGATTTTCCCCATAGGCTTATGGTTTAACATCCCCCCCCCCTAACCTTAGGAAATCATGCCCTTTTCATTTAACGTTGCACCGTCGTAGATGGATGTAGGTTTATTTTAATTAATTTGCATATTTACATGATGCAAAACTATCATGTGTTGGATAGCATGATATACCATCGGCAACGATCCCAATTGTCGAAACATAACACAACCAAATCGATGGTGGGGCTTTTGCCTTTAGCTCCACACCACGATTAATTACAACATATACATCATGTATCTTTTAATGCAACTGGTGTCAGAACCGGGGATATTACACAGTGGACCAATTGTAGTGGGCCAAACCCATGGTCATTCAACCAAAGAATCATGAATAAATATAATTCACATCTTTGTCAACTAACAAATTAACCCTCACAGATCCATTCCCACCAACTTTCACTGACAAAATTATTAATGATGTTGATGGTAATGAATGTTACTTATTTACAAATGGATTTTCTGGTTATAACTAGGTCCCCATAGCAAAGGAAGACCAACATAAAACTACATTTGTTTATGAATTTAGATAATTTGCATAAAAATTCATGCCCTTTGGACTAAAGAACGCTCTAGCTGTATTTTCTAGGATAGTTATAAAATATTTCTAGGAGTTTTTATTAAAAACAATGGTTTTCTACTTCAATGACTGGAACATTTATACAATGATAAAAAAACACTTTCAGTGGCTTCGGTTATTGCTAGAAAGGTGCAAACAAATCCAATTATCTTTAAATATAAAGAAATGCACATTTCCCATGCCAATAGGTGTACTATTGGGCCATGCCGTATGTGTAATGTCCCGAATTTTGAACCTACCATTTATAGGCATGAGCCTATTGATCAGGATGATTATATTGATGTTTTATTTTTAGGTCGAAGACCCCACTACATATGAACATGATGATTTGTTTTGTATATTGGGCGTAAGCCAATTGTTGATGATATATATGTATATATATGTTTTGTGTTGGGCGTGGACCCTGAAGCACATGATTGATGAAATGTTTGTGTTGGGCGTGGACCCTGAAGCACATGATCGATGAGATGCTTTGTGTTGAGCGAGAGGCTCTGGAGAACATGAGTACTTACATTTGTGTTGAGCATAAAGCTCTGGAACACATGCAAATATAATTGGAAATGTTGGGCATAAGCTCTGGAGCATTCCATGTTGATGTTGAACATAAGCTTTGGAGCATCGGATCTTTGGCCATTGTATCCCTAGGTGTATCGTACAAGTACATCGCATTTAGTGTTGAGTGAAAGCTTTGGAATTGCACTATGTTTGTAACTCCTTGCTATAGGCGTTGAGTATGGGATCTGGTAAGCGCTAGGGGTTATTGAAAATAATTTAATAACTTTCGAGCGAAAACAGATCGAGAAAAATATTGATCATCATCATACTTATTTATAGGTGATTAAATGAAATTTCAAATTTCTGTATTCTCATCAAATTGAAGAGCTACCACGTTATACGAGGGAAATTCAACATGCAAAGATGTTTAGAGTTTCCTAGTCTAGTAGACCTAAGCCATCTATCTACTTAACCTTCATGAAGAAGTGTCATTAAGTATAGGGATCATGACACATGATGCTTAAAGATAAATTGTTGACAAGTATTTTATAACTATGTATTTTATACATAGTATGTATAAAGAATTAATTATGATTAACTATATAATTAAATAAAGAAAGAAGAGAAGCTCCACCAATTATTAATTTTTATTAAAGGATTAATAAATAGTGAAATATCTAAGAAAGACTAACTAGGAACTAGTTAAAAGTTCCTAGGTTAAGAATTGAAAATTACCCCAGTAAATTTAAAAGGGTTAAATCAAGAAATCAAGGATTTCTTGATTTAATTTTCCCTTTGACTGAAAAGTCTGCCTATAAAGACTCAAGCCAAGCAAAGGCTTGGGGTTCTGATTTTTTGGGAGGAGAATTATTATTTTGCCTGTTTTTGCTCTGAAGTGTTTTCTTGGAGAACTTTCTCTTGCAAGGAAAAGAGGACTGATTCAGAATCTAAATACCAGATAGGAAACCCTACCTTAGGAGCTCTAAGCTACTTGCATGTTGGAGTCTAGCTCGGGGGGTATCTAGATTTAAACCAGGAACGGTTCCGGATCATGGTTCGGTGGAACGTGGTAGTTCCCAAGTGATTTGGTCATCAAATAGAGGTTAGATCTGCATTGAATTGTTAATGCTGGTTATTTAAGTGTGCAGGTGCAACCATTGACAAAGATTCAAATTCAGGTATGAAACCCTGGAAAGCCTATTCTATTTTATTTCCTAAAGATTCATTACTATTTATATTAAGTAATGGCTGCAATGTAATTTCTAATCCTAAGGGTTAAGTTTTATGATTAACAAACTGCTAGGGTTTGTAATTACAATTTAGTAATCTTATGCTGGAGAAGTTTTATTGTATGCTGTTTATGTTCAGGGTGGTATCCTTCATAAATATTACTGTATTAACTAGGTGTTGATCTTAGTATTATGTTTATACTGTGTTCTCTGTATTTAATACTCCGCTGACATATTTCATTTGTCAGCAGAGGCTTGCCCTAGAATTTTTAAATAAACTAGTTCAGTAATAATTAATTAAAATATTATTTATGCTAAATTATACAACTTTATATTTAAATTAGATCTACTAAGAATAGAGTCCATATAAAAACCAAGCTAAAACAAATTAATAAATACCTTCCAAGGTCTGCTTCATATAATCATTTAAAACCAAATTAATTTACATAACTGGATTAAACATTAAGTTTAATCAGAGGGATATTGTGACCATCCATGTGGTCCTTATCAAGACTCTGCCATAAAACTTACAGTATTAACATATGCATTAAAATACCATAAATCACATGAATTATATCTTTAAAAATCCCATATAATATCCATCTATACATAACCATAAACCAAGTTACATATTTCAACATCATAACATAAATCCATTTATTGCAACAGAAGCAGGAATCGAATCCTGTGGGCATGCAGGCCCAGCTTGTTTTATTCATCAAAATAATTTACATTACATTAAAAACATTGTTGCCAACAGAGGTCGCGACATTGATTCCCATGGATGTCAATACCCAAGGCAAAGTCATAATAAAACAACCCATACATATTATATATACCAACGATAAACCCAATCCTATAATTGCACTCACATAGGACACACTGTACAATCGTATGCGGGATGTGGGTTATAAATAAACCCTTTAAAATATATTACAGAGTCTAATTACATTAAGAACAACAAATGCCATCGAGGGTCTGCATACCTTGGCCACCACGAAAACCACTAATGCACAGTGCTCACATAAGTCACGGCCTCGGCTAAATTTTAAATACAATACACAGTCTCCACCATTATAAACCCTACGCTATACTATCGCAGTACTGTGGGAAGGCACATGCCATTTACGTCATGGCCTATACCCACGCTGTCTATATCCTTATACTATACACGTTGTAATACACAGAACCAAATACCATAAACAATTTTAAATACAAGCTATCGCAGCACTGTGGGAAGGCTCATGCCATTGACGACATGGCATTTACCCACGCTGTCAAGATATCACATTAACAAAACAAATCAATGGCATTTACGCACAGAGCATCCGGCAAGGCGTATGCCTCTGTCCATTAAAAACCCCAACTTATTTAATTACAGAGCTAAATGAAAACGCAGGTGGAAATCTCTTACACCATCTAAGAAGTTAACCATTACAATTTATAAAACCAACGCTTATTTCTATTTACGTAGAGATCCCAAATGTCTGTACATAGTCGCCATTAAAGGATGAGAACAAGGTTTTACACGGGCGTGCCAATGGGCTTATTAATTCTTCACATTGATCTAGGAACTAAGATTCAATCTCATCAAAGAATTATTAACAATTACTCATGAAATGGAAATAACTGGAATACCCAATAGGT
>LPNX010087388.1:156333-329216 GCA_001517045.1 Pseudotsuga menziesii
AGGGCTATGGCACCATTGCTTGCAATGGTGCAGCCCATGGATTTAAAAGCCCAAAACTAAAACTGTAATGAGTTACATAACCAAAATAAAAATTACACAGAGCCGAATGGCCTAAGGAATGAGTCACAGCATAACGCCTCAACGTTTTAAAAATAACCAAGTATGTATGCTTAAAACCGAAGGAAAAATCGATTTCGCTACAGCATAAAACCCCAACCAAACAACCAGTCGAAATGTAGATCTGCCACAGGATTGAAGGGTGACAAGCATAAGCTTGAATTAACAGGATTACTATGGCCCTGGATGCAACGCTTGGAGCCAACAGAGTTGTAGCCACGCTGCCCTCCATTCTTTTCAGCACCTGCAAGCAACAACCAAATGGGGATGAGGAGTATGCCATCCTTTCCAACTGTAAACCAAACTAATGTGTAGGATTGTAAATTCATGCTGGCTTACCTCACAATTTGGAGGTCGCCTCCATGGCCATACCTCTGCGCAGAGCCAAAACGATGAAACCCAAAATGACAATGCATTGCACAACTATCGTGAGCCAATCCTAAGGGGAAGGCTATCATAATTTACGAAGAGCATTAAATGCACTAGGCTAGAGTCCATTAATGAAAAATCAAACCCACTCCCATAGTCATGACTTGTTACAAAGTATCGTTTCATTCCACCCTCCATACCAACGCTTAAACCCTGTAACATATGGTTTATACCATATATTATGTCACCCCAAACTCTAATGCCAATGTTATTATATTACAAAGCTTGTACTATGATGGTATTACCATAATACTTAGTCATAGGTTGCGCTAGTCCAAAGTCTAAGACCCTTGCTTAGGAATGTAGATAAGGTTTAGTCCATAGGTTTAGAGCTTAGGGTTTAATACCATAGTATCAAGGTGTTTAGGCTTAAGTACCATGGCATACAAGGTATGCCATGATAATCTCTTGGACTATCAAATCCAAAGCTCTGCTCTCAAACCATTAATAACATGCCAATAAAAGAACGTAGGAAATGTTAAAAAAGAATATATAGTAAAAATATACATAGCACGAAAAAGATATTAATGACATACAGGATAACGAATTTAAAACCATAATGAAGAAATCGATGTACATGAAATTTAGCTGTAATAGCTAAATTGACGATAACGACACTTACTAAGTTTTAAAACCAAGTCGATAGGCAACGTAATAACTAGCAGCAGATTATCGACGACCAAGGCTGTCAACACACTTTACATCCAATCCCATCGCAAGTAATGAACTGTGTAAGTAAAAGAGAGAAGTGCCTTAGTTTGATTGAACTAAGTAAGCCTGCATAACCAAGTAATACCTTACCTCTCAGATCGTCATGGGAGAACTAGTCCTGCCACTCCACCACTTTATTCCCATAAACAAAGTTAAGTTAGTTTATACTTAATAAAAAAAGTACACATGTGCAGAAGTATGACAATGAACTATACAATTCATTAACTCATCGACAGTAATAACTAAGATGTACAAATAGTTTAAATAACATAATTAAGACATAAGAATTAAATGAACTAATAATCACTTAATGGATAAGAGATTAACAAGGCAGTATGAGCAATTTCTGAAGAGATTGAAAGTTTAAGTAGCGCATGTAATTCTGCATGAGTAATAATGATCCCCTTCGGGTAGTTTTTAATAGCCTATAAATTTATTTATTTTTTTTAAATTTTTGGGGACATTACAGTATGTAAAGAAGGAATACAAGTGGATCTAGCTAAAATCAAATTAATTCTTAACCTAAAGTCTCTAGTAAATCCCAATCAAGTCAGAATTTTGCTTGAAAATACTAGTTACTACAAGAAGTTTATCCAACACTATTTTGACATCACTTTCCCTCTCAAAGAAGTACTCAGATTACATGTTGAATTCCCGTGGACCCTAGAATGTGAAGAGTCATTTGAACTAATTAAATGGAAATTATCGAAGATCCAATACTCAAAATTTCTTACTGGTCGAAAAAGTTCCATGTCCATAAAGATACATCTGGCATCATAGTCGGGGTAGTATTAACAGAACCAAGAGATGATGAAGTTGACTAGCCAAAGACATATGCTAGTTAAAAGTAAAATAAAGAAAAAATGAACTATTCAACAAATGAACGAGAAGGATTGGTGAAGAAACTGCTCCGCCATGGTCGGATGTGTTGTTGGATCCTCTTATTTCATTAGTTCGATTTTGAAATATCAGACAAACTAGATAATCCTTGTACCATTGGAATATTTTTTGACCACCTCGAAGGTCATTGAACCTCTCAAGGAGGGAGAGAAAGAAGATGAAATGGAAAATATACTGTATATCACAATTTTTAGATTTGACGATCAATAAAAAATCCACTTGCACTTGTACCCTCAACAAGCTAGAGATAGAGACCAGTTGATGAGATGACCGAAGAAACAATCGAAGATGATGGGGAAGAGCCCATCGCCAGAGAAGGATTCAATCTTGAATTTTATGATCCCCTAATCAACAAAAAATAGATCAAGTTACTGAGCAAATTCTGCTTTTTCTGGGAAACCTCAAAGGTAAGAAGACAAGACAACAAGACAAAAAAGGGAGACAACTTCTTTTGAAAACCACTAAAGAAAACCTCATAGAATTGAGAGAACAAGATAAATAATTCTTCATTGACACTACAACCAATACATTTATGATCAAGTAATAGATCTAGAAAGACTATGAGCAAATATGACAAGCCTTTTTGATTGCTACAAAGACAACTACTTCGGTATTGCTTCCGCCATCGTGGAAAACATAGAAGACCACCATGACTGAATAGTTAGAGGAAACACTCAACTTTTCCAATGTTTCCCATACTTTGTCGCTACAAGTTTGACCTTTGAATTATCCCACATGCTTGATAATTTGCATAATTTATTACCACATTTGCAAAAATTAACTAAAATCCAAATAATCCCAGAAGCATCCATCCCTCCCAACTTTGTTCTTACATATCTCCCATGTTCATATATAATAACTACACAAAAGAAAGGAAACACTTCCCCTTCATCCATTGGACCTAAAAATCCTCTTCAACGCACATAAAACCATACTATCATAAAACTTATCACTTTCTCTTACTACCTTCATCAACGAATCCCTTGTCGTCTCCTCGTGAAACCCTTTTTATGACTGAAACCATGACCAATCTTCTAGCCCCATTGTTGACTTATCCCCTGCCCCGACTTTCTTGTTTAACATCCTCCTCAACAGGACCCCTCATCGGGCTGATACACTTACCAAATTTTACCAATTCCACAATTACTACCGTTGTAGAAACTTTCTCAGCTCCAAAACTTGTAAGGACCATGGCAACAAATTCCTTCACCACCACTACCACTACATTTGTTCATATTAAAAACCCTCTCTTGTCGAATTCTCCTCCCTTTTCCATGATGACTATCCCTTCCATGACTGTTCCTCCACCCTCACTTCCATGACAACTACTTCTACAACACCTCCATCTTCAGATCTACATATGACTCTAACATCACAAGCAATTAAGAAAAAGAATAAAAACAAAAAGTACAAAAGTAAAACACAATTTACTCTTCTAGTTCAGTTGACTTCTGGAACCATGTCCTCCTAAGCCTTCTTCACTTTGGCCAAAGCATCTGGCCAATAATTAGACAATATAATCAAAATCACTACAAAGTAAAGGAAGAAACGATGGTTGGACGAGAATACGAAGTTCAAAGCTATGAAGGATGAACAAGTCTTTATTTTGAATGCCTGCATTCACAAAGTTGAACAAGTCATAAGACCCCTACCTTGTTCTTTTTTCAAGAAACCATTAGAACAAATACAGATGTTGGTTGTCTCTCTTATAATATGTGATTATAAAATTAAAGAAAAGTATCTACAACAATAGAAGGATGAGACCAGTATGATCATAGCTAACCAATTTTGAATATTCAAAGAAAGAGATAAACAACTTGAAGAATGTGAAACAAAAGAATAACATGAAGTTCTCATCCTAAGTAACTGATACACATGCTATGAAAAAAATCATGTTCAAATCCAGTCAGTACAAAATTCCCTTTTGGACCTCTACACAAGACAAGCTAGATCAACAGGCTTGACCGTTGCACAAATTTTTGACGATCAGTTGATCAATAGGCCTGACCGTTGCACAAATTTTTGATGATCAGTTGACTATGGAACAAAAGAAACAATATGACCTACGCCAACAAGAAAAACAAAGGTTAACTAAAGGGAATAAAATACAAGAACAAATCAATTTGATTGTAGGACAGATCCACACCCTAAGGAGATCCACAAAAAGTCAACATCAAAATTTTGGTACAAACCTACAAAATATTCTCAATCAACCTTTGTAAGTCCAGTTGCAGCTCTCATAAAAACTTACTACGATTAATACAGATGTAGACTCTGTTTTGTTTTATTGGGAACATTTTCAAGAATTCCTTGCTTTGCCTGCTCCAACAATCCTTAAAGTTTGTGTCAACTTTTCTCCTCTGAGTGACCTCTCTAGCTCTCTACAACCATAATAATTTACTATTGTAACCTTTATTCTCTTCGAGATGAAGAATATTTTTGGGTGGTAGAGATGTTGGAGGAGCCTAGTCGTCCATCCAACTATGTCCTCTTGACTTACTAGAGATTAATCGACTCAATTTAGTTGGGTCAGTTATGCCAAATGATTAGGTAGTTACACATTTGTAATGATATAAATTGTTGGTTGTGGAGCCTGATCTTCTAGATTTAGAGATATTATTTAGTTGTGTTTGTACCCCAGGTGTACTGTACACTCATTCCCCCTGCCTTGGGGTTCGGGGGTGGAGCCCTTGAGAATTTTTTTTGGAATGCGTGTTGGCCAATAGTTTTGCGGACCCATGGTATTGGGTTAACCGTAGTATTTTACCATGGTATTTACCCTATAAAAGAAAGCATTGTAACACGACTGTGTATGGTATTATTTTGGATTGTAAACAATCTCTGTGATTGTGTGGGAGAGAATGTGAGAGCGTGAAGAGGAAGTGCAACGGTTTTTCTGCAAGCTGTATCCCTTCATCTTTATGGACTGTAATAAAAGGACTAGCAATTTCTTTGTGGATGTAGCCCATCGTTTGGGTGAACCACGTTATATCTGTGTCTCTTTGTAATGTTTTAATGTGTTTTGCATCTTGTTTATTGGTTTAACTGTATATCTGTTATTGCTCCGTGGTCCTATTTTCTAACATAAATAACTACTTGATCTATATAATAGGTTGGTGATATAGTATAATAGTATCTCTATCTTTGTACATGATTGGTCTAGTGAGATAATCATACACAATTGTTCTTATGGTCTCCATTACTTTCTTACCTTTTTTCTCTTTACATATGTACGATCTTATGTGAAATGTATCTTTGTATATTCTCTGGATCATGTACTACTGGTATCTCCATGTAATCCCATAGATTACAACAAACCCCTACACCCCTCTTTCACATCAAAAAATGTGAGAAATCCTTCAAAAACTAAATTTTAGCTTGCAAACGTGGGTTGTCTATTAGCAACACACATATCCATGTGTTACTCTTTATCAACACACATATACATATTAAAAGATTAAAAAAAACACGTGCTCATATGTGTGTTTTGGGTGCTTGAAGGTCATTTCCAGTCCACATAGAATCAATTTCACCCAACCAAAGTTCTTGGCCAATTTGTCCAAGCATAAAATTAATCCCCAAAAATGATGGAAGGGTAATACCATCATTATAGTTATCGCTGGAGGTTAGGAATTTGAATGTTGAGGATTATTATAGTGCCATTATCCTCATATTTTTTTTTAGTTTCTCTTCTTTCTAGATTAAGTGGGGACCTTGATCACCTCTAATAAACCCTTTTATTAAAAGATCAAGCAAGAGAGTTGGAGGAAACCAATTTGTGGTCAGGGTAGGAGGAATCCATTTTAGTGAAGGAAGAATTTCGTCAAGGACTTGAGTGATTTCTTATTCTTTGTTGTCGTCTCTTATTAATACACATAACATTTCTCTTCTTTCACTCCACCAAATACGCGCGTTCATTATATTTTTTCTTTATGTGTAATATTTTGGAAATACTTGATTATAGCTTGAGAGATCATTTTACTTAATTAGTCATGATTTCAATGTTGAATTTTGGTCTTTTATTTAAAATAGACAATTTTTTTTGAGGAAGGTGTATTTTTGGTATTATTTGTATATATGAGAGAGTAGAGGTTCAAGTGAAGGATGAGACTTGGTAGTGACAAGCACTTACGAAGGATACAACCCCTAGAATCTAGCTATGTTTCCACATTCTTTCCCATTGAATTCTAAATTGATTGATTGAGTAGGAAATTAGAGTTGGATGTCTTCAAATTGATCTAGTTAGTAACCTTGACCTTAGTTGATGGGATAGATTCTCCAATGACACTTCTACAGGAATCAAGGTGAACCCAATAAAAATCGAGGTAATCCTAAATATTCCTAGTCCAAAAACACAGAAAGAGGTAAGAAGTTTTTTAGGACATGTTGTTTATTATCATTGCTTTGTTGAAAATTTTACTAAAATTGAATTTACTTTATTTTCATTGCTTCAAAAATATGAAGAATTTAATTGGACTAATGAATGGAAATTTTGTTTTGAATTTATTAAGAAAAGAATCTCTAAGGCTCCTGCCTTGTAAGGACCCAATTGGTCCATACTATTTCTTATCTCTATGGATGCTTTAGACATAACCATTAGAGCGATATTCGGTTAATACGAGGAGTGGAATCCTTATGCCATCTACTTCATTAGAAAGATACTGACCCCTACAAAATTAAATTATATGTTAATAAAAAGGAATTTTGATATTTATTTTGTTTATTCTATTAACAAGTTTCATCATTATATAACTCGTTATCATGTATTCATTCATATTGGTCATCCTGCCATTCATTATTTAATGAATATGCCTATTACTAATGACACAATGACCATATGGTTATTAATTTGATACCATTGTCATTGATAACCCCATAAATGATAATGTTATGGTAGATTTCCTTCCTAGGATTACCAATGAAGGTGTGCTTTACTGGGTGAGGATAGTTTTCCTTGTCAACATATTTTTTCATTATCTACTCACACTCCATGGTATGCATATATTTCTAACTATTTGGCTATAGGAAGACTTTCGAACCACCTTTATACAAGAGAATGGTAATGCATCATTCAGTAAAGTGTTAGGTACTCTTGGCTTGAAGGATACCTATGTTACACAGGGTTGGATCTTATGATTTGATGTTGTGTTAGAGAGGATGAAATCTATGACATCCTCAAATGCTGTGACGATGAACCTTGTGTTGGAAAATTTGTTGATAAAAGGAAAACTCATAAAGTGATTCTAAGGGTAATATCGACCTAATGTGTTCCAAGATGCTAAAAAGTATGTGAGAAGCCGTGATAGTTTCCAAAGGATGGGTAAGACTAGACAATGTGATGAAATGGAAATGTAGACTCTACTTGTGATTGAAATCTTTGAGATGCCTTAGATTTTGTGGGGCCAATAAATCCTTTGTCTCATTAGAGGGTCTACATCTTGGTATGTACAGATTATGTCACCAAATTAGTGGATTCCAAAGAACTTCCAAGAGCTACTCAACAAGCTATAACATATTTTCTTTATGAGAATATCTTTGTTCATTTTGGGGTACCCCATGATATTTTCAAAGATGGAGGATTTTAGTTTACTTCACACTTGATCCCTAAACTTACTAAATAATATCATATATGGAACTGGACTACTTCACCTTATCACAAGATAATGGATAAGTGGAAAGTGCCAACAAAGTGCTAGAATATATTCTAACAAAGACCATGAAAATCCATTGTCATGATAGGGATGCGAGAATTCCAAAATCCCTTTGGGATTATTGAACCACATAGAAAAATACCATGGGATTCACCCCATATAAACTTGTCTACGATAAAACTGTTGTTTTGCCAATTGAATTTGAGGCCGAGTCATTGAGATCTACTTTAGGAGTGTGTTTGTATCTTATAGAAGCATAAAAACATTGCCTAGGTTAGCTTAATGAGCTTGATGAATAACATCAAGTTGCTTTGAATTCGACCTCTATTGCACAACAACAACATGAAAGGTGGTATGATAAGTTTATCAGGAAAAATACATTCAAAGTAGGTGATTGGGCCCTACTATACAATTCAAGGTTCAATGAATTGAAAGGAAAATTATGCACAAAATGGATAGGCCCTTACGAAGTGGATACAACATTAGATAATGGCACTGCCAAGCTCAAAACTATTGATGAAAAACATGCTCCCTTGTTTGCTAATGGACATAGTCTACGACTGTACAATAAGATATTGTCTAGAGAATATTTTATTCAACATAT
This sequence comes from Pseudotsuga menziesii, assembly GCA_001517045.1. NCBI lineage: Eukaryota > Viridiplantae > Streptophyta > Pinopsida > Pinales > Pinaceae > Pseudotsuga > Pseudotsuga menziesii. The sequence goes on from LPNX010087388.1 coordinate 164,746, forward strand.
TGTTGCTTAGTTAGATTTGGAAGTTGTTGGTATAGTGGATCAATCGCCTACACTATCAATAGAATGATTTGTTTCACCATTTTTTATTAAAAACAATAAAAAATATTGCAGTGAAAATCCTATTTTAGGCACTACAAGACCTTGGGATACTAGAAAACTAGTCTCTATCTGGTATCATTGGGTTTAATAAAAAAATGCACAATAATCTATTTGTAAAAACCTTGTATTTATGAAAATACTTTCAAGGGCACAAATATATGGGTTTCGTCTAAAAAATGACTTGTTGGTGGGTGTTTTACTTGTTAAAAAAACAACAAAAATGATCATCACTGTTTTGCATATCCTTTCCTAGTTGCATCTTTCACATATTTTTCTTTGACTCGGAGGTTTAATTTTTTATTATTACTTTCCCTTTTATGGTGTTGCTTTAGCTTTTTCACCTACTAATTTCTTGCTACCAGTTGTTTTCCAAACCATCCTCTATTCCTAATTTCTACCAATATAGTTGTTGTGGATTTCTAGTTCCACTGATTCATCATGTCTTGGGTTTCTAGTGCTACAGATCACCCATTTGTCATGGATCCCCCTTTCCAGCTAGATTTTATTGATACAATCATCTATTTTAGCACTCCATTTGATTTTGGATATGACCGGATTCCATGTCACTCTTAGGTAAGTATAGATATGCATTATTTCTATTTATTTATTGTCAACAAATTTGGTGTCATTGACTATAGTATTAACACATGTTACTTCTTTCCTTGATCCAACCAACAGTTGGTAGGTTGTCAAGCTTCGACAAAGTCTAGCACTTCGACAACTTCGACTAATATGACTTATTCGACATGTACGCCTCAACATGTTCACTTCAATAGGTTCCCCTCGACATACAACACACCAACATGCCTTGTCAATATCGATGATTATCAAACATCGACAGAATGCCTCCGTCTTCCAGTCATCTGCAATGGTTGAAATTTTGAACCGTTATAACTTCTTTTGTAACTGAACGTAATGGGTAGTCACCCAAGTTTCTCAACATCCTATATAAGCATGTACGCTAATGTAATATACATCATTCTGATTCCTCTATCTTTCATGGAGAAGAAGTAATAAATTGGCTTGAATTCTTGCATATTGTCTGTGCGCATACTTCTTGTCGACCTAGTGTATTCCTGCTTTGCTGGTTCTTCCTATATACTTTTTCCATAACAGTAATCGACTAATTCAGTTGACTGTTGTCCACAACGTGCACTTGGGCACGACCTGGATCATGGGTATCAGAGAAAGATATTGTTCATAGCTTAAGTCACATAAGCACTTCCATCGAAGTTATTTAACTTATGCATGTTCAAACACGCTCTCAAACTCAGCAACATAAGAAGACACTTCCTTTGACTTCATAAACTATGGTCGAAGAAGCATATAATAGACATGTAACTGATGAGACATAACAACTCACAGAAAAATCACTGGCTCGCCAACGGACTGAAATTTTCACCCAGTTTAATGAGATTCTCATGCAAGGCACTTAGAGCTATGGGGAATCCTCAACGTGACCTCACTTTGATAAAATCATCTTGTTCAGAGTGCAAATGAATCTGGACATACCGAACCTTAAAGGAAAGATTGATGCAGAATTCGTCGATAATTGGGTGCAACAACTGGAAGCTTACTACTCAGTGAATCAACTCTCTGAAGTGGAAAATATTACCATTGCATCCTTAAAATGTCAACCTCTGTACACTGCTGGTGGGAGAATAAATTGAGAAAGATGGAAAAATAGGATGACCCCATAAACATATGGGAAATTTTTTTCGAATATCTTCAAAATGAGTTCTACCTGCCCAAGTATCTTGAACATCAGTATAAGAAGTGGCAACAACTAAGGAAATGGAAATACCAGTCCATACAGAGTTACACCGAAAAGTTTTATCGACTCATGGCTAGACTTGGAATCCAAGAAGAAGAGGAATTGCTTGTCACAAAGTATGTCAGTAGTTTATCCCTGTAGATTCAACAACAGATGGAGTTTCTGACTCTCTGTACACTTATGGATGCATTTAATTACACCAGCAAGATTGAAGCTAAACAGAAAGGAAAAGCATGTTTCACGAACAAGCCAACAGGTCGAACATCCGAAAAGAAGTCACCAGTTGAATCCGACAAGTTCAAGAACCCTTCTTAGCCAATTCCTCCAAATCCTGATCATCAAAAGAAGAACTTTCAGAAAGACAAGAGGGATTGCAACAAACAAGCTCCTACTAGGAAATGGTGTGATTATCACATTTTAGCATGGCATGATATGTCAGAATGCAAAGCTCATAAGACATTTTTTGGCAAATTTTTTGACATTCGACTTGTTTGACAGAAACCTGGTAGAGTATGATCCAGATGTATCAACCCTCTTGTCTTCGACCTCGACCACTCATATAGCCTCGACTATCATCAACGAGGAGGAATGAGAACGTCTGTTCCATACATAGATATGGGTTCAGAAAAATCCATTACATATGATTGTGGATAATGGTAGCCATAAGAACTTCGTTTATGAAGATCTTGTGAAGAAATTAGGTCTTGTTACCACTCCAAATACTCAACCTTACAATATCAGTTGGATGAAGAATGGACTGGAACTAAGGATCACACGGCAATGCCAACTCACCTAATTCATTAAGCCTTTTGAAGATGAAGTACTCTGTGATGTGTCACTGCTTTCCGTAGCCGATGCCTTGTTTAGAAAACCCTACCTATGGGATCGACATGGTACATATCAGTCATGGCCTCAGAAGGTGATTGTCAAAATATGGAATCAATGGTATGGAATACCATAGCGATAACCCACATAAACGGTTGCTATGATATCTGCCAAACAAACAAAGAAGCTTATCAATCATGCTCAAAATTTCCCATTAATCATGATAAAGCCTCAACATTCTAGGAATATTGCAGCAACAAGTCGTCTCACTGACCAATGCAACTCCTGACAACAAGAACATATCGACCGCATTCTTGAGGAATACCAGAACGTATTTGAAGCACCAAACATAGTACCTCTTCATTATCAAGTAAAATAATCCATTGAACTTGTTCCTGGTTCTTCATTATCTAAGACATCTGTTTACAGAAGATCCATTCTTGAAAATGAAGAGATTCATAGGAAAATATAGGATTTGATCGACAAGGGTCATATCCGCCCACCTCCTCTCCTTATGGAAGTCGAGTCATCTTAGTTCCAAAGAAATATGGGATTTGGTGTATGTGCATCGATTATCAGGCTCTCAACAAAATTTCAGTGAAGAACATATACCCTCTTCCATGGATTGATGAACTCATCGACAATCTAAAAGGTGCTAAGTTCTTTATGAAACTCAACCTCAAGTCGTGATACCACCTTATTCCAATTGAGTCCACCGAGGTATGGAAAACGACTTTCAAGACCAAGGAAGGATTGTTTGAATGGTTAGTCATGCCTTTTGACTTAACCAATGCACCTGCAACCTTCATGAGATATATGGATGAATTTTTATGACCCTTCATCGGTAAGTGCGTCATTGTTTATTTCGACGATATCTTGATTTTTAGTCGATCATGGGAAGAACATGGAAAACAGCTTCGATAAGTCTTTGACACTCTCCAGCAACATCAACTATATCTAAACATGGACAAATGCTCATTTGTGATGACCAACATCAAATGTTTGGGGTATGTAATACAGGCATTGATATCGACCCAGGAAAAGTGTAGATACTCAAAGATTGGCCCATTCCTCAAAAAATTCATGAACTAAGAAGTTTTCTTGGTTTGGCGAATTTCTATCGACGATTCATACTTGGCTTCAGCCACATCGCATGGCCTTTGAATTAGTTGATGAAAGGAAAAGGGAAAACTGTCTTCAAATGGACACCGACACAACAACAAGCTTTTGAACAACTCAAAAAAAGCTTTGTACTGCACCAGTACTTGTGTTACTTGATTTGTATCATCCCTTTGAGATTGCGATGGATGCATAGGACTATGCCCTTGGTGCAGTGATTACTCAGTCAGGTCACCAGTCATGTTTCATTCTGAGACTTTCAGCGACTAAGAAATCATTGTAGATAATTTTTTCTATAGAATAGAGATAATTATAGCTTCACAGTTTTTTGTGCTCGCTCAACTTATCTACGAACTAGTATGAATGACTGAATTTCATGGAAATTCACAAAATAGAAATGAACACTAACCTAAACTTGTCATCCTCTAGTATGTTCTTTTGGAATCTCGGATATCTGATAAAAACCCATAAAAATTGGTACTTTCTAGCTTGTTAACTAAGGGATGAGGGATCGCAAGTGAGTAGGGATTGCAACCTAGAAGTAGCAATAACATATATATAAGGGTCAAAACCTGCTTCAAACAAAAAATAGGGGCGAATCTAACTTTAAAACGGATTCAAGGCATAAATTGGGGATGAATTCAACTCCATCATGGATTTCAAGGAACCAAACAGGGAGAAATTGTCCCCAACAACCACCATTCCCAGAAAAATCAGGGCGAATGCAATCTTGAAGGAATTTTCGAGAGGGCAAAAGCCATTTTTACTCGATTTCCTTATGAAATACGACTGGGATAACCTCCCTTTCAATGATTTTCTGGTAAATAAATTATGGGATAAACTTTATTAATGAAAAAATAGGTTAATATAAATAATTCTCCCACTAAATTTTCAAAACCCCTTAAAACTTGTCCATGGGCTAAAATTTGCCCCTAAAATAATGTATTTGAACTAGTGGTTCCATACTATAAAAATACTTAATACCGTATCGATAAGTACCCTTAAGATAGGGAACAATTCTCTTTGCATCCTTCCAATGGATTTCTTGGTGATCCTGCATGAACCAGGAGACCACACTAATAATAAAGGAGAGATCTAGCCAATTATGGGTTAAGTAAATTAGAATAGAAACCAATTGTCAATAGAGAGTGGCATTGACTCATGGAGAGTCACATCCTTTCGACAAATTCACTCTCGACTCATAAGGTGTAGCACACACATTACATTTTTCCATATTGAATTGTTTCAAAAGATCCAAGGCATATTTAGGTTGAGAAAGGAAGATACCATCATCCATTTGCAAAGTTTGAATTCCAAGAAAGAAATGCAAAAGGCCATGGTCATTCATTTCAAAGATATCTGCAAGTTGTTTCTTCAAACCCAAAATTAGATTAACATTATTTTCAATCATGACTAAATCATCAACATACAATGCCACAATCAAAGTGTTAGCACTATTTTATTTTTGTGGGAGTTAATGTTATCACCGTATGAATTTCCAGCTTACATTGGTGACTTGGTACCTCTGAGGGTTTGCTCGTTTGATAAGTCATAGAAGGATTTCCAGATTTGGCAGGAAAAGGAGTTTTAAGGGTGATTGGGGTAAAAGAAGGACATTTTTTCAGTATTGGAGCTTAAAAAATGGTTTTCAAGTCAATCTTGGATGGCATATTTTAAATTGTGTTCCCAACCTACAAACTTGGTCCAAAGGTGGTTTTATTAAAATTATAGGCCAAAAAGCTTATGTTATAAAAAAAATATGTATTGGCCTTGCCTCAAGGTTTAAATTTTTTTATTATAAAAAGTATTGGCACAAGTCCAATCTTTAAGTCCAATATTAGCACCAAGAACCATTCCATGCACTTGCCACATCAACACATGAGTCAAGTTAGTAAATAAACCAAATCTCGCTGACCAAGCATCAAGTTTTGCAAGGAGCAACACTATAGTTCACTATGCATTGATACAAGTTGAAATTGTCGTCACATATAAACAACTAAAGAGTTTATCACTTGATGCATGTGGGATAACGTTCCCTTGTAAAATTTGTAAAAACATGGTGTCATTCCTGCAGCTGGTATTTCTCACTCACAAAGAGGAAAATGAATATTTGGATGAGTTAGTGCTTGTTAATCTTGCATGTCAATCTCTCGTAGATTGAGATTTTGACCAAGGACTCCTTAAAAGCCTTGTATGTGTACTTTTACATTGATAAATAGCAGAGAAATGACACAGGGACAAAGAAATATAGATGGGGCGTTATTTTAAAAGGAACTTTCAAGGAATCATTGAAAAAGGTGTGTTGTGTAGCATTTTGGGATGAAATCACATTGTTGGAACAAGAAGCAGAAGGAAAGAATCTTTGTGAGAATCGCACAATTGTAGTATGGAAGATCATAGTTGGTCAAAATCTACCTTTCACTAATTAGACTCTTGAATGGTAAAATTCCAAAGATGCTAGGTCATCTTTTTTTTTTCTCAAGCAAGATACTCTATTTGGGTGGATTCCAAGTCTAAATTTCGAAGAGATTTAATTGTTGTATTTGAAGCACTTTTTTGGCGTACAAATTCCATATTTGCAATTTTAGAGCATGGAGCTCAAAGTTGTGTCTACGATAAGGGGAATGCAATATTTAGACAATAAATTTAGTGGTTATGGTGATTTAGGAGGAAATCGTTTTGGAATCTATGGTGGTTTTGGATCCCGTCATTATAGTGACTATGGGGAGTCCTCTAATTCATAGATAAGGACCAGTTAGTTTGGTAATAATAGTCGTGTATGGAATATATCTTTTGCAAAAAATATGCACATTGTATCTACCATTAAGTGAAAATGAATTATATTTCTTATGTCACATCTCAACCAAAACAAATATTATGAAGCATAACTTTTGAATTTTCTAAACATAGTTGATTTCTATTATATTTGAAAATGAAGCGATCTTCGTGCAGAACAATCATAATATAAATCAAGCCTAAGATGTTTGGGAATTATCTGGAAGATTTTTTTATTTCGTATAAGTTAGTGAAGCATGGAAGACCCAAACATGAAAACATAGTACAACATCTAGAGAAAGTGCAAGTCAAGATATTCCATTTTTGGAGGATGATTCAAAAGCATTGAAACTATCTGAAAGAGGTTAATTCGGAAGTATTAGAATTGAATAATACATAGCATTAAAATTCTGATGTTAAAGGATAAAGACAATTTACAGGTGGTGACCCCAACATTTCAGGCATTTGTTTTTAGTTGAGGAACAACTGGCATCACCCTCAGGCATTCGAAACCCATCGAAGCAACAGTTCTGTATTTTTAATTAATTATTGTCAAATTGATTCCTAAAATGTAGTAGTTAGTTGTATACATGTCATCATTTGAATATTAGATTTTATTTTAGAAATTAGAAGTTAGGATGACTTAGAACTTCTTGGGAGGCTAGGAAAATGTAATTTTTTCTATAAAAGCAGATGTAAAAGAGAGAAAGAGGGTTCAAATATCATGAGGAGAGAGCTCTTTCATTCTAACTATTGGGTATTTTTAATTTCTGAATGTAAAAAAGTTGCAGAGAGAAACAATTTGAAATTCTTTAAGACAGGGATTCTTGTGCCGATCTTTTATCAGTAAGTAATTTTCTTAAGTGATTGTACTTCCAGTTTCGCACTCCATTCTGTATTTCATTTCATGTTTGAATGCGTGTGTTGTGAATTAGAATTCATCCTTTGATGCTCTAGTTTATTAGATTCAAACATTTTTAAATCTTTCTTCTAAATTTATTATAGAATTCATCGTTTTTAGATGCTCTGTTGTAATGGTCTGTTTTCCTTTGTTTACCATCAGGCACTGCTTAAATTCTAAGGAAATGGTGTCTACCTTGCCTCTATTATTTTTCTTTCAAATGCCTATCTCTTGCAGCTCAAACTAGTATATGTTTATTGACTACATTTCCCAATGGAATCTTTTCAAGTATGTCCTACCAAACCTTTATAAAAACAACTTGTTCCTATTAGAAATATGGCCTTCTAGTGTTATTATTGAATATTTTGAGTGAGAAAATTTTATAATTACTTAGAGATCCCTCTCTGACTGTATAAGCTCAGAACACGGTCTAAATTTGGTTTTGTGGTTACCTCGGGGTTTGCTGGATACAACCCAAGAAAATTCTGAGCGATAACATATTGTCACTGTTGTCGGGGAATGAAAGTTCAAATTTCCCTGGGTATGAACGACATAGTTTCATATTTTATTGTTGATGGTGAACAACAGTCAGACATCAAGTAGGTTGTGCATATTTCATCTGGTGACTCCAACTTCGAAGAATTCAAATTTCAGAGTTTATGGTGACTCCACTGGCAGCAAGATCCATAAATCAAGTTTTCAAAGAAAACCTACAGACTTCACTCGGGAATAAACTCATTTTATATAGATGTGGAAAGACATTGTGGAAAAATCAGCTACTCAGGTGTTAGTTTTCTTTAAGATATTTTATCCTTTCTTGTCAAATATTTCTTTTCCTTTCATGAGTTTATCAAAACAATTTTCCACCGTTTACTGCATTTAAAAAAAGACCATGAATTCACTTATGTTATCCTTCTTTACAAACTGAAAATATGTTTTCCTCTTGCATACTTAATTCTAACCAAGATCCTTGTGATTCTCATAATACTAAAGTTGATACTTCACTCCTACTATAGAACTCTATTCCTTCCAAGATCCAAAACCGATATAGACCACTTCAACTACCTGATGTCCTTCATGATTTGCCTACAAAGTATTATAAATATCTTCCTAGATTTGTTGGGGAATCTGATAACCTTACAACCGAGAAGCATCTCTAAGCTTTTGAAAATTTCATCGACCTTTTAGAAATAGAACATGATGATGTTTGTATGAGATATTTTTCTTAATCTTTACAAGGAGATGTTAAAGAATGGTTTAGGCATTTACAATCAGAATCCATCAATACATGGGAAGAATTTAATGATGTCTTTCTAAAGTTTTGGGGTAAGAGGATATCAATAGACCAAATTATTTCATAATTTTACTCTATGGAAAGACAAGAAGACGAAACTATGTCAAGTTTCAAAAGGATATTTGCTTGTTTTCATTATAACATGCCTAAAGAGATCCAACCACTTGAAAATGATGCTAAGCTATATTATAAAACAACTTTTCCTCTAGAATTGTCCTTGCTTCATTTGGAAAGAAAGTCAGTCACTTTGCAACAAATGTTCATTGATTCCTTAGAGGTTGAAGATAATATTAGAATGTCTAAAAATTTATTAGATCAAGATAATGGTGATAAAATTAACAATGAATTAGAGTTGGATGAAGAACATGAACAAGAAGACTTTTCTCTGCATTTCAATCCTTCCTATTGTGAGCAAGAAACTGATCAACAGAGTGATATATTAGAAGAATGTTATGATGACTTGTTTTCTGAAGATTACAATCAGCAAAATGTTATTACAAATTATGATATTGATGGATTTTAAGAAGATTTCATTTTACCCATATATGATGAATATGAGGATGACTATTTATATAGTTTACCTAAACAACAAATTGAATATTTTGCAAGTTCTTGACCAGTTATTAGAGAAAATCATATTACAGTTCATAATCATAATATGGAAAACAAAGTCAATAGTGAACTTGTTGAATATAATCATTTACCTTTGTGTTTTTCTTCATTTGAGTTGTTGGGAAAGGGATCTAGAGTCACTAATCAAACACAAGAATATGAAATTATGGATAATTTCATAGCATTTCTAGAAATGGATAATGAGATATGCCAACAACAATATTTGCAAGATCCTTATGTGCAGAATGAGGCACTTTCTACGGAATGGGATAAGGATGATGATATGCTACAAGCTCAAATTTTACTTGAAAATATGCAGAAATCTACAAATCCTTCTTTGTTTATGGACAATGAGAAATATGAGCAACAATACAATCAATCCCAACATATGGAACAACTAGTAGTTTGCAATGAGGGATTGAATCCCCAAGAAGAAGATCAAGGTTCTCGATTGGGTTTTTCTTCATATCTTTCAATTTCAGAATCCTTGTGTCTAGAAGGATCTATGTCACTTGATTATTTTGAAGAACAAAATAATAATTCTATTGAAATACATAAAGAGAATCAAGTTGTTTTAAATTACAAAATTCTAAATGAGGCTTTTGATGTTCCATTTAAAAGTTGTCATGAGCATACCCTTCATGGTTCTTCTGAAAATTAGTTTGAAAGTTTGCAAGTGAAGTTACAGTTTGAGCAGCCTCGTCATAGAAAGAAAATAACATAATATTTTGTGGGTTATCATGTTTTTTATGACCCGGTGGTCGAATATATGGGGAAATTTTTCAGTTGGGATACTTGGCTATGTTTTTTCCATAAAGATCAAATTTATTATCATAGATTTCTACCATTATTTTCTTCGGTTTTGATTTTGATTAAGCATGATGAGGAAGTTCAATTATTGGGTCAACTGCTAGATTGGCTTCATTGACACTTTTTGTCACATCCACTACCATCTACCCGAGAGGGAACACGACCCATGAACATACACATGATAAAAATGCATTCAACTTAAACATACATAGATGCATAAATTATTAACATACAACGGAAGTAAAATTCATTCATTCACAACATTTAAACACATATACAGTTGCACAGATAAAATAGATAATAATACTTATCTTGGAAGAATCTCATCATGCAACCAGCTATGTTGCTGCAACGTTCCACCCAACCATAGGCCAGTGTGCTCATCAATCACTCAACAACACTGCCACCCCCGAGCTGGGCATGATTCCCCCAAGGAATAAGGGAACACTAGAAGACTCACACATAGCCAAGGATACAACAAAAAATCAGCTAAACCAACACAGTTGGGTTTATTAGGCTGCAAAGGAGCTGGAAAGGCTGACTACTAAGCTGATGAGCTCAATCCTAGAGATATGGACACTTGCACTAGATCTAGTCTAACTTCTAAAACATCTACACAACCAACACAAGGAAGCATCCCCTTCTCTGCTACACAGTCCCTCAGGATATGCCTTCCCTTCCAGTGCTATTCAGGGTGTGCAAAGAAGAAAACCAACCCCCTAGATCTCTCGGGGAGGTTCCTTCTCACACCAAGTTTATCAAGCTAGTCAAATGCCCATTTCTCCTCCCAAATCAGTTTAGATCAGAGAAAAATATGCACACACATCATAATACAAAATTCTGGGTTGAGGAAAAGCAGTTTTGGCAACAAAACGAATTATCAAGATGGGTAAAAACAACCCTTTAGCAGCAATTGGATTTCCAGAGTCATTTATGGCCCTAACGTGGCCAAAACGACTCAACAACACCCAAAATTCGTGGGTCTCTTTTCCCAATCGCTGGCATTACCAAAAACAATTTCCAAGATTGGAAAACATTGGAGCTGACTGCCAAAAACGTGAATGGATACACATAGGAAACTCTGGATGCCTGAGACAGCTCATGTGAATAAGAGTATGGTGGTGCCAAAATGAAAAACATGAATGCCTGCCAGAATGGGCATATGTTTTGGGTTTTTACTTTCCCAAGGAGTCAAAACATGTTTCCCAAAAAATGATGGCTTCTCCAATTCGAATTTGGGGTGCCATACCTTGCCCATCCCACGCAATAACCAACTCAACCAATTTATGACAGTAATAAATGATTGGGTGAATAAGACAAGAAAGGTAGTTGATAGTTTTGATGGGTTCTCCCTTTGAAATTTGGATTTTCCCCATTGGCCCAAAGGTTTGAATATTCCCCCCTCTTATCCTTAGGAAACCATGCCCCCATCTCATTATTTGTTGCATTGACATAGCTGGTTGTGGTTTTTTTTAAATTAAATTCCATATTTACATGATGTCCAAAACTATAAAGTGTTGGCTAGCACAAAATACCATCGGCAATGATTTTTAATTGCTGAAACATAAAACGCTAAATCGATGGTGGGGTTTTTGCCTTTAGCTCTGCACCATGATTAATTACAATATATACATCATATACATTTAATGCAAATAGGGTCAAAACTGGGGTGTTACACTTTTTCATTACTTGATTTGACATTTGTGCTTAGTAAACTAGGGTAGGTAGGAGTGTGTGAATAATCTCGACACAGAGAGCATTTATTTCAGTAACATTTTAGTTTCATTTTCAGTATGAATTTTAGTTTTTAGTTTGAAGTTTGAAGTTCAGATTTGCAGTTTGCATTTGGTTTCAATCTTCATGTGAAGGATTGATGATAGATTACAGGTTGCAGTTTGGTATTTGCTTGCAGTATGGGTTCAGTTGATGGTTATAGGTCAGAGCAGGTTAAGGGTTTTGGAAAATCTTGGGAACAACCCAATGGAGTAGGCACAGGTCTACAGGTTCTTTTCTACCTTGCAGGGAGGATAATATCCCCAATTGGAGCCAGTTGTTAGCACTATTTTATTTTTATGCGAGTTAGTGTTATCACCATATGAATTTACAACTTACATTGGTGACTTTGTATCTCCGAGGGTTTTCTCGTTTGATAAATCATAGAAGGTTTTCCATATTTTGCAGGAAAATGAGTTTTAAGGGTGCTTGGGGTAAAAGAAGGATTTTTTTTCATTATTGGAGCTTAAAATTTCAAGTCAATCTTGGTTGACATATTTTAAATTGTGTTCCCAACCTACAAACTTGGGCCAACGGTTGTTTTATTAAAATTATAGGTCAAAAATATTATGTTATAAAAAAAATATGTATTGGCCTCGCCTCAAGGTTTAAAGTTTATTTTATACAAAGTATTGGCACAAGGCGAATCTTTAAGTCCAATATTAGCACAAAGAACAATTCCACGCACCTTCCACATCAACACACGAGTCAAGTTAGTAAACAAACCAAGCTCGTTGACCAAGCATCAAGCTTTACAAGGAGAAACACTATAATGCACTATGCATTGATACAAGTTGAAACTGTTGGCGCATATAAACAACTAGGGAGTTTATCACTTGATGCATGTGGGATAACATTCCCTTGCAAAATTTATAAAAACACAATGTCATTCTTGTATCTGGTATTTCTCACTCACGAAGAGGAAAATGAATGTTTGGATGAGTTAGTGCTTGGTAATCTAGCATGGCAATATCTCGCAGATTGAGATCTTAACTGATGACTCCTTAAAATACTCGTATGTGTACTTTTACATGGAGAAATAACAGAGAAATGCTATGTGGCCACAGAAATTTTAATGGGGAATTATTTTAAAAGAAATTTGTTGGTTTAAACTTTTGTAAAACAAAATTGCATTGATAGTTCAAATTTAAACCCCAACGAGATCAAAGGATTGCTATCATTCCACTAGAGAAGATGGTGCGAGGTTAACATCCAGGTGGCATAACAAAATTTTATGTCGGCATGTAGATTTAGACACGTGTTGATGCATCATTATATTTTCAAATAGATCAATGGTATAAAACTATTTCGCTAGTAAAAATGAGGTGGAGTTAATGTTATATGGGAAAAGTGGAATTCTCATGCATGTGTTCAGATCAAAATTACACGCGTAGTTTTATATTTATTCCACTGATCCAAATAAAATGTGTTCATGTGTGGATGTGCAAGGATGGGTGATTGTCTCAATTATTTCAAATTTAAACTAGTTCTCTGAATCTTTCTATTATTGTGAGGGAGCACACGACAATGACGAATATATTTATGTGTCTTTGGTTCAATGAAGTGGTTCGATTCACTTCAAGGGATCAATTAAGTTTTCCATGTCCTTGAGCATTTACATACTATGTGAATCAATATGTTTCATGTTTGTACTCGTCGAGCACTTGTAAATAGCATGGGTCATAGGCATAAAGTAAAACCATTGACAAGCATGTTTTAAGCTTCTACCTCCATAGGATACTGAAAGTTTGGAATTGCCATTTGCACAGGCCAATGACAGTCATGTTAGAAATGTGGTCTATTCCATTCTAGAGAACCGACAAGAAGTCAACGAGAATTGTACTGTTGTTAAGAAACTAGAAATGGAAAGGCACAATTTTAACTTGTACACTGGAACACAAACACTCCATGAGAGACAAGAAAGTTTCAAGGCATCATTGAAAAAGGTGTGCTATGTAGCATTTTGGGATGAAATCACATTGTTGGAACAAGAAGTAGAAGGAAAGAAGCTTGGTGAGAATCACATAATTGGAGTATGGCGTGTCATCATTGTTCACAATCTATCTTTCACCGATAAGAGACTGAATGGTAAAATTACAAAGACGTTGGATCATCATTTTGTTTTTCATAAGCAAGATACTCTATTTGGGTGAATTCGAAGTCTCAATTTCGAAGAGATCCAATTGCTGTATTTGAAGCACTTCTTTGGCATACAAATTCTGTATTTGAAATTTCAGAGCATGGAGCTCAGAGTTGTGTCTACAATAAGGGGAATGCAATAGTTAGACGATAAATTTAGTGGTTATGGTGATTTAGGAGGAAACCATTTTGGAAGCTATGGTGGTTTTGGATCCCGTCGTTATAATGACTATGGGGAGTCCTCTAGTTCACAAAGAAGGAACAATAAGTTTGGTAATACTAGCTGTGTATGGAATATCTCTTTTACAAAAAATATGCACATTGTATCTACCATTAAGTGCAACTGAATTATATTTCTTCCATCACATATCAACCAAAACAAAGATTATGAAGCATAGCTTTTGAATTTTCTAAACATAGTCGATTTCTAGTATATTTGAAAATGAAGTGATCTTTGTGCAAAACAATCGCAATATAAATCAAGCCTGTGATGATTTAACATTATCTGTTAGATTTTTTTATTTTTTATAAGTTAGTGAAGCATGGAATACCCAAACATACAAACAAAGTACAACATCTAGAGAAAGTGCAATTCAAGATATTCCATTTCTAGAGGATGATTCAAAAGCATTCGAACTATCTGATGGAGGTTAATTTAGAAGTCTAGAACTGAATAATGTAGAGCATTAAAATTCAAATGTTAAAGGATAAATACAATTTATAGGCAGTGAAACCAACATTTCAGGCATTTGTTTTCAGTTGAAGAACAATTGGAAGCATCCTCAGGCATTCGAAACCCATTGAAGCAGTAGTTCCAGATTTTTAATTAATTATTGTTAATTTGATTCCTAGAATGTAGTAGTTAGTTGTATACCTGTCATCATTTTAATATTAGTTTTTATTTTAGAAAGTAGAATTTAGGATGAATGAGACCTTCTTGGGAGGCTGGGAAAATGTAATTTTTTCTATAAAGGTAGATGTAATTTATAGAAAGAGGGTTCAACTCTCATGAGGAGAGAGGTATTTCATTGTAACTGTTGGGTATTGTTAATTTCTGAATGTAAAAAAGTTGCAGAGAGGAACAATTCTAAATTCTTCAAGGAAAATATTCTTGTGACAATATTTTCTCACTAAGTAATTTTCTTAAGTGATTGTACTTCCAGTTTCCCACTCCATTCTGCATTTTCTTTCATGTTTGAATGAGAGTGATGTGAAACATACTTCATCCTTTTATGCTCTAGTTTATTAGATTCAAACATTTTTAAATATTTCTTCTAAAGTTATTATAGAATTCATCCTTGTTAGATGCTCCATTTTAATGGACAATTTTCCTTTGTCTACTACCATCTTGCATTTCCTAAAGTATGAGGAAATGGTGTCTACCCTGCCTCTATCCTTTTTCTTTCAAACACCAATCTCTTGCAGCTCAAACTAGTATATGTTTGTTGACTCCATTTCCCAATGGTGTCTTTTCAAGTATGTCCTACCAAACCTTTATAAAACAACTTGTTCTATCAAAAAGTTGACCTTCTATTGGAGGAGCTAGTCGGTGAGCCGACTAAGTTGAATAGCCGACTAATTAGAGATTAGGTCGGCCACATAAGGTTGTGTCGGTTGACCGAACCGACATGTAGTTATATGTAACTGTTTGTAAATCATATATATTAGGCTGTTGAGCCAGATGAGAACTTGGTTCAGTTCCGCATTTGTATGGACTCTCGTGATATAATGTAATCTGTTATTCTACATCTATGTTATTATCTCTTGTCTATTATGTCTATATGTTTTAATGTGTATTATTGGCAACCCTCTGTGATCTGTGAGATTACAACATTGGTTCCGTTGCCGGTAGTACATATGTGATCAACCATGTGTGGTAAAATTAGTTGTAACACCAATGATCCTAATTATAGTTCCTAAGCATATTCCAAATGAAACTACAGATTCCGAAATTAATTAACAATTGATCCTAGATAGAATGCAGAAAGGAGACAAACACCCAAAGGATATTGTTCCACCTAACCTTCTCTTGAAGCAGCCAATGATTACTTTCTTAGGATCCCTGAGCCTATTCACTGAACCACTAGGATGAATATCTCTGAATGTATCCCACACAACAAAATTGCTGCAACTTAGCAATCAGTAGGAGACGTATCTCAACAAATCACTTTAGCTACCCCCTCATCAAATTCCTTGTGTGCCTGACTTTTTAGTTGCAACATTCATAAGGTTCATTCACTTAGAAATCAGAATAAGTAGTGATCCTCTTTGTCAATTTGATGGTTTATATAAGTTTGCCTAGGTGTTTGGGTCAGTTTTGGAATTAAATGAGCTACCATATCAGTTCCCCCTCTCAGGGAACATGACCATTTTTTTAAGGATTATGCTACTGCAATAGGTAGAAAGTGAAATGCTAGTGCTTCCACTTGTCAACCAACCTTCTACAACTGGTCCTTCCTCCTAGTGGGTTAGTGAACACTCATTTAATAGTCTCCCCTGGATAGTTGTCTTCTTTATGTATTTATTAAAAAAATAACCCTTCAATTATAGTCATCCTTAACCCAATTGGTCATAAAATTTACAATAAATTTAACATAATGTTTTTATGAAATAAATAATAAATATTTATTTTTCAGTTTTGAATATGTTACAATCACCCCCCCTTAAGCTCAACATTGTCCTCGATGTTTCTTAAATTATTTCGAGTCTTCTTGGAACAGAGATGGATATGCCACCCGCATATCGCTCTCTAATTCCCAGGATTTTTCATCTAAACTGAGGTGTTTCCATTGCACCTTTACCTGTCCAATGGTGTGATTCTGGGAAATTTTTTTCCTCCTGACGAGAGTATGATCCGGTTCCATCGGAAAATATCCTTCTAGTTCTACCTGAATCACATTCCAGTCAATCACATGAGTAGCATCATGTATATAATTTTTCAAACTAGAAACATGAAAGACGTTATGTATTCTAAGATTAGGTTGCAAGGCTAATTGATATTCCATTGGCCCCACTTTTGCCAATTTTTTGAATGTTCAACAATACCTGGGTGCTAATTTAGCACAGCTCCCTGGTTTAAAGGATCTCTTTCTGGGTTTCACCTTACCAAACACATGCTCACCTACTTGGAATTGCTTCAGAGTTCTTTTAAGGTCGGCATGACTCTTTTGTCTATCCTGAGCAGTTTTCAAGTTTCCTTGTACCTGTTTCACTGTTAGTTCTAGCTCTTTTAACAAGTCAGGTCATAACATCAAACAGTAAATTGGATTACTCCATGTAATAGGAGTGTTACATTTTATACTATATAATATTTCAAAAGGAATGAGCTTTGTTGAGGCTTGATAATGGTTATTATAAGCAAATTCAACTAAGTGCAAATAGTCTTCCCACTTCTTAAGATAGTCTCTAGGATACATTCATATCATATCTTCTAGTACTTGATTGACTCTTTCTGTTTGTCCATTTGTTTGCAGATGATAAGCAGTACTGAAATTGAATTTAGTATCTAGCCCTTTGAATAAAGATTTTCAAAAATTACCAGTAAATTTAGGATCTCAATCAGAAATTATTACCTTTGGAATTCCATGGAAGTGAAAGATTTATTTCATGAGGATGTCAACAATGTTAGCAACTTTATAGGTTGTTTTAATAGGTACAAAGTGTGTTTCCTTACTTAGTTTATCCACAACTACCATTATTGAATATTTTTGTTTCTGGTTTTTAGGTAAGCCAGTTACAAAATCAAGACTGATGACCTTCCATTTCCAATTTGGGATTGGTAATAGTTGTAAAATACCTGCTAGGTGTTCATGTTCATGTTTAACTTGCTAGAATTCTATACACCTAGCTAAAAATTGAACAACTTCATTTTCCATATTAGGCCAAAAATACTCTTTTCTTAACATTGTTATCATCTTTTGATACCCCGGATGTCCAGAATAAGGACTTTTGTGTACTTCACTCAAAATCAACAATTTGACTTCCAGTATATTTGGCACATAAAGTTTGTTTTTATACATTATCATACCTCTTTCATTAAAACTGTAATATGTAATTATATTTTCGGATACATTCCGAGTTACTTTGATATTTTAAACTTAGGTATTTTGGGTCCAATTTTATTCCTTATTCCAATTTATCTTCTAAATCGGTTTTATAACTGCTAATGGAAGCTACAAACTTGCTACTGCATTTTTGCTTAAGGCATCAACCACTTTATTTTCTTTCCCTTTAATGTGTTTGATTTTAAAAATCATACTCGCTAAGGAAAGCTAGCCATTTAGCTTACCTCGCGTTTACATTTTGGTGATCAAACAAATATTTTAGGATTATGTTATTAGACATTAGCAAAAATATTTTACCTATTAGGTGATGGTGCAATATTTTTAATTCATGGATTATGACATCCAACTCTAACTCATAATTTGCGTAGTTCTTTTCATGAGATTTTAAGTTCCTTGATTCATACGCAATTGCATGACCTTCTTGTGTCAGTACTCCACCCAAACCTTCATTGCATGCATCAGTGCATACGATGAAGTTTTTGTCTGGATCCACTATTTTTAGAATGGGTGTAGTGGTTAATAATCCTTTTAGTTTATTAAAAATATCTTTGCATTTCTGATCCCAAACAAATATCTTACCCTTTTTCTGTAATGAGGTTATAGGATTTGCAAGTTTTGAAAATCCTTCAATAATTTTTTTGTAATAACCTGTTATTTCCATAAGGATCGTACATTAGTTATGTCCTTAGGAACATGCCAATCAATTATAGCTTTTATTTGATCCAGGTCTACCGATATCCCTTCTTCGGATATTACACTCCCTAGATATTGTATCTTATATTTATAAAAATCACATTTGCTGAACTTAGCATATAGCTGATGTTGTCTTAACACTTGTAGTATTATCTGCAGGTGTTCATCATGTTCTTCTTTTGTTTTAGAGTAAATTAATATGCTATATATAAAGATGACTATGAATTTGTCTAAGTATTTACTTAGGACACTATTCATTAAGCACAGGACGATTACTAGAGAATTAGTTAGCTCGAAGGACATAACCACAAACTTGTAGTTCCCGTATCTTGTCTTGAAGAAAGTTTTAAAGATATATTCATCTTTAATTCTGACTTGGTGATACCCATATCTTAAGTTGATCTTTGAGAATATTGTCGCTCTGCGTATCTAATCAAACAGATCAACAATGCGGGGTAGAGGATACCTATTCTTAATTGTCATTTTATTAACCTGACAATAGTCTATACATAGATGCAAAGTACCTTCTTTCTTTTTAACAAAAGAGACTACTGCTCCCCAAGGTGATACACTTGGTATTACATAATGTTTGTCTATGAATTCTTGTAATTTTAATTTTAGTTCGTTCAGCTCCAAGATGTTCAGTCAATAGGGATCCTTCGAATTAGGTACCACTCCTAGTACCAATTTGATCGTAAAATCCAGATCTCTCTTGGGAGGTAATGTTGGAATTTCTTCCGAAAATACATCAGCGAAATCTTGCAGGATCGGAATACCCTCAAATCCTGAATTACCTTCTTTACCAATATGTTCATTATTTATTATGTGTACAGCAAATAATTTACATCCCTTTATCACATCCTTTTTCATTTGTAAGGTTGAGATTTGTATAACATATATTTTCCTAGGTATTCCTGTGATAGTAATTCTTTCTCCTTCATTGTTTAAACAAGTAAATTTTTTTATGAAAAAAATTTAAAATCACTTGGTGTTTTTCCACCCAATCCATTCCTATTAGGACATCATAAGATCCTAATGGTAACACATTTAAATTGACCTATGTTTTAAACTAACTCATAAGAAAGTTACAATTTCAACATAATTGACCACCTTTCTTTTAGTTCCTGTAGCTAACTCGAACAGCCAGGATTTTTCAAACTTTTTTAAAGATAAATTTCATTTTTCCACTATGCTAGGAGATATATAGCTTAAACTAGCACCTGGATCAATTAATATGGGAACAGACTGGTATTGTATCATACCTTGCACTTCCACCATGGAAGTCTAATGGTTTGCCTATCGATTCTCCAGAGTTGAATTTGTTATGGGTATTTCATTTTCCACATCTCCAATTGTTTCCTCTTCCTCGATGGTGTGTACGTTGCTGAATTTTCCCTTCTTGTTCAGACAATACTTGGAATAATGCAATCCTTGACATTCCCAGCATTTGACAGGCTCCTTTTGTTCATTATTTTTAACAAAGTTGTTAGGCATATCCCTATCTCTTAATGTTGTAGTATTATGTAGTGCTTTAATCTTAAAATAAGTTCTCTGATAGTTATTCTTGGATAAATTTTGAGATTTACTCCCAAAACTCTTATTTGTCTTAAACCCTCTTCTCTTCTGGTCAAAATGGTTTGTCTTTTAGTCTTCTAGTTAGAAAAATTTCTCTTTTCTTACTGTGTTCATAACAGACATAATCTTTTCTCATAGCTTCCTCTAGAGTTTTTGGATTATCAAACTCAATCCTATCTGTGAAACTAGTGGGAAGACAACTTAAAGATATTTGTATTTCAGGATTCGAATCTATTATGTAAGGTACACATCTCAACCGACTTAGAAATTTGCTGTTTAACTCTTTCATGAACATTGAAGCCACTTTTAATTCATAGAATTCCTTAGCTCTTTCCTCATAGTATTATTCAGATAAAAAATTCCTTTTAAAATACTTTTTAAAAACTCTCCAAGTTAAGTACTTCTCTTTAATATTTTTGACCCTTTTTATATCTCGCCACCAGATATCCGCTTTTTCGGTTAAATTGTAAATAGCCAGCCGGGATTTTAGTCTGTCAGAATAGTTGTAAATCTAAAAATATTTCTTCATTCCTGACAGCCAAGATTCTGCTTCTTCACCTTTCTCTACTTCTCTGTTAAACATGGGAGGCTTTATTATTTTGAATTCCCCAAAAATTTCTTCATAGGGTTTATACTTCCTTCTCCTAGGTTTACGGTCACTTTCACTACAATAACTTAGGTATTTATACCTTCCCCTACGTGACCTTGCATTAACCTCTGAAGAAGATTCACTATTCGAATATTTTTCTTTTTTTCCTTTATGTTGGTAGGACGTTATTTCAGAATCAGTTTCATAAAAAAATTGCTTATCTTTTCCTCCGTTATGCATATTGTCTAGTAGCATTTGATTCATTTCCATAATTTCTTCATTGCCTATTTTTACAGTTTGCAGTTGCTCTTTTAACTCCTTAACTGATTTTTATTATTTCTGGATTATTTAGTTCTATATAAAAGTTGTCAGGGTTGTTGTGATGAGAACAATTTTCAGCAAATGCTTCAACACCTTCCATTTTCCTACAAAACATATTTTATATTTCTGTACAGAAATAAATGTAAATAAATCAGTATATTTGTTTTCTTATTTGTAAACGAGTGAGCCAATCATGCCTAGTGTTTGGAAACTCACTCTAATACCACATGTGACATCCCTAAATTTAAAAAATAAAATAAAAAATTATTTACTGCAAGTAACTTTAGAAGTTCCTAGGAATAATTCTAAGAGATGTTATAATTCATAAATTCTTCCGTCATAATGCTAGTGACTTTATTAACTATTTGCAAGATTTATGTAACTATGTGATTATTAGTTTGCACTATTTTGTGAACTATCATCATGACATTAAATTTTTGACAAAATTATTTGTCTTAAAGGACTCTGTTGAACTAGTTGTCGTGAAACAGTTTGTCGTTGCTCCCCGTTTGATTCGTGACTCTTGAGCTAAAAAAGGGATATTTCATGGTCTTACTTATTCATTATGAATAATGCATGAACTTCTGATTTTACCCATGTGTAGGTGGGTGAGGTCACCCCAACATCACAGCTAAAGAACAACTCTAAGCTATAACGCTACAAGTGACAAGGAAAAGGTGATCCTAAAGGTTTGGGAAAAGACCTAAAACTTAACCTATTTTTGATGTTCATAAACCATATTTATATTCTTAACATAAAAATAAAGGTCCTAACCAAAGACACCTTCTAACTACTCAACATTTCATGCAGGTCAATATATATATAAGCAAGAACTGATGTACCATAAGCTATAAGACTCAACAATGAGAAATCTTGTATGGAAGGTTGGAACTCTATACTATGGGTTTTAATATGCTTTGCATAACCATTCATGGAGAATATATATATAAGGTTCTTGAACGCTACCGTTGTCATGTTAGTTGACTTGATGGTGATGGAAAAAGGTAAGGTATGAGAATTAATATTGCTCCCTTTCGGACCATGTGATGGCATTAAAGTTTCCAGGTGGTGGCAACCGAGCATAGTGCTAAACCATAGGGGTTTAATTCTCATTGGAGGTCGCATCCTTCATTTGGATGGGGTTTGTTCATTTTTAGTTGTTTCTATGCCATTTCATTTGACCTTCAGCAGTTTGATCCCACTTTTCCCTTGTCTATAAAGCAAGATGGAGGAGCTCTTGACCCTCGACACTCTCCGAAACTGACTAAGCTTGATTTGTTTGTTGATGGAGTTTGTAGTCCTTGTTTTTATGGTGGCTGCGTGCCTCTAAATGTCGAGAAGGTAATATCTAAATTCATTATTCATTTTCCACTTTTGCACTAGTTAAAATGAAACCATTTTTAACTCTTTTAGTTTATATGTACAGTACAAATCTATACGATGACGATGTGGGTTAAACCCTGGCTAAGAAGCCCCTTTTTAACTGGTAAGGCCCATGTCTTCCCCTTGTGTTGCTCCGTGGAACCAAAATTGGTCATGTGGTGTGTTTTTATTTCAATGATGTTGGGGTTTTCAACTCGGTGCTTGTTTTTCGATGTGGAAGTGATACACTTGCTTTGGTATAATATGTATTTAATACTGTAAGGGTGTTATTTATCACTTGTGGAGTCTTAAATGACTATGAATCTTTGGTATATTATTTTTGGTTCTATTGCTTGTTTTAAAACTATAAGAACCCATGGGGGTTTCTATACTGCAACTCCATTTATTTCAATATCCAAGTGACTGTCTATACTTCTGGAAATGTAAAGAAATTATTTCCTGTGGAGTCTTACGACTAGGCCACTTTATTTTGAGAGATATGGTGTTTAATGTACCTTTATTTCAATTATGTTAGTTGTTTTATATTGCACAGACCTTCAGCTTATTTGACCCTGTGAGGGCTTAGTAGTTTAAATGATTTATAGAGCACTTATTTGTGGCCGGCATGAGCCTTTACTCTGCAGATTTATTTTTGGGCTTAGAAAACCACTCTCATTACTCTAATTGCAGTTTTGTTATTAGTTTGATAGTTTAATGGATACATCTCTGTAAAGATCCATTACGACTATAGGTAAGAAATTTTAAAAATTTGTAAATGGTTTTCTTGTTTTAATATTGTGACTATTTATACTTTCTTTCGTTGAACTTGTATAGTTGTTTCTTTTACTATTTACATTATGGTGTAACATGATAAGGCCATGGGACCTTATGGGTGTGTTTCGATGAGAGGCGTAAGTCCTCTATCAAAATATTTTGACTGTTACCTAACTCTGTGTGGTTTTTAGGTAATGTTGTAATGTGGCCACAAGATTCTCTATCTTTAAAGAATATAGAGACAATTGTTTACAATAATTATTACTATATAACTTTGATAGTGATATGCGTTTGTAAATAAGGTTTTAGATATTAATTTAATTGTTCCATAGTCATTTTCCTTCATTTGATAGTTATCAGGGTTTTGGGAAAATCTTATAAGAGAATGTATTTGGTTGTGAGACCTCTCTTGATGCTATTTCAGTTTATAAAAAATAAAAGGGTCGTGAGGCTAGTTGTTTACAATATGATTGTGTAGATTCAATTATAAAAATGATCTTAGGGTTTTGTCGTTGTATTTAAACCTTTTGAAGCGACCATGAAGCGTTTACCCTGAAATGCATGCTGTTTGGGGAGAGGGTCATAAGGCCTCTGTGAATATTGAATACTGTTTTTAAGATACTTATTGTTTATATTTTGATGATATCCTGTGAGGGGTTTTACTTTAAGTATTTAAATCTATTAATGTATTATTAATAGGCCATGAGATCGTAGATAAAATTCCACAAATTCCAAGTAGAACCACTGTTTAAAATAATTAAACTATGTTTAGCTAATAATATTGTTTCAGAAATAATTAATATTAAGCCCTAAGGTTGTCTGTAACTTTCTTCTGTAAGAAAAATACTACAGATAACAACACGAGCCTGACCTGAAGCTTGTAACCAGTTCTATGGTCTATCAATAATCTAGTTTTGGTTTTATTAAATAATTAATAATTAAGAGACTGGGCTTAAGATTCCCTTATAAAGAAATATTCTGAAAACTAGCTTAGTTATTATTTTTTGTTGAAACCTGGTTATTCTAAATTAGTTCTAAAGTTTGTTTAAGGAGATAGGACACTACCCTGGAAAAGATTATTGTAAAAGAAAAGGTATTGAGGAGGAAAATTCGATCTAAACATTAGATTTCTTATATGTTGCTGGCCAATCCTAATCCTGTATAAATCTTATTTTAGGTTTTATCCCTAATTAGATTATAGTGCTGTAACAGATTTATCACTAGTACATGTGCACATTTTCCCACAAAAAAATAGTTTCTATTGCAACACTTGTGCGTTGCTATTGCAATGAACATGACCCCTTATTTTTGTGGAATTTTTTTTGTCGTTGTAGCAACACTTTCCACACTTTGTCGCTATAACGACATAAAAGACATGAAACTTGTAGTGTAAAAAAAAAACCAGATTTGTCACTATTGCAATGAAGTGGTGTCGGTATGGCGATGAATTGGTTTTACCTATAGGGATGAAGAGGTGTTGCTATTGCGACGGATGGATGGCTTCCATTGTCATCAAGTGTTGTCTCTATTACAACAAATGGATAGCTTCTATTGTGATTAAATGGTGTCTCTATTGCGATGACTTGGTAGTGACAAAGTATGAAAGTCCATCGCTATAGCATCGAAACTTCCTTTCATGTATCGACAAAGTTGCTACACTAGCGACATAGTTTTCATCGGAACATGAAAGGACGTTTTGTTGAAATAGAGACCTGATGCCATCACTATAGTGACGGTTATGCTAAATTTTTGTAAAGGGTATTTCGTCGCTATAGAGAGGGCTCATGGTAAATTTTAAAAGGGAGTTTTGTCGCTATAGCGATGGTTCTGCAAATTGAAAAAAAATTTGATGTTGAAACGTGTGATTGTTTGACACATCCATTTTTCAACATGTAAGAACTAGTCAACAATCACCATTGTAAGAACTCTCTATTCACCATTTCATTTGCATAATCTCATGAACTACATTTCCTATCAGCCCCGAAGGTTCCAATATGGGAAATATTAAAAAGTAAATGCATGGGGAATCTTCATTGGTGTTCAAATATCTTGGGGAACATCTATTCAGATAAAACTCTTGAATTTTATGTAGCATATGTGGATCTTATACCTGTTTATTTAGTTAGCATCCAAGAAAACCATTGTCTTATTTGACAATACGAGAGCACTAGTTTTTTTTATAATTTTAGATATGTGGTCTAAAACTTAAGAATAGTGTAATGCCTCTCCAGCCACTTAAGAACAATGAAATGCCTCTCCAACCACTTAAGAACAATGAAATGCCTCTCCAGCCACTAGCCTTAACTACATGGAAGACCACTATTTTTCATATCCTTCTAGATTATATCTAATGGAATTTAAAACATACATATCCTTCTCCAAATTAGATCGCTACATTCATGGAGGTTATAAAGGGTAGTTTACCAGCATGAGATTATGAGTCATTAAATTCAATCAAAAGTTAGTTTAGCAAAGTCATTCAATTGAGAAGGGAGACTAGAAGAAGACATATATGCCAAGATGAAATATGACTCAATAACCAACTCAAGCAAATAAAAAGGAAACTTGCATTGATTCCAGTGATTTAATTACCTTGTCTAATAAATCCTATCAATTACAAGCCAACACGTCTCAATTTCTAAAAATATAGCCCCAGGACAAGAGAAAAAATCTAATAAACTACTACTAGACATTTGGAAAAAACCTAACTACACTAGCAAATAAAATTGAATTCCAAAGGATTATATCATACAAGTAAGAATAACACATAAAGAATGTGTACCTATTTTGTTCACAAAGGTGATTATTACCAGTCATGTACCTGTCAAACCATCCAACCACTAAATACCCATAAATTAAAACTCCTCTAGGAAAACTTGCCATCACCTTTACAGTTGATCTTCCAAAACAATAGCTTGAGAAAAAAACTAACTCCTTTTCCCAATCTGCTGGTGGACATGCAATCATGTTCCACTTTATACTAAACCATTAAAAATATGTCCAAGTTCAAGTGAATTCTACTAACACTTCCGAAATGATACGATTTATAAAATTAAGATTGAAATATCCAATTTGAATAGATAATATTAACCATGCTAAATTGCACATTTTTTGGAATAATGTCCCTTAATTGTTGCAATACTGATTAGAGAAAGGGTTACAATACTGGCATTCCTTGGAACTTTGAAGTACCAATACAAAAAACACTACAATATTATGAACTTCCATGTGACCTCATTGAAGACATAGATTATCCTGACACATATGTTGTAGGATTGTTAGGTTCTCGATCCCCATTAGAAATTATTGATCTACTAGTTAGTTTAAGAATAGATTCACGGGCAACATCCAAAACTAGTCATCTTTAGGAAATACACTGTAAAGAAATAATGTTCAGCAATCAATTAGACACAATATAATAAATCAAATATTCAAGAAAATGAATTCTAAGTCATGACATATAGCACAATGTAGTTCCAACCTGAAATATGAACAGTAAAAATGACATTATTTTTTTGCAAAAGTTTTATAGTCAACATGCTGCAAATATTTAGATGACCATTTTTCGTTAGACAATTGACATAGAAATTAAGGGAAGGAATAATGTTAAAAAATACAAGGATGGAAAGAAGAGCCATAATTAGTACACCATAATGATAATAGTAGGTAAATTCCAATATTTTTCCCCAAAATTGGTTACAGTTCTCATTCTTTTTTATTGTTAGAAATAATTCAAATGGGAAATGAAAGAAGGGTTGAAGAGTCAGAATAATCTATAAAGAATTGATTTAAGTTGATTTGTCAAATTGGTTTAGAGTCACTTGTACATGCCTTGTGTTTGCAGATAATACTTTTGCCAATTTATAGCATAATGAACCCATTATTAATGCTAAAAGAAAATACACACATTTATCTTTGCAATGCATCTGTGTATGTGTGGGAAAAAAATATTATACCATGTTTCCACCCACAATAAGGCCCATAATGATGATTATAATCAAATTTCATGATTAGATTGGCTAAACTAATCGTGCATATTCAATTAATAGGGATTAAGTTTATCAGCCTGGCTTGGATTCAGTTCATATCATAAGTCTGAACCATTCATAGTTTACATATTTTCAATCCATAGATTAAACAAACCCCTATGGACAATATGGAAAAGTAGAAATATCTGCTTAAAACTGTAACCAAATTCAATAGCTAATAACAAATGGTTCTTATAGATATAGAGCATATGTGTGGCAAAAATCAATATTTCTAGGAGCAAATTCTTCACCCCATTTCCAATGCAATAAGATCTTAGTATGATTTTCGACTAGATTGATGCAAAGTATCTTAAAGCAGTCACAAAATATAGAGCATGGAGATACATTGTAAGTTGAGAACATTAAACAAAAAAGCACACATAAACAGTTCAGCCTTAGAGGGAACACAAACAAACACAACCTGCTAAAGAGGTCATGACCAACATTTAAGGATTCCCACAGTCCATGGCCAAGCCCTTAGAGGGCTCACAAATAGTCATGATCTAGTAAAGAGGTCATGCCCAACCCTAAAGGGCTTATAAATAATCGTGACCTATCTAGGGTAGAGCATACACAACCACGACCTAGATTGCATAAGTATGATTTCGTTAGGATCCTGCACTATGAAATTGAATGCAACTCTAAAGATGATTCCTGTTACATGGACAATTTTTTCTAACATTCATCCTTTTGCACCTCAAAATCAACCTGCTGGTTTTCAATAGGCCTATTGTAGTATTTACCAATCACCATGTATAAAACATAAACAATAACAATATTATAACTAATGAAAAGAACGATAGAAATGCACAAGAAATAAAGTAGCAATAGCAATACTAGTAAATTTAATAACGAGTTAACAAAGAACAGTAATAAAGCTAGTCTAGAACTGTTTGGATCAACATTATACTTGGATACTTTTAGGTTTAGATCTTGTCACTGAAAGGAAAAGTCACCAAAGGAGCAGATGACATACCTTGATAGAGAGTAGGTTAGAGTGTTGTATGTTGACGTTAGATACATATAGTAGAAAGCAAGATATCTCAGTCACCATGTGTGAAGACCCTAGTAGGATAGTAGCAGCTAATCGACCTTAAAAGATCACAACTCCCTCTAGCATAATTAACACCAAACAAGTCATGTAGAGAGAGGTAAGGTCAAATTAGCCATGGCTTAGCTAGAAGAGGTTACAAAATTCCACTTTAAGGATGAGGGAGTTCATCACAGTCCATGGCCCAACTAGGAGAGATCATACATAGTCACAATCCATTAGGATACACCTTACTGCAAATTTTCCTTTAATATTGAACTAGGGCTAAACAGTGCATGCAAAATATCAACTGATAACCACACATGAATAAGTTTTACATTATGTAGTGGAATATAAAATTGAGAAATCAATCACAACAACACATCACAATATTGACACTATTATTTTAGGTATGGAAACCCCCGGAAAAAACCCAAGATGGGAAAATCGGTGCAACAGTTAAATATATATTTTATTATGAGAAAACAAGGAACTTTTACAATCACTGCAAATTCACCCAAACTTGGTGAATGCAGCACCCGAAATAATCATTGGGAAAATACCAACTAAACCTGAACACCCTACTATGTGAGTGTATGACCCAACTGTACGAAGCTCGATGATCCTGCTACTCGCTCTTCCGTCTTCTCAGCTAAATCCTGTATTTGACTTCCTCTCCGTGTCTATATCCTGTCTCTATCAGAATACAAGTGCATGTCCTCTCCACTAATTGATTTGTCTTTTATAACTTTAGGTAAATCAAAAACCCTAATTTCACTTTCACTTTAACTAGTGTTTCACTAAAGTTAATAAACAATTAGATTACTTTAGTTATTTTCCAAAGTAAACTTAGGAAAAATAATTATATACAATTGGCTTCCTAATTTAAGTCTTCTGCATGCAAGAGCACATGCATGCAGGAAGACCTTCCTTGTTTTCTCTAGTTTAACACTCCCTCTCAACGAGGAAGGGATTCGGTAGCAACCCCAACTTATCCTTGAACTTCACAAAACTCTATCTACAAAGTGCCTTGGTGAAACTTTCTGCCACCTACTCATCTGTCTGTATGTACTCCAACTGAATGGTTCCCCTCTGAACACAATATCTCAAGAAGTGGTATCTGATGTCTATGTGTTTGATTCGATCATGGAACACTGGATTCTTAGATAGCCTGATGCCACTCTAATTTTCATAGTGAACTACTGTAGCCTCTAGCTCACATTGGAACAAACCTGCAAGTAACTTTCTCAGCCACATACCCTCATAAGAAGCCATGTTGGATTCCATGTACTCAGCCTCTACCGAGCTGAATGCAACTGACTTCTGCTTCCTACTGAACCAAGAGACAACCCCTGATCCAATGTTGAAACAACAACCTGAAGTACTCTTTCGGTCCTCTACACATCCTGCCCAGTCAGCATCTGTAAAACCTGCTAACTGTACACTCCACCTGCGCTCATAAACCAATCCATACTCCATTGTACCTCTGATGTAGTGAAGTATGTGCTTAGAAACCATCCAATTCCCTCTCTGAGGATCCACCATGAACTGACTCAAAGATTTGGCTGCAAAGCTGATGTCTGGTCGAGTGTTGACCAGATACATAAGCGATCTGATAAGCTGATGATACAAGGTAGGGTCAAATCTGTCTAACCTTTATGCATCAATATTCCTCCTGTTGGAAACTAGAGGTATGGCCATAGGCTTGCAATCCTCCATCCTAATTCTCTTCATGATCTCTACTGCATACTTCCCTTGTTCGATGAAGAAGCATCCATATCTTTGCCAAACCTCCAAGCCAAAAAAGTAATACATCAACCCAAGGTCCTTCATCTCAAACTCCACTATAAGGTTGTACTTGCAGTCTCTAATGAACCTCTCATCTCCTATTAAAAATATATCATCCAAATATAGGACCAGTATGATAGGCACCCCACATGTCAAGAAGTACAGGTTGTGGTTAGCCTCACTCCGCTGAAATCCCATCTCCCATAGATCATTGTCAATCATTGAGTACCATGCTCGAGGTGCCTTCTTGAGCCTGTAAAGAGATTGATGCAGTTTGCATACATGTGTCTCCCTGTTCTCCACATCAAACCCCTCTGGCTGCTCAATATACACCTCCTCCTCTATCACTCTGTTGAGGAAAGCAGTCTTGGCATCCCTATGATGGACACACCAACCCATCTTAGGTGCTAGTGAGATAATGGTATGAATGCAAGAATACTTGGCAACATGGGTGAAGATATCCTCGTAATCAATACACTTATTCTGTGAAAACCCATTTTCCATGAAGCACGCCTTGTACTTCTCCATGCTTCTATATGTTGCATGCTTCACCTTGTATATCTATCTCGATCCCACCACCTTTTTCCTTGTGGCCTCGGCACAACCTCACATACCTGTTTTTTCATAATGGAGACATACTCCTCAACCATATCCTCCCGCCACACATCATGATATGTAGCCTCCCTGAAGCTGGAAGGTTTAGAGTTAATCAACTCTGTCATCATTGCCATATAACTGAGTCTCTCTAGTGGTACAATCCATCTAAAAGATGTCTGTGGAGGATGTACTTTCCTGGAATCCTGCATTGTGGACCTAAACCATTTAGGCCTTGGCCTAGTATCAACCTACTGCGGCTGCTAGATATATGTCTCCTACTGCAGCTTATCCTTCAAGTAAATGATTAAAGGATCCTATCCACCTGACTCCCTCAGAATACCAGAACTTGTGCTCTATGTTTGTACATGTACCTGTACATTTGGATCCTTGAACTTGACTCCCAACTCCTGAGTTGGAAGATCCTTTGCTGGTAATTCGAGAGATCTCTGGAAGGACCTATCCTCATAGAATTGGACATCCCTTCTCAGAATAATCCTCCAGCGATCTGGAATGTAAACTCTATATGCCTTTAAAATCTAGCTTTACCCAACAAGTAGCCCCTAATATCTAGAAGGATCCAACTTCTTCCTATTGTCAGCACGAACATGACAATAGAAGATACTACCGAATATGCGAATGTGGCTCACATATGGCCTAGTTCCTGTGAATACCTCTTCTGGTGTCTTCCTCCCCAAGGCTGTGTGGGGACACCTATTCTGAATGTATACTGCAGTCCTATATGTCTCAGCCCAGAGGAATAATGGTAATCCTTGATCAAATAGCATGGCCTTGGCTGCTCCAACCATAGTCTAGTTCTTCCGCTCTGCAACTCCATTTTGTTATGGGTTATGAGGCATAGGATTCTCCTTCTTGATCCCCTCAGCGAAAAAATACTCCATGAACTCATTGGAAGTGTACTCACCCCTTTTTTCTGTCCTCAATACCCAAATATTCTTTCCTATTTGGTTCTCCACAATAGTCTTAAACTCTCGGAACCTCTCAAAGACCTCTGACTTGGCCTTCAGGAAAGAGATCCAGGTTTTTCTGGAATAGTCATCAATGAAGGTTACATAGTAACTGTAACCACTGAATGAATGGACCCTCATAGGTCTGCATACATCTGAATGCACCAAGTCCAAGGGCTTCTTATACTTGTGCACACTCTGTGGGAAAGGCTTCTAGATGTTCTTCCCCAAAGAAGAACCCTTGTAGTGGTTATTATTTTCCTCCTGTACCTGAGGAACTCCAATGAATGCCTGTCTCAAATGGTTCAGTGCACCATGGTGTAAGTGTGTCATCCTCCTATGCCACAACTCACCCTGACTACTTCTGCTGCTACTGACTAGATCCTATGTAGAATAAAAGTGTAATCTGTACACTTTCCTACTCCTTCTTCCAATCACCCGATCCAAGATCCTATCTGACCCCTTAGGCCTAATATACACTCTATGGTCATGGAAATTCACTAGATATCCCTTTTCCTCTAGAGTGGAGACTGATTTAAGGTTCTTTTTCATTCCTGGAACATATAACACATCCACAAAACTGAGGGGTTTTCCAGAATCCCTCTCAAATGAAATAGTGTCAACTCCCTGCGCCTGATACCACGCATCATCACCCAACTCAATGTCGATCTATGTTCCATCCCCCTACAAGTCTATGAAGAATCTCTTCTATCCAGTCATGTGAGTAGATGCTCCACTGTCAATGTACCATATGCTGCTCCCTGTGGTGCTTTCCATGCAAGCTATCAAGAAAAAATCCTCATCGAAGTTCCTGTTGAACTCATCCACCTCTGCAGATCTAGCCATCTGAGTGTTTCTCTTGTTCTTCCTATCTGGGCACTGGGAGGAAAAGTATCTCTGCTTGTGGCATATAAAACACTTGACCTTTAACACTTCAAGTTTCTTCTTACCATCCTTCTTCCTCTTTTCCTTCCCCTTACTCTTCCTTGTAAGGGCTAGAGCCTCTTCATCCATAATCTGTGGGGCACTGCTAGATGAGCCTGATCCTTGACACATGCATGTCTCCTCCTGCACAAAGTCCTCCCATAGTCTCTTCCAATCAGGGAGCTTCTCCCTAGCCACAACACCTTTGAAAAAGGTGTCCCATGGCTTAAAGAATCCATTAAGGGTTATCCAAACTAGCTCCTTATCATCTGTCTTAGGGCCAACAACTCCAAGCTCATCCTTGATCTATGTGAGCCTCATGAGATAAGGCACCACTCCTTCTCCCTTGGTCATCTTGGTGTTGCACATCCTCTATTACAACAGCATCCTCTGGTTCTTGTTCTTGCTCTAGTACAGACTCTCCAAAGCCTTCCACATTTCTAATGCGCTCTTCTTACCAGAAAGGCGAGGAACTATATGGTACTTCAGTCCATCGATGATAATCAGCATGGCTTTGGAATCAATATTCTTCCAAGATGCTATATCTTTTGGATCTATGGGTGCAACCTTCGTGGAGTCAATGTTCTCCTCTGCAGCATTGACGTCCAGGATCCTTGTGATCCTTTCTTTCCATGTAGGAAGGTTCTGAGCACCCTGAAGTCTATCCTCAACTCTCAACTACATGGCCATAGGGAAGTGTACTTGTCAAACCTTAGATTTGGAATTCTAGGTTTGTGTCTTCCTATAGATCTTTCCTTGATCTATCACTGCTGCTGCAAATCTCTCAGCTTTAGCTCACTAGAGCTCTGATACCATGTAAATTTTCCTTTAATAATCAACTAGGGCTAAACAATGCATGCAAAATATCAACTGATAACCACACATGGATATCTTTTACCATATGCAGTAGAATATAAAACTGAGAAATAAATCACAATATCACATCACAATATTAAAACTATTATTTTGGGTATGGAAACCCTTGGAAAAACCTAATATGGGAAAACCGGTGCAACAGTCAGATATAGATTTTATTATGAGAAAATATGGAACTTTTACAGTCACTACAAATTCACCAAAACCTGGTGAATGCAGCACCCGACAGAATCATTGGGAAAATCATAGCTAAACCTGAACACCCTCCCATGTGAGTGTACGACCTAGTTGTATGAAGATCGATGATCCTGCTTCTCGCTCCTCCGTCTTCTCAGCTAAATCCTCTATCTGACTTTCTCTCCATGTCTGTATCCTATCTCTATTGGAATACAAGTGTGTGTCCTCTCCACCAATTGATCTCTCTTTTATAACTTTAGGTAAAGTGAAACCCTAATTTCACTTTCATTTTAACTAGTGGTAAAGAAAAAACCCTAATTTCACTTTCACTTTAACTAGTGTTTTAGTAAAGTTAATAAACAATTAGATCACTTTAGTTATTTTCCAAAGTAAAATTTGGAAAAATAATTAAATATAATTGGCTTCCTAATTTAAGTTTTCTGCATGCAAGAACACATGCATGCAGGAAGACTTTCCTTGTTGATGCTAGTTTAACACTTACACAGTCACAAATAAGGTTTACCATACCTAGAGGGATGACGCCAAAGATAACAGTCCAAGAGTATCCCATAGAAATGAACACAACCAATATTTTCAGCAGAAAAATGGTCTTGGATCAACCTAATACAATCACGGGTCTGCTTCATAAAGTCACGACCCAACATGGCAACAGGAGAGACACCACACATACCATGGGTTAGATGCATAAGGTGAAAACTCAACAAGAGAGACAACACATAGTCCATAGGTCATATGCATAAGGTCACAAATCAGCACAACTCATGATTCAGCAAATAAGGGAGCGCAAAGCAACCCTTAAACTCAGATCTGGTAACCTAGGGGTGAAGTAGTGAAAACGTAGCAACATATTCCTTGATTCCAAATAGAAATATCTGAGCTGAGATGTATCAAGGTGTACCATAAAGGTGGGGAGCCAACCCCTTTTACCTATAGGACCAACAGTACCAACCAACGACTTTAATCTTTTCTCTCTTAAGGTATATCGTCATGTGTGTTCCATATATCTTTATCATCACTGTATAAGGAGAAGATCCAAACTAGATAATGTGCCACCAGAAAAAATGATACTATAAAATACTATATAAATATATAGATAGAAAATAGAACAATAAAAGAGGAGATGAATGGTAACATAATACCATGCAAGTGAAAACACTCTACTCCCACTATCTGTAGTAAATACCCATGAGCACAACAATATACTTTTGGCATAATTGATAATGAAATAGGATTCTATAATGATATCTCAACATCTTGATAATACACAAGTACAATGCATATCTACTTGGAATATGGATATATAGTCCACATTTGAAAGGTGAGAACTCAAGGAAAGAAAAACAAAGTACACCTATAGTAGATTATTCAAATACTATAGGTGACAAGGTCTATTTCAAACATGTGGAAGTAACATTACCATCACTTCAAAGAATCATTGTCCAAGATCATTCTAAGATGTTAAAGGCCTCAGGGGGTCTAATATGAGGCTTTTTATGACATGATTCAAAGTTTGGACTAAAAACCCTACAAGGGAGTTCCTACACTGCGAAGACCCTACACAAATAAGTCTGTTGCCAATGAATCTATGTTTTGGAAAACTTTAACTATTCTTTCAACTAGTAGAGAAATTGGCTATCCTGGAAGAGAGAAAATGGTAATAGTCATATAATATCATAGTGGGGACCAATCCATGTGTTTTTAGAGGGGTTTCTTTTATGCTTCATATTCTAATAGAGGACTTGGGTGCTGGTATTTATACCTTCACTTAGGCTGTGGACCTAGCTAGAACAAACACTTGACAATAAGGATGGAAGACTGAATTGTTGTTAGAATTGGAAAGGGAAAGAACTGATCAATGGAGAGAACATGTGGATAAGTTATATCAGAATGTGGACTAAAACCCCCACAAGGGAGTTACTACACTACAAAGACCCTACAAAGTTGTGTTCAAACAAAGAGACTATATCTCGTATTGGAAACCACTAAACAACATAAGAGCCCGAGTGAAGAAACAAACCTTTGATTAGTTTATAAGAACAAAGGTATTACATGGGATGTGCTTCAGAAAAGTATAGTGTGCCACATAAGGTGTCCATTGTCAAAAGAATAGTGAATCAATTTATCATTTGTCAGTGAAGTCTATTCAAAAGTGAAGGATATCACAAGGTTGTAAAAATATTTACCAAGTTTGATTATGTAGATGATTGCTTAATGTTTTTGGTTTACAAATAAGTGAATTAAAACCCTACGAGGATTTACCAATGGTAGTTTCTTGGGGAAATTAGCCATCCAGAAACTTTGCTATCTTCAATGATAGGGATATTCCCACCTTTCAATGCTCTATGCAGGTTATAGGGATATTACCACCTTTCAATGCTTTATGCAGGCACACTCAGTCTTAGAAGGTCTTGAAAAAAATTCACAAATAAAATAGGTTTGATAAAACTGGGCCTTGTGGTTTTTTTATGGTGCCATGCAGGGGAATCCAGTGCTGAGAAAGGTAGAGGATATCCTTTATCTCAGCAACACTTTTTCACTTTAGAGCAGGTTTGGGATAGGGCTCCAACAATTATGTAGAACTTTTGGTTTTGAAACTTCTCTTGAAATGTGCTGTTGAGCACAATGTTTATCAACCTACATATTTTTGGAGACACTTCAATCATCATAAATTAGATGTGTGGATCTTCTAAACTGGGAATTTTAGCTATGAATCCATTGTTTGAACAAATAAAGATAATGAACATCGTTCTCATTAATCTAACCTACAAACATATTTATAGGGAGTGAAATACAGTAGTTGACCTATCCAAAGAAGACTTAGAGATCAAGCCAGTTACATCGGAGATCATAAAAATGAATGGGATGTTCCCATCAACATCCCAATCCTAAATTTTTTGTCTGATCCACTTTTATATTGCTGGCACAATACTAAATGCATAAAGGGACTACATGTGCTCTATTTCCAGTCATTATTCTGGAATAAACATTATTTCCATCTTGATTTTGTTGATGACCATAAAGGTAAACTTTCATAATCTATGCAGTCAAATTTAAGAAGGCTGATTTTAATATAATAATTTGTTTTGAAGCTCTTGAACAGTATAGGGGAAGTTGAAGAGAGTGCTTCCATGCCTCAAGTGATACAAGTTTTTGAAGCAAATAAACCTATAGTATCTTCTCAATCACTTTGCATATATAGTATGTATTAGACGACCTTTTAGATCTCTTAATTCACTTTCATTTTTTTATGAATATACTTTCATTCTTTCATGAAAATGCAATTTGGTAGGGTTAAAGAAATCTATATGGGCTTAATCCAGGGTGTGTTTTTAATCTTGCGAGAAAAATGGATTTCATAGTTAGAACCTCAAAAATGAAAATACATATGGGAATAACTCTAGAATATTCCTAGTTTAATTTCTCTAAGGCATGTTAAAAACAAATTATTAGTGTTGATGAGAAATTAATTATGGATTTTTGTGGCAAGAAACCTTAAGAATAACTTTAAAATACAATGTGAAAACATTTCTATGGCCATTTTATAGACCCCACATCACCAAATAGGACATTGAGAAATTTCCCAGGGAGGTATTTTATGATAATATACAATGTGGATGAGCCTGGTGACAATATAAATACAACAAATGAAAATTGCAAACTAAAGGCTAGCAAACTTAATAACAAACCCAAATAGGATTAATTAGATATGGTTTGACTATGAACTAAGTTAACAAATAAAGTATGTCCATAAAATGAAAAATAATTGAGAAGCTCTGCAACATCCAAAAGGAAGAGACAAGTCCTAAGGCCATCGCTTCAAGGAATTGAGAAGCTCTGTAGCATCCAAACTGAAGCAACAAGTCCCAGGGCCATCGCTTCAAGGAATTGAGAATATCTGTAACATCTAGAATGAAGAGTCAGTTCCTAGGGCCATCGCTTCAAGGAATCAAAATTTAGAACCATATAGCCATTCAATAAAATTACTATTATATAAATAATGAAAAATTATCATAACAATGAATTCCAGTTTTAGGAAGAGGATTTACTTAAAGTTTAAGAAATGGACCAATCCATTCTGTGAAACTCATTAATTCAAATTGATTAGAGAGGGAATAAAGAGAAAATAGTATTGTTGTTACAAGTATTTTAGCTCCCATATTAGGTAAAGCATTGCATGAATGATTCTTTGGTTTTCTAGGCCATCCCAATCTTTTAGAGTGATGATATGATTATAATCACTGCAAAGGAAAGTAGGAAATGGAAACACCTCACATTTTGATTTAAACTACTAAACTCACACAATAGTTTGATGCAAAGAAAAATGTGCCTTATGTAGGGAAAATATGTAAAAGGACATAATTCCAACATAAAAACGCAAATAAGGAATTAATCCAATGCATGCTTAGTTTAGTTTTGCTCAAGTAACTGAAATGGAATTTTTTATCATAGCATCGATGAGCAATTAGCTATGGTTCAAATACCTTCAATATTCCACTTTAATTGAAAACATGAGTACATTTTTTGCCCCATTGAAACAAATAATCATCCGATCCTGGAAGAGAGAAAATTGTAATAGTCATATAATATCATAGTGGGGACCAATCCATGTGTTTGTAGAGGGGTTTCTTTTATGCTTCATATTCTAATAGAGGACTTGGGTGCTGCTATTTATACCTTCACTTAGGCTGTGGACCCAGCTAGAACAAACACTTGACAATAAGGATGGAAGACTGAATTGTTGTTAGAATTGGAAAGGGAAAGAACTGATCAATGGAGAGAACATGTGGATAAGTTATATCAGAATGTGGACTAAAACCCCCACAAGGGAGTTACTACACTACAAAGACCCTACAAAGTTGTGTTCAAACAAAGAGACTATATCTAGTATTGGAAACCACTAAACAACATAAGAGCCCGAGTGAAGAAACAAACCTTTGATTAGTTTATAAGAACAAAGGTCTTACATGGGATGTGCTTTAGAAAAGTATAGTGTGCCACATAAGGTGTACATTGTCAAAAGAATAGTGAATCAATTTATCATTTGTCAGTGAAGTCTATTCAAAAGTGAAGGATATCACAAGGTTGTAAAAAGATTTACCAAGTTTGATTATGTAGATGATTGCTTAATGTTTTTGGTTTACAAATAAGTGAATTAAAACCCTACGAGGATTTACCAATGGTAGTTTCTTAGGGAAATTGGCCATCCAGAAACTTTGCTATCTTCAATGATAGGGATATTCCCAACTTTCAATGCTCTATGCAGGTTATAGGGATATTACCACCTTTCAATGCTTTATGCAGGCACACTCAGTCTTAGAAGGTCTTGAAAAAAAATCACAAATAAAATAGGTTTGATAAAACTGGGCCTTGTGGTTTTTTTATGGTGCCATGCAGGGGAATCCAGTGCTGAGAAAGGTAGAGGATATCCTTTATCTTAGCAACACTTTTTCACTTTAGAGCAGGTTTGGGATAGGGCTCCAACAGTTATGTAGACATTTTGGTTTTGAAACTTCTCTTGAAATGTGCTGTCGAGCACAATGTTTATCAACCTACAGATTTTTGGAGACACTTCAATCATCATAAATTAGATGTGTGGATCTTCTAAACTGGGAATTTTAGCTATGAATCCATTGTTTGAACAAATAAAGATAATGAACATCGTTCTCATTAATCTAACCTACAAACATATTTATAGGGAGTAAAATACAGCAGTTGACCTATCTAAAGAAGACTTAGAGATCAAGCCAGTTACATCGGAGATCATAAAAATGAATGGGATGTTCCCATCAACATCCCAATCCTAATTTTTTTGTCTGATCCACTTTTATATTGCTGGCACAATACTAAATGCATAAAGGGACTACATGTGGTCTATTTCCAGTCATTATTCTGGAATAAACATTATTGCCATCTTGATTTTGTTGATGACCATAAAGGTAAACTTTCATAATCTATGCAGTCAAATTTAAGAAGGCTGATTTTAATATAATAATTTGTTTTGAAGCTCTTGAACAGTATAGGGGAAGTTGAAGAGAGTGCTTCCATGCCTCAAGTGATACAAGTTTTTGAAGCAAATAAACCTATAGTATCTTCTCAATCACTTTGCACATATAGTATGTATTAGACGACCTTTTAGATCTCTTAATTCACTTTCATTTTTTTATGAATATACTTTCATTCTTTCATGAAAATGCAATTTGGTAGGGTTAAAGAAATCTATATGGGCTTAATACAGGGTGTGCTTTTAATCTTGTGAGAAAAATGGATTTCATAGTTAGAACCTCAAAAATGAAAATACATATGGGAATAACTCTAGAATATTCCTAGTTTAATTTCTCTAAGGCATGTTAAAAACAAATTATTAGTGTTGATGAGAAATTAATTATGGATTTTTGTGGCAAGAAACCTTAAGAATAACTTTAAAATACAATGTGAAAACATTTCTATGGCCATTTTATAGACCCCACATCACCAAATAGGACATTGAGAAATTTCCCAGGGAGGTATTTTATGATAATATACAATGTGGATGAGCCTGGTGACAATATAAATACAACAAATGAAAATTGCAAACTAAAGGCTAGCAAACTTAATAACAAACCCAAATAGGATTAATCAGATATGGTTTGACTATGAACTAAGTTAACAAATAAAGTATGTCCATAAAATGAAAAATAATTGAGAAGCTCTGTAACATCCAAAAGGAAGAGACAAGTCCTAAGGCCATCGCTTCAAGGAATTGAGAAGCTCTATAGCATCCAAACTGAAGTGACAAGTCCCAGGGCCATCGCTTCAAGGAATTGAGAATATCTGTAACATCCAGAATGAAGAGTCAATTCCTAGGGCCATCGCTTCAAGGAATCAAAATTTAGAACCATATAGCCATTCAATAAAATTACTATTATACAAATAATGAAAAATTATCATAACAATGAATTCCAGTTTTAGGAAGAGGATTTACTTAAAGTTTAAGAAATGGACCAATCCATTCTGTGAAACTCATTAATTCAAATTGATTAGAGAGGGAATAAAGAGAAAATAGTATTGTTGTTACAAGTATTTTAGCTCCCATATTAGGTAAAGCATTGCATGAATGATTCTTTGGTTTTCTAGGCCATCCCAATCTTTTAGAGTGATGATATGATTATAATCACTGCAAAGGAAAGTAGGAAATGGAAACACCTCACATTTTGATTTAAACTACTAAACTCACACAATAGTTTGATGCAAAGAAAAATGTGCCTTATGTAGGGAAAATATGTAAAAGGACATAATTCCAACATAAAAACGCAAATCAGGAATTAATCCAATGCATGCTTAGTTTAGTTTTGCTCAAGTAACTGAAATGGATTTTTTATCATAGCATCGATGAGCAATTAGCTATGGTTCAAATACCTTCAAGATTCCACTTTAATTGAAAACATGAATACATTTTTTGCCCCATTGAAACAAATAATCATCCGAGTAGAAATCTGACTATAATCATTGCAAAGGAAAGTAGTCAATGAACAAACTGTAAATGGACATTAATACAATATATGCTCAATAACTTAGCTTAGTTTATCCCAGGTGTGTGAAATAAATTTGTTATTATAGCACTGATAAGCAATTACATATGGTTCAACTAGCTTCTAGATTCAGTTTTAATAGACAACGTGAATACATTTTTGGCTAATTAGACTTTTAATGCCAATTTTCCAGATCTGGATTTTACTCAAAAATAAGGTGGATACATGCTTGGAAAATGGGATGCACTAACATCAATGGAAAAAGGTGTCCTACACTACTTCAAATTTCTCCTTGGTATTGCATAAAATGGGCGTACTTCAATGGACAAATATAATATGTTTTAGATTCCTTTCAGTAGATAATATTGAGTGGATTTGGTAGATATCAAACGTCACACAAGAAACTAGTGTGCATGTGTCTAGACACAACAAGGGAAAAAAACCTCGTGTGTTGTAGGAAGTTATGCAAGGTGTTGAGGCGTACACTCAAAATATGTTGTAGAGGGTAAATCAATGGGTGGAATAACTGAAGGTCAAGGTCAAGACATAACATCGAGAGCATCACAATTTCAGTATTGATGGTGAAACCTTATGTTGTATTATGGACATTGGGAGTAGTCATGCTCATGATACAAAGTATGGAAAAATTCTATATCTCTACTGACACACAAAATTTATGCTGCCTCGGGTCCTTATGGAGAAAAATTTGAAAGCACGAACATTCAGAGGTAGATGAAAGGAATCCAAACTTAGCTTCAGTTGATGGAAAACAAACAAGATACTCTAACTAGATAAATCAAGGGGTGGAATTCATGAAGGTCAAGGTAAAGACATAACATCGAGAGAAACACAATTTAAGTATTGATGGTGAAACCTTATGTTGTATTATGGACATTGGGAGTAGTCATGCTCATGATACAAAGTATGGAAAAATTCTAGATCTCTACTGACACACAAAATTTATGTTGCCTCGGGTCCTTAGGGAGAAAAATTTGAAAGCACGAAAATTCAGAGGTAGATGAAAGGAATCCAAACTTGGCTTCAGTTGATGGAAAACAAACAAGATACTCTAACTAGATAAATATGGGCTTGGACTTTCATTAAAAATTTAGGCAACAACCCTCACTCATAACAGAGGATTGTTGATGTCACTCATGAATCATGATACATGTCCTCTGATTTTCTTTGAGCACTTAAATTAATATGAATTGTCCTTGTATAATTTATACAAGCATCCAAATTTGTTTCCTTGGAATGTTTGTCCTTTAGTTCAACATTGATTCAATAAAAGACATTGAGTGTATGCAACAATTCTTATTTTCTAAATATAAAAAAAAGGTGTTATAAAGAAGAAGTTGGTGCACCGTGGATACTCACAATTTGCAAAAATAAATTCAATAGTCCTTAATAAAAACATGGTAATTCATAAACGCCTCAATTAGTTCCATAGTTTGAAAAGAACCCATTAAAATACCCCATAATCATGCATTTGTCTTGTAAAACGTTTTTGGAATGAGGATGTCAAAGAAATGACCTAGAGATGTTTCCAAATAGTTGGAAATGAAGGGAAACTCTTCCAGGGTGATTCCCATATGTTCCTCGTAGGAAGGTCCCCTAAAAATGCTCCAATCTCAATTGGGTCAAACCTTCATCTTCAAATGGAGTAGAATCTACTTTAGGTTCAACACCACATGAAACTACCTCTCAATACATATAGGCTAGTGACATAGTGTCTTTTCTATTGTGGTTTGATTGTATTCCTTATCTTATAAAGGTAGGTAAATTACTAAATTTTAGTTTGAC
Source organism: Pseudotsuga menziesii (assembly GCA_001517045.1). Lineage (NCBI taxonomy): Eukaryota > Viridiplantae > Streptophyta > Pinopsida > Pinales > Pinaceae > Pseudotsuga > Pseudotsuga menziesii. The sequence goes on from LPNX010087388.1 coordinate 207,962, forward strand.
TGCATTACCCCTCCCTCCTTCCTTCCTCTCTCTAGTTGAATTTAAAGTCTAGTACAATGGCATTAATATTGAGGCATCAACACTGATTTCATGATAATATATGAAAGTATTGTTAAAGGTGATCCCTGTACTATTGTAGTATTCTGTGCAGATGATGCCATCATGTCAAGTGCAAGTTCTTAGGTTGATGGAATCAATACCCTTGAATAGGGTATTTTATCCTAAGGTATCTTTGTAAAGAAGATCTTGTAAGGAAGAATGCACCCTCTTCAGTCAAAAGGGGTTTAAACAACCCCAAAAAATAACATGAGAAATCCCTAGTTGTACCATATTTGCAAATTTTTGTATTTGTTATACTAAACTATATATGTATACTTACACATTTTTCTATCCACGTCTTATTTTCTAGGTTCAAAAGATGCACCAACTATAATGTTTCATGTAAAACCTTTCAATTCATGAAATTTTGCCCCAAACTAAAAGTAACTTATATTAGCAAAATGCACCATCCAACAGTGTTTCTATCGACATTCACTTCTCATAGGAACCGCATCATTTCAAGTTGATAATTTTTCCCATTAGCATCGGCTTCATCTTCCGAGGCAGTAGCGTGTGCAAATGAACTCATCCCACTTGCAACAGTGAGAGAGAGAACTCATATTATCTTTATTGAAAACTACTATCCAAATATAGTGAACCAATAAAAAAGATTTTATAGACCATCATAACCCTGGAAACTGAACCCTAAAAAACACAGATTGAAACCCTAAAATTAAACCAAAACAATTCCAAATATATTATATGAAAATGGTACTTACTTTGAGCCATGAATTCCGCCATGGTTGTGTTGTAGACCGAGTTAGTGAAGAGGACCGGGTTGCAGAATAGGAGAAAAGTGAAAACATAGTCTGTCTGTGGTGGAAGCTGCAAGTGAGTGTATATGTGTGGTATTTTTGTTTTCTTTATCGATAGTTTTTCTTGCTAGTGAAGTAAGGAAATTTAACCATGGTCATATATAGGGAGAGGAAATTGGCGCATTCCACCTGCAAATTATAGATTTCAGACCTTTTAGTATGGTGGATTTTAACAAATTTGCACAGAAATGTAATGGTGGGTAGTTAACATTATATACCTGCTAATATAAAGCTAGAAACCAGTGTCGAAGCAAGCCCAACGTAAATCCTACAAAAATAGACTTCCTCCACCAGGTTCGTTGGGAAATTAAAACAAAAACCAATAGTAATAAGGAGGAAAACCGGTATAACAATGAGAGTGTTATGGACTTTGTCACCCACGATTACATATGTTTTCAATGCTGAGAGGACCTCGTGTATGGTTACATCGCCATAGTGGAGTGAAACCAAATTACTAAAGTGTAGTTGAGATAGGTTAATCCAAGGGAAGGTCAACGCTAATGGAGTCCAGTTGTATAGCATTAGTAGACTTGAAATTATAACCTTTCCATTTAAATTTCTTAGCTCAACACTATTTGCATAGTTAGGAGTTATTTTAATAATTGGTTCCATGGTTAGGTATAAGATATTTTTTCTTGGTAACTTGCAGCTAGGAGTTTTGAAATTCTTAGGAGAGAATAGTATTAACCAGATAAAGTTGCAACACATTCTTGACCTTGACCAAATATTTCTTATCCCAACTAAAACCTTTAGTTCCTTCCATATTTGGACTGTATAAAAGGAGGCAAGACCAAATGTATATTAGTTTCGGTAGACATGTTATACACAAAACATCTCCCTAGGCGATTATAATTTATTGTTTGCAATATGTCCTAGGTCAAAAAATTGCTATTAAGTAAAAACCACATGAAAATATGCATTTTTTGGGACAGTTAAACCTCCACACTACCATACACCACCATTGAGGGTTTTCTAGATCTTATATGAGGCATAGGGATTCATATATTCCATCCACGGGAGTGTAGTCTCTAATAGAATTAAAAGAACATATTAATCAATCCTAATAACCTAGAATCGTGACATGACTATATTTGAGTTCCCCACAAAGTATTCCCATATGAAAACATCCTACCATCTAAATACCATTGCTTTGGAGGACTTCCATTCTTGTCTTGCGAGGTTGGAAAGCTAGGGGGAGATTGGCTGCCAATACGTAATACAATGACTTCAAACATTTGATACAGTGGAAATATCTTGTATATTTACTTGATACAAATGTACTAGGCTTTTATTCCTTTCCTAAAATATTAAATCCTTCATCTTGAAACAACCGTGATAAACATTTTTAGGAAAAAAATTAAAAGTAAATAATCCAATATTATATTGATCATACTTTTTCACTAATCATGCATTCCAAGATGCACTCCAATATTTACAAGACCAAGATTTTGGTACTACTCTAATACCATGTTAAAATTATAAATATGGGAGAAAGATTGCAAGCATGATTAGAAACAAACTCAATGATATTATTAGTTATCTAGAGGTATAACTTCTCACTCAAGTATTTGATGGGAGGAAATAAAGTATCACTCATGTAAAATATATGATTTTATTACAGTGAAGTCAATTGATACAAAGGTGTTCATCCCCTTTTGTATCATTGGGGAGGTAGTTGTGCTACCGTTACAACATAACTATTTTATTATCTAATTATCATTTTAATAGTCACTTATATGAACATGACTTATTTACAAAAAGTAAGCCTTATATTGTAACAACAAATCATGCCCTAAATTAAGGATTTACAAGGCTTCTAAGGATACCCCAATTGTATTATTTTTTCCATATTTAGTAGTATTGTCGCCGACCTCTTACCATAACAAGGCTGAATTTTTTCAGAGTTTGCTTATTATTTTCTTGCAGATATAATAACACTTAATAAAGGGATATTTTGGAACTTGTATGGGAGAAATACAAGGATCAAGTGCGCATGTTTTAAGGATCTTGACAATTTATATTATTTTAGAAGGGGATAGGTTTTATCCATAGATAGAAACCAGAGTATAGTATTATCCACTCAATGAAGTGTAATGGATTGGGTTCAAACAAGGTCAAGGATCTTATCCAAATGCAATCTAATATTCATCTAATGTTCCTAAATAAAGTTGAGAACCATTCAATACCTGTAAAAATCATATTGTGCATCCTAGGGATCTTGAATTGGAAATATTTTTGGCCTATCCTAATTATCATGAAAATTTAGCTTCAATTCAAAAGTCCTTTTTTGCTCCAATATCATAGGAAGCTCACTCCCCAAAAAATGAAAATACAAAATATCAAATTTGTGATGTCCAACTTTAGAATCTTGACATTAGACCCATGGGAACATTTTGTTCTTGTTTGACTATATTACCTACTCATTGTTTTCACGAATATTGTGATTAGTTAATACATGATGTATATGTTTGTTGATGTATTTGTAACTTCGGAATGTATTCACTTGTATATCTTATGTCTTGTACCCTGATGTTCATTCTGGGAAGTGTCTGTAATGTATTTGAGTCATGTCATGCCTCGATGTTCATATCGGGAGGTTCTATAATGTAAATAAGTCATGTCAAGTCATTGTGGGTAACCCTCCTATTGTTCAAGGGTTAAAGTCTCTGTAGTTCCGGGGCACTAGGGTTATTAGACTCTCCTAGAGAAGTCGGCCCTAGTGAGTCATTGTCAAGTTGGGAATTAATATAAATAGAGAGTGATCCTCTCTATTTATCACACACTCACTCACACTCAGTTGTAGTGCATAACTGAGGAAGAAGAAGTTGTTGGGGATATAGAGAAAGAGGCTACTGCTGTCGGGATATCATCTTACTATTTTTGGGGCTTTGCTATTTGGTGTTAATTCTATCTCTGAGGAAGTTGCAGGGTTTTTTCCTTTATGGTTTCCTTGAGGAAAATATTTGTGTTCATTATCTTATGTGTTTGATTGTTGTGCTTGTTATTCTCTCAGTTAAGATCCTAAGTTAATGCTAGCTTAAATGATAAAAATCTAACATGGTATCAGAGCTAACCTGAGAAGAAGACACTGTGCAGCTACAGAAACTAGGGATTCCTACTTTTTGGATCTCTCTCCACAAATTTTTAGTAAAACAAGGTTGGGATGACTCTCCTCCCCAAGGCGCATCTTTCTATCGAAGCAGAATTTGATTTTGAGCATTTTCAGTTTTTGACCCGACACTACTGCCGAAAATTAGGGCTTTCCACAGAAGTGGAATTTTTGAGTGATCCCAGGCCTGAATTGATCTCCTCCTCAAAATAGAAGTTTAGAGATCAAGATCAAAGCATTTGGTTGGACAGAACTCTAGGAAAGTCAAATCCTAATCTGCTCCTGAACCAACACTACATAAATACAGCTCCAGAACTAGATCCGACATATTGACATGGTAAGATCTAAATATTTTGTATTTACATTTGAGGTTCTCAGTTAAGATGTCTTGTCATACCAAGATTGATTAAAATCTTGAGAGAGATGATAACTTTCGATCCTGGAAGTATAGGATCTTCCTGGTCCTGGAAAAAAATGAGTTGGACTCCTACATCAATGAGGAGATTCCAGTTCTAGAGGGAGATAATGCTAAGTCCTTACAAAAGAAGAAGTTTGTTATGGATAAGAGGATTATTGCCGATTCAATCAAGGATCACCTCATACCACAAGTGTCCTCCCTTAAGACACCTAAGGCTATGTTTGATGTTCTAACCAAATTGTTTGAAGGAAAGAACATAAACTGGAAGATGACCTTGAGGAACCAGTTGAAGAATGTAAAGATCTAGAATGCAGAGACCATACAGTCATACTTCACAAGGGCCTCCCAGATCAAAGAACAACTTGAAGTAGTAGATGAAGAAGTGGAGAATGCAGAGATTGTAATGATCACCTTGAATGGTCTCCCTAGGACATGGGACTCTTTCATTCAAGGGATTTGCGCTAGAAAGAAGTTAGTCAAGTTCAGCGGACTATGGGAAGAATGCTCTCAAGAAGAAGCTCAGATATCAGCTTGAGAAGAAAAGATGGGAAGTGAAGGTCAAGCTCTCATAGCACAATCCAAGAAAACCAGATCTAGCCACCACATGGGTAAGCACTCTCATAAAAGGAATAACTTTAGAAATTTTAGAGATAGGTCTAAGTTCATTTGCTATACATGTGATGAAAGAGGACACTTTGCTAGAGATTGTCCTAGAAACAATTGTAGCTCTCACAAGAAGAAGGGAAGCAAGAGAATACATCATGCTCATGCTGCAGAGGATGATGAACCTTCCACAAAGAGAAACAGACAAGACAGTGACGATTCTTCAAGTGATGAAGAATATTTTCTGATTTCTGCTCTCACGAGAACTATCACACATGGCAGTAATGATTGGCTTATAGACAGTGGTGCTTCCAAACATATGACAGGATTCAAGGAATCCTTTTTGAAACTATTTGAACATGAATCACCTCACAAGGTGAAACTCAAAGATGACTACCAGTATCCAATAAAGCATAGTGGTGAATCCTCATACAAGCTATACTCTGGAAATTCTATCAAGATGAAATATGTATTGTTTGTACTTGGACTAAATAAGAACCTCCTCTCCATATCGGCATTGGATGCAAAAGGAATTAGGGTTGCATTTGTAGATGGTTAAGTAGTCATGTGGCCAAAGGGAAAGTATTTTGATGATGTAGTAGTGATTGGGGAACAAGAAGAAGGACTATACAAATTGAAGGGCCATCCAGAACAAGATTTGGTTCATGACTTGGTAGAACCAAATGAGCTTTGGCATAGAAGGCTTACACATGTGCATTACAGAGCACTACCACTTGCAAGTAAATCTGTTGAAGTTGTCCCAAAAATGCAGACAAAACATGAAGGTGTATGAAAAGGATGTGCAAAAGGGAAGAACACAAAGAAGACATTTCCAAGTAGTTAGAGCAAGGAAAAAGGAATCTTGGAAATCATCCACTCTGATGTATGCAGTCCAATGTCATCCAGTTCACTAAGTGGGTATGTATACTAAGTTTCTTTTATTGATGATTTTCTAGAAAGGCATGGATATACTTTATGAAGAACAAAGATGAAGTATTCAACAACTTCAAGGAATTCAAAGCCTTGATCGAGAATCACATAGAAAAGAATATCAAGACCTTTCAATCAGATAATGGCAGAGAATTCACATCAAATGAATTCAAAGAGCTATGCAAAGACTCAAGGATTAAGAGGGAGTTATCCACTCCATATAATCCACAACAGAATGGGACTGCAGAAAGAAAGAATAAAATTATCATGGAATCAGAAAGGGCCATGCTTCATGATCAAGATATTCCCATGCATCTATGGGAAGAAGCTGCCAGAACAACGGTGTATGTACCGAATTGTACTCCACACAGAGCACTCAAGAACAAGACACCTAAAGAAGTCTTCTCTGTCAAGAAACTAGAAGTCAACTATCTAAGAATATTCGGTTGTCCTGTATACATACACATTCTAAAAGAAAAGAGGATGAAGTTAGATCCTTCAGGAAAGAAGGGTATATTTGTGGGATACTTTGAAAGCTCAAAGGCTTATAGAATATACTTCCCAGGGTTCAAGAAGATTGACATTAGCAGAGATGTAACATTTGATGAATATTCATCCTACATCAAATAGAAGAAGAGACCGACTGAAGAACTTGAAGAAACAAGATCACCTAGAATTCATGATACAACCATGAACTAAGAAATTCAAGAAGAAGATCAAGAATTAGAAGAACCTCAAGAACCTATAGATCCACCTCAGGAGAAGAATCCTCACAAGAGGAAACCTGCTTGGGTACATGAAATTATTCAAGGTGCAGAAATATATGGAGCTTCAGAAGAAACACATAGAGGAAGAAAGAGAACTAGGTCCTACTGCAGTTATGTAGCCTTGCCATGTGACATTATTGATAGAGAACCTTCCAACTATGAAGAAGCGATAGAAAGGAAACAATGGAAGGAGGCTATGATCAAAGAGTATCAATCAATCATGAAGAATGATATTTGGGATGTTGTCCTAAGACCAAAAGGGAAGTCCATTGTAACTTCCAAATGGATCTACAAGATCAAGAATGCTGCAGATGGCAGCATAGAGAAATATAAAGCAAGATTCGTGGCTCATGGTTTATCCCAGAAATAAGGAATAGATTATGAAGAAAATTTTGCACCTATATCCAGATACACTTCCATCAGATCAATACTTGCTCTGGTTGTAGTGATGAAATCGAAGATACACCAGATGGATGTCAAGACTGCTTTCTTGAATGGCGTAGTAGAAGAGGAAGTGTATGTGGAACAGCCACTCGGTTTTGAGACATATGACAAGGAGTCTCATGTGTGTATATTGAAGAAAGGCCTGTATAGTTTGAAACAAGCACCCAAGACATGGTATGACAAAATTGATGGCTTTCTATCCAGTTTGGGCTTTACCAAGAGTAAAGCAGATTCCAACCTTTACTACAAGGTCGAAAATGGCAATCCAGTGATACTCCTACTGTATGTGGATGATCTGTTTGTAATAGGTATGGATGGGTTGATTGTTTATACAAAGAGGAAACTTGCAGCTGATTTTGAAATTAAAGACTTGGGTATGATGCACTATTTCCTAGACATGGAGGTGTGGCAGAATGCAGATGGAATCTTCCTTGGACAAGGGAAGTATGCAGTAGAGATTCTGAAGAGATTCAGGATGATGGACTGTGTTTATGCCAAAAATTGTTTCTAGACTACAGGAAAACAAGCCAACATAATCTCAAATATTTCAATAAAACAAAATTGGGTTTTTAGGGGTTTTTAAGGTTTTCTAGTTGTGAAGTTTGGTAACAAGAGGGAATGCATTCATAACCCAAATAAGAACTAAATCACAAGCATAGAAAAACTGATATGCATAACATAATAACCATGTATCCAACAGAAAATAGCACTGAAGTTCATCCACAAATGGCAAGCACTACAAGCATAAAAAATTTAAACCAGCAATGAAATTACCAACTGAGTAGCTAAAACAAGCTATAAATGAAGCCAGAGAACAATCTGAAGGGTAAAATGGAGCATATATTTCATAATCAGTTCTCCAAATACACATAAGAGTCATTTACTTAGCTTATGAACAAGCCTGGAGACCTCCTCTAGCCAGCCAAAAAATCGAACCTCTAATCCTCTTTGTGACCTTCATTAATACTATCCTTCAAAATTCAGTTAAGGGATAAACCCTAACTTCTTTTCAGCATACTCATCGAAATGGTTCTATTAAAATAATAATTACAAAAATGAAATATCCTTCAAAACATAACAAATAACTGATTTTGTTAACAAGCCTCATAGATCTTTAGCTGCCTTTGCTAACAAGGCTATCCCTTCTAGGGATTGGGCCTTTCTCCTAGCCTTCAGTTGCTCTGCTTCCATCTCTGCCATATTTCTAGTGAGTTCTTCATTTTGCTGCTGTAGATCTTTGATGGTTTGTTTTAACATTGTAAATTGTGACTCTGTATTTCTTTTTCTTTTCAATTCCTCTTTTGAGACTACAATCAGCTCCTGATAGTGACTATTCACCTCATCCAGATCCTCTCTGAGTCTTTTATTGGCCATAACCAAGCCATCATTTGTCTCTTGCAAATATTCCACCTGATGTTTATACTGCTTTATAGTTCTCTGTAAATTCTCTTTCTCTGAATCAAATGCTTTATTTCCTGCTGTACTTTGCATATCATTGGGAAGCCATGGAATGTTTAGTGTCTTATAGATTTCTTCATCTTTTGGTAGCAATTCTATAGGAGTCTCATGAAAACTTAGGTTTTCTTTAGTGTCAATTTCACAGGGAACATTTTTATCAACCATCAGCTTGTTTCCTAAGTGATAAACCTCTATCTCACCTTCTTGTTATTCCTTTAACATTCGGATTCGTATCTCTAAAAATACATCAGACAGTTTAGTCTTAGTAAGGGTAGATTATTTTTCTGATTTCATTGGTCTTTTCCCTTTGCTGTCACCCTTATCAACATCCAGTTTTTCATCAGAGGAGGACTCATCAATCACAGTTACTCCTTCTTTATTTAATTTAGGGTTTAGTAATTTGTTCATATTCAGCCTAAGCTTGTTTCTGGGTCTAGTCTTCGGTCTCCACCCAGGAGCAAGTTCCCCTACCATTTTTAAAGTTTTACCTTGATGGGTGACTGAGGAAAATTCCATGACCTTTAGCTTCTTTTTCTTTGGTACTTCTACCCTATCTTCTTGACTGTGAAATTCCTTTTTAGTGCCAACCTTAGTTTCATCAATAACATGAAGCTTATCCTCCTCAAACACGTATGTTTCATCCTCTGACAAGCCTGTAATTGGACTTTGATTTTGGAATTTAATGTCCTCTTTATCACCTGAAACTTTATTTGCAAGTACAATCTTTTCATCAACAAATGTCTCTACTGGTGCTTCATCCTGAACAGGCTGGGTCTCCTTATTAACAGACTGCAAATATTTGCTGTCAATGTCATTTAGATGTTGTTTAAAATCACAATCTTCTTTTGCAGGCTCTACAACTTCCTCTAATTTGACATTGTCTTCATTTTTAACCTTTATCTTCTGTCTTAGTTTTTTGATCAAGGTCTGTCCTTTATTAGCTTGCTTTCTATTAGACTGTCCTTCTTGACTATTCTGAAACCTTGACCAAAAAAGGAAATATTCCCAAGTTTTTCCTTCTCTCTGCAAAACACTGTTGATAATGAGTTTGATAAGTCCATGGTGAAAAATGGACTATCTCATCTGATTTTGGTGTTCTTTGATTCTGCAAGACATTTTCTGCAGGCTCTTTAGCAAGAAGAAGAGTAGGTTCATCTTTGATTCATTACTGAGGTGTTGAAGAAACCTGAAATGGTGTTTAAAAATGAAGGCATACCTCCCTTCACATGTAATATAACTTTGTAAAACCTTAATAGGTTCTACCCATTCAGGCTTGGAGTTATGGATGGGAACACCCTTACCCCAATCTGGAACTATACCAGGAAGTAGGTACCTTTTTGCATAAAAGGTGAATGGCACTTTCTTAAACTAAAGTTCTCCCTCATTTTTAACCCCTGTTGCCTTAGCTACCAACTCTTTGGTTAATTTGAATTTCAAAGTATCAAAAGATACAATATCTTTGTCATAACACTGAGCAAACTTATGGGAGACCTCAGCATTGTATCCATCATTTTTCTTGAAAAATATCAACCAGCCTGCATTTTCAAAATGTTCAGCACATCCTGGGAATTTATCTATCCAACTGAGATCAGTGGGTTCGGTCCTATTAGTTTTTCCACTCTTCTTCATTTTCAGTATGGTTTGCAGCACCTGTCAGTAATCTCACAGTCTATTTTTCTTCAAATTTGTATAGTTTTGGGCAATCTATTTACCTTCAAACTCTCACAGTCTGCTCTATCACCAGTTTTGGAAATGTTTTGTGCCAAGTTTCAGCAATTTGACCTAATCACAGATTTAGGGACCTCCAATAGTTCTGCTCTGAACTTTACTAACTCAAATGATGAATACTTAGATATTTTGATTAATATCTCATCATTCAAAGTCTATTGAGTGAGTAAATTCATGTCCTCCTTTAAAATTTTGTCATTATAGGCTTTATCAGAAAAACCCCCAAATTTAACAAACCCTATCAAATGTCATGCAGGGTACCTGTTCAAAAGCTTAACACAAGTGTTGGAAGTCGACCTTGTGAAAGGTTAGGTGTCAAATTGCATGTTCCAACTGTCTTCAACTGCCTAGATCACTTCGAACTGTCACCGCTGGGAAGCCCTAATTTTTCCTTCAACTGTCAAAAGTATGATTTCTCAGCAATATGTCTCTACCATGATGTTCAATGCCTTCGTAATCCTCAGCTTAGGAACCTATTCCCAAAATTTTTTCCTCGTTCCACTCACTGTCATCATTTTCCATGAACCTGCATCTAATTTCCACGATCTCCCTCACACGATGACCAGACACCTGTTTCAATGATTAGCCTGGAAAGACACGTATCAAATGTGATAATTGATATGGTTAACACCTTAGGAACAAAACCCCTGAAAAAATCGGACTGAAAAATGACTATTTTGGCACTCGCGACTTTCTTGTAGCACGCTAGTGCATTAATTTTTCTCTTGTGCTACAATAAAGTCCAAGCACATCATTTCATGTCATTTAATCACTAATCTAGTTTTAAGACTTGGTTTATATGATTAATCTTGATCCCACTGTCATTAATGAAACCATTAATCAATATACACCTTGTAGAACCCTTCAAGAATGAAATCTAAGCAAAATTTATAAAAGCAAGCTTTAAAAATAGGAAAAAAATAAAAAATGATGAAAAACTAAAAGGCATAAACTCAAAATTAACCTTTACACCAAAATTTCCTAGAAGTAAAAATATTAGCAAATTTCAAAAACATAAACAAAAGCATAAAACTAAGGAAGACAACATCATGACCTAACATCTGGCTGCTATTGCGGGATGAAGTCCTCTTTGTGAGGCTTCAAGAACCTGTAGACCAGTGCCTTTTTTCCTGCTACCTGCTAATCTACAAAATTTCCATTGGGTTATTGAGTCCTTATTGTGTTTTAATCACACTGGTATATACAATGAAAAAACTAAAATTCCCCTAAAAAACTGTAGAAATGCTTGATGAATTGTCCATAAACTGGACTTGACAATTCTTCACCCTCCAAAGTCTGTAGGACAAAAGTGTTATTTTCCAAAAACTTAGATATTAGGAAAGGGCCAAACCAAAGGTTGTCAAATTTTCCATGTTTCCTTTTTTGCTCTTTCCTGGCATCCCACCTTAGAACCATGTCACCAATTGAGAAAGTGTTGTCTTTGATTTTCTTGTCAAATCTATCTTTTATCTTCAATCAGTATAACTGTGCCTTTTCTTCCACTCTTTCTCTGTTCTGCTGCAACTCTATCATCTCATAAATCCTTCTCTACATATCATTAGGTTTTTCTTGACAATTCTGAAGAAACTTCATCATTGGAATGCCCAACTGAACAAGAAAAACTGCATCTGTACCATACACTAATTGGAAAGGAGAAGTTCCAAGTGCTTGCTTGATTATTATTCTATCAGCCCATAATGCATATTTCAGCATAGAATCCCATGATCTCTTATTATGCTTTAGCAGTTTTCTGATACTCTGAATGATATTTTTATTTGAGGACTCAGCTAAACCATTACCTTGGGGATAGTAAGGAGTTGAATGTTTCAACAAGATACCATTCTTTTCGCAAAATGCTTCCATTGCCTTAGACTTAAAAGCTTTTTCATTATCTATAACTATTTTCTGAGGACACCCAAACCTACTGAGGATATTTTCTTCAATAAATTCCATAATCACCTTATCTATGGCATTCCTAGTAGGGATAGCTTCCACCTATTTCATAAAGAAGTCTGTTGCAGTCAAAATCCACTTGTGTTGTCTTGAGGAAGATGGACTTGTCTCTCCTATAAAATCCAGGCCCCATTGCTGGAAAGGAGCACTTACTGAAATTGGTTTTAAAGGTAATGACAACAATTTTTGTCTACCAACAAAATTTTGACAAAGGATGCAAGCTCTTACCTGCTGATATACATCTGCAAACAAAGAGGGCCAATAGTACCCAGCTCTTAAGATCTTATATGTTGTCACCTTCCAGTACTTGTGACCTCCACAAGCACCCTCATGAGATTCAGAAATCACCCCTTCAATTTCAGGTTTATCTAAGCATCTAAGTAGAATACCCCCTGGGTCCTTCCAAAATAACTGCTGTTCTACTAAACAGTACTTAGTAGTTATTAGCTTCAAATATCTAGTAGCTTTTCTATCTAAATGTTTAGGACATTGCAACTACAATAGAAAATACACAATGTCTGCGTACCATGTGGATGCTGAATAGAAGTCCATAATCTTCTCTTTATCAAACTCTGCTTGATTTTCTTCTTGAGCTAGCTCTTCTGCCATCATATGCAGTCCTAAATCTTGGCAATTTGATTCAGCCAGCAGCTTGGCTAAACCCTATTCCTTGACTAGTTTGGTAGGTGTTGGGGCGCACACCTTAACGGTCCTTAACTTTGGTAACTCCACGGTTTTTGTGGGAGTTTGTAAGCAGAGTTACCACTCAAAATAGTCTTAGGGGTGTCAGGGTTAAGTCAAAACCCTCTTTTCGTAATCAACCCATGGTTTAAGTCCAGGGTTTAGGGTTCGGGGTGCCCATGGTTTAAGCCCATGGTTTTGTAATAAGTGCACTATAAATAAGCACTCTTGTAAAGAAGTTAGTTTAGGATTTTGATGTAAGATGAATTGATGTGAAGCTAAGGCTTGTTTTGTAAGGAAGGTTAAGTACCAGCTGTGTGCGTGGATGACCTCTGCATCTGTTTGTGCAGATGGTTTTGGGTGATTAAGAAGATCTATAGCTTAGTGCGCAGCTTTGAGGAATTGAAGGGATCTGCAGCTATGTGCATAGATCAGGATTGTGGCTTTTGTAAAGAGTTGAATAAAACACAGTGTTTTGGATGTAGCCCCTAAACTGGGGGTGAACCACGTTATATCGTGTGTTGTTATGTTCTTTTATGCATTGATAAATATATATCTGATAAGTAAGATCACTGCTAAATACTAACTTCGCTGTGAATTCCCAGTAAAGGGTTAAGCAAGGCACTATTTGTTTATCTAACCGCGAAGCTAATTAAATAAATATCAAAGCTCTGTATTTTATGATTATCATTTGTTAGAAGCTAAAGGTATAGTAATATCCCTCTTCTGCTTGCAGAAACCTGATTCTGCAGCACCCCATAGCTGTTTCGGGTGAGACTGCAACCTGTTCGCAGGTTGTTGCCGAAAGGGCCAACACTGTGGGTCTTTTGTTGGTGCGAAGACAAAAGTATAGAACCCGGGTCTGCCCTAAGCCCAACAAATTGGTTCCGTTGCTGGTTGAACTCAGTATCTACTCAAGAGGGGTTTATGTCGTACCTCGAGGGCTATGTTTTGGAGACCCTCAGTGAAAGAAATCGGTGATTGGATTGAAGAGACTTATCTGAACTTTGATGTACAAGAGAACAAAGATCTGTGTCGTAGTTCAAACGAATTTTTACAAAGGTACATTTTTTCTGATGTTTATGAAATTTTCTTTGGTAGTATCCACATAGAGTTGCACCAGTGGTTATCCAGGTTAACAGAGAGAAGGACGAACTTCCAAGAAGGTCAGTTTCCTGATTGGACCCCCGCAAGAATTAATATATTGAAAAGGGTGAACAACAAGATATCCTGTGCTGTTGATTTTTTGACAACGCTAAACCTTGAAGCACCAAACCCATTCAACCCTAGTGTTTTATATTGTGAGATCTGTAGGACAACCGGCCAGCATCGACCTGAAGACTGCTATCTTCTGCAGAGGTATGTGCAAGTCCTTAAGAACCCTTATTGTAAGTTCTGTAAGTCAGTGGGACACAATGAAGATGAGTGTCATAGCTTTGACCTCATGAGAGAACGCACTTATGATGCTTATCGAATAGAAAATGATGGCCAAGGCAATGATGGATATGGTTACCGCGGTAGCACATCAGGTCACAGAACTTTTGGAGGTCATGGTCATGGTGGAATGGCTAGCAGAGGACGAGGCCAGGTTGTGTGCTATAACTGTAACCAAGCAGGACATCTAGCTAGAGACTGTCGGAACCCAACTACGACATGTTGATATTACAGAGCTGTCGACAATGTGATTGAGCAATGCTCACAGCTGATAGCGAAGATTCAAGAAAGAAATAGTGCCCCTACTCAGAATATTCAGTTGATCGCTATGGAGCAACGACCTGTCCCAGCCATTAATGTTGTTACCAGGAGTGGAGCTACGACGGAAGTGCAGAACAAGGAGAAATAGCCTGCCAAGGCTTGGGTTCATAAGGCCCCAGAAAAAATCCAAGCATTTGATGTTGAAAGAGAAAAAGAGACATTTATGGAAGCCAAGAGAGACTTTGCTGACCCCAACACCTCAGTAGCACCTGCGCAACAACTTCAGCAGTAGTCGCAGCTGCAAGAAGCTTTGATGGATAAAGTAAGTACACTGTCCTCCTTCTTACAGAGTTGTATGAAGCTCTTAAGAAATCAGAATGCTTTAAATGAGTCACAGAAAGTTATTGCTTCTTGCGAACCTCAGCGAAGTTCTGGTAAGGAAAAAACTGCTCATAGAGTTAGAAGAACTGGTAGGGAGATGAGATTGAATGCTCAGATAGGAGAATATGACATGACTGATGTCATCTTGGATCTAGGATCAGAAGTAAATGTCTTAACTGAGCAGACATGGGAACAAATGGGAAAACCTACTTTGGAATGGTCCCCTATATAGTTGAGATTATCCAATCAGCAGAAGATTGTGCCCCTAGGAAGACTCCCTAGCGTATCGGTAGATATTGATGGAGTCAGTACCTTAGCAGACTTTGAGGTAATTGAAATAATTGATGACAACATCCCCAATCCAGCACTGCTAGGCATTGCATGGGCAATAGATAATGATGTAGTAATCAACCTGAAGAAGAGGCAGATGAATTTCGAAGGGAAAGGAGTGACAGTTATTGTCCCATTGGATCCTTCTCAAGGAGAGAGGTACATCGAGCCAGTAAGATATGAAGACCAGGATGTTTTGGACCATATCTACAATATCACAGTGAAGGAAGACGATTATGTTGATCCTACTGCCGAAGGTATCATGGATTGGCAGTGTGACAGTTCCTGCATGACGGATTCAGATGATGGCCTAGAGAATTGGCAAAATAGACTGTATGAGCTACATGGACATCGATGTGCAAGAATTACCAAGTCTCTCAGATGGCTTAGTTCACAGACAAGAACCATACCTGTTTTTGATGGTTCAACAGACCTAGAAGAGTTTATTGTGGAATTCTCAAAGCAGGTACCAGACTCACAGAAAATGGAGACTCTAGATTCAGCATTCAGAGCCACAACAGCTAGATGGTGGAATGGTCACAAAAAGTACATTCATAGTTGGGAAGCGTGCCAGAAGTCCCTTTGCCTAAGATTCAGGGACCAACCTCAGGAGGTGCGAAGTAGGTTTAATGGTACGACCAGTCCTAAGGGACACTTGGAGAAATGCTACGAAGCATGGAAGCATGTACCTCGTGAAGAATGGGTACATAGGTTTGTGCACACCCTAGAACCTATAGCAAAGAACTGGTATGCGGAGGTCAAGCTTCGCCATGGTACTGTAAGTTGGGATAGTCTTGTTGATAGTTTTGTGCTGACATTTTTTATTAATGAGGTTTCTCCTGCTTTGGACGCAGCTGTTAGATTCATCCATACTAAAGTATTTGATGAGCAAGAAATAGTAGAATACCAACCTGATTGGAAGGAACAAGAAGCCAATGCAGTAGAATGTTATAACCTCGCAATTGACGAGGATGACGATCCGTGCAACATTAACATTCCTGAGTCAGAAGGACACTACGAAGTACATGGACCAGCAGTTGAATCACCTGAAGTAACTCATCCCCTGAAGACGTGAACTGTAAACATTGGGTCAGAAGAAAACCCTAAGTATGCTACCATTGGAGATTATTGGGATGACGAAATGGTGAGAAAAGTGACCCAACTTCTCCATGAGGATCAAGACCTATTTCTGACGAAGTTCTTAGAAATAAAAGGAATCATTGCGGCGGTGGAAGAAATTCTGTCGTGGGTTGAAGTTCAAATCCATGTCGAAGATGGTATCAGGAAGTGTCGAATGTCCCCATCAGGGCGCAGCCAGAGTCACTGCTTGTGCCGAATAAGGAAAGATCTGTCTGAGCTTAAAAATATGACCGTTGGAGGAAACCAAATTTGGCGGCGTCTGTACGTTCCCTGTATTAATGAGATCTTGACAAGCCTACCGCCGTTTGGACAAGATCTCTGTCAGATTTGGTATCTTCAATGCACAGTTATGATAGATTTTGGTGATGGATTCTATAAGAAGACACCCACACCCGTAAAGTTTGCATTACGCAGTTTCTTGAGTTTTACAATTGAGCCTATGACAGCTGATTGTGAGCTTCAAGAATTAGTGAGAGAATTTGAACAGGGGGGTCTACCAAATTTTTTCAGCCATCCACCTGCGCCTGCACCCTGCAAAGAGACTCCCCTAACAGCACCTCAACCAATGTAGACACGATCTACCAGGAAAAATTTTAAACTAGAGGTATGCTCTAAGTTGAACGAAGACAAACACAAGCAATCAGGGCAAACACTGGAGGATCCCAAGATGAATCCGTCTAGCTCAGTGGAGGTCCCACCCGAAGGGGATGAGACCATTGCACCACATCGTCCATCGTATATTCATCCTGTTTGACTAAGAGTTTATCCCCCTCGACGGAACGCCAAGTTCACATTACGCACCCCTTCGCTGCCACCGGGTGTGCAGTTGGTTGGAACAATGACAGGGAAAATAGACCAGCTTAAGTATGCAGACCATGATACGAATGATCATGGAAAGTTTCCTCAGTTCGTACCAGGGACATACATGCACTTTGTCAAGTATCCGGAGACTGGAGCGACATTACTAGAAGTGAAACAGTGGGTTGTTGGCTTGGATCAAGCTGGTTTGTTGAAGATTCTCGATGTTCCCCACTTTGGTCGAAGGACACAGGTAACCATAGTGGTCAAGCAGCTCTTAGAATTAGTGCATGATGGGCACCTATGGATAGGAGACCAACAAATCCCTATTACTGGAGAATTGATTCATAGGATCACAGGATTACCAAAGGAAGGGCCTGGTCCAGGGACTGAATTTCCTTCAAAGCATGATGATACGAAGCTGGCACAAACCATGAAGGACCACTTCGGCCTAACGAAAGGGAAGCGAGGGTATCAAACCTTGACCATTGAGCACCAGAACATTCGATTCGCAGCTGAGCTTTTAGCATGCAAGTTAATGCAGAAGTGCAGACCAAATGAAGTGCCTGCCCCGATTATCAGTATTGCTGGGAATTGTACCGAGGGATACAATTACAACTGGGCAGCATACATTACGAAGGAATTCCTGGAAGATGTCCGCGACGCGCAGGAGAAAGGTAGACCCTTTCACTATTCCTAGTTGATAGTCCTTATTGCACTAGTAGGATGGAAAGAACCTACCGAGGCATAGTTTGTTGCTGTGCCTCCGAACATGCCTGTTGCAGCGAGGTACGCCTCTCTCTGGGTGTCACAGGACAAAGCATCCCAGCAGATGATGAACTATGTGTTCGCCTTTTATATGATGAGTATCTCATATGAGATCGTAAAAACCCCGCGGCTCAGTAATGAGCTATTCTCTCAATATGATGGAGTGGCCAACTTTAGGGCCGATATGCACAATGTCTTCATCCAGGCCCGCGTGGATAAGAAGAAGGCATGCTGGAAGTTACCATATGTGGTGACCAAAGAAGACATCATCGCAGTAGTTCAGCAATGGCCGGCTGAATGGCTTAAGGACACAGGGACAAAGCCAAACATTCCAGTCCCCCCAGTCACCAATGTGGGTGCAGGCCCTAGTCAGATGCAGCAGCAAAACCCACTAGAGGAAAGTACAGAACAAAGTGAGTCGCAGAAGAGTGAAGGTGAACAGGGTGGAGATAGTGGAGCTAACGAGGAAGAAGAAGAATCAGTCAAAACCGTGTCAGACCCTAAGTGGCCAGACAAGTGCAAGTCTCCAGAAGTAGCAGAAGTGACCAAGCCCCATTCTAGGAAGAAAGCAAAGGCATCAAAGGACAAAGATATCGATGAAGAGCCCTTCCTGACGAGTGAGGAGATTAATCAGGCTCTGTCGAAGACCACAAGAGTTGTCACCAAGAAATGGTCTGAGTTTGCAGCTATGCACCTAAATGCAATTACTGGCATAGATTAGGGACTCTCACAGCTAAGGGAGCTCACAGAAAAATTAGTGACCGACACCGCAACAAGCAATGCCCCAACAAGCACGCAGCCAGATACAAGGCAATGGCCGGCCAGAGAAAACAAAGGACAAGTGTCAAGTGCAGCTCTCATAATAACTGACGCAGCATCTCGCTCACAGATGAGCATGATCGTGGGAATAGACTACACCAAGATGTCTATGACGGAGCTGCATCTTTGTCAGCTAGCCATCATGAAGGAGATTCAAGCATGAGACAGTTACTCACACGTACAACTACAAAATGCCACATAGCAGCCTAAGCATCTCGCAGCATAGCTGCAGGAAGCAAATCAGAGGAAGAATGCAGTAGAAAGTAAGCAGGCCACACTAGTGCGAGTAGTGGATGAGGCATGTTGAAGTCTCCCCAACATCAACATACAGGCCGAAGAAGAACTAGAGCGGAGGATAGTCAAGTTGAAAGAATATGCACTGCAGTCACGGAACTAGGTAGAGACACTGAAAACAGAGCATGAGGCCCAGATTGCGAAGCTTCAACTTCTCATTAAACCAGAAAGTCCCCCAGAAGTTAGGGAGCATCGTCGTAGGGACATTCAAGCTTCAGCAACAAAAATCTCTGACCTTGTGAGCAGTGCAGCAAAGCTGCTAGAAGATAGTGTCGAAGCCTGGACAACCTTATAGGAAAATCCTGAAGTCGAAGAGCTGCAAGAAGTAATCAAGCAGCGACAGACAGAGCTGGATATAGTAAAGGCAGAAATTAAGACTCTGCCTCCTATGCAGAAAATGCTCAAGGTAAAACAAAGCAAGGAACTCCAACAGGAAATCGAGTCATGCAGAACGAAAGCAACGCTGTTGGAAAATTCTATGCAGCCCCTTATTGATGAATCCTTGGAGTTGAGCACTGCTGCGGATAGCCAGCTCAAAGTTCTGAAGGACTATGATGCATTTGCACAAGAAAAAGCTAGCGAAGCATCAACAGTAGCACTACAGGAGTTAGTCGAGAAGGAGCAGGCAACCGATGATATTATGCGTGTCCTAAACAAGCAGTTTACTGTATTCGCCAACAAGGTTCGTCCACCAGAAGAGCAGCAGAGTGTCCCGGGATGGGACACTAGTGAGTCTTAGGGGCCTGTTGGGGCACGCACCTTAACGGTCCTTAACTTTGGTAACTCTGTGGTTTTTGTGGGAGTTTGTAAGCGGAGTTACGACTCAAAATAGTCTTAGGGGTGTCGGGGTTAAGTAAAAACCCTCTTTTTGTAATCAACCCATGGTTTAAGTCCAGGGTTTAGGGTTCGGGGTGCCCATGGTTTAAGCCCATGGTTTTGTAATAAGTGCACTATAAATAAGCACTCTTGTAAATAATTTAGTTTAGGATTTTGATGTAAGATGAATTGATGCGAAGCTAAGGCTTATTTTGTAAGGAAGGTTAAGTCCCAGCTGTGTGAATGGATGACCTCTGCAGTTGTGTGCGCAGAGGGTTTTGGGTGATTAAGAATATCTGCAGCTGTGTGCGCAGAGATCTGCAGCTTAGTGCGCAGCTTTGAGGAATAGAAGGGATTTGCAGCTGAGTGCGCAGATCAGGACTGTGGTTTTTGTAAAGAGTTGAATAAAACACAGTTCTGTGGATGTATCCCCTACACTGGGGGTGAACCATGTTATATCGTGTGTTGTGGTTTTGTTGTGTGTTGTTATGTTCTTTTATGCATTGATAAATATATATCTGATAAGTAAGATCACTGCTAAATACTAACTTCGCTGTGAATTCCCAGTAAAGGGTTAAGCAAGGCACTGTTTGTTTATCTGACCGCGAAGCTAATTAAGTAAATATCAAAGCTCTGTATTTTATGATTATCATTTGTTAGAAGCTAAAGGTACAGTAATATCCCTCTTCTGCTTGCAGAAACCTGATTCTGCGGCACCCCATAGCTGTTTCGGGTGAGACTACAACCTGTTCATAGGTTGTTGCCGAAAGGGCCAACACTGTGGGTCTTTTGTTGGTGCAAAGACAAAAGTAGAGAACCCGGGTCTGCCCTAAGCCCAACAGTAGGTATGATATCTACATCATACTGCATGATTTTAGCAATCCACTTGGCTCTTTTCCCCTCGCTGTCAGGCTGTGTCAAAACATCTTTTACAGCAACATTAGGCACATATGAAATAACTTTAGAATGCAAAACATAGATTCTGAAAAATTTCAAAGCTTTCACCAAAGAATAAGCTTGTTTTTCTAAATTACTGTATTTTAATTCAGAATATCTGAGAGTTTTGCTAAAGAATGCAATAGGTTTCCCACGACCCTCCTTATTCTTCTGCAATAGAACAACTGCTAGTGTATCTTCAGATGTAAAAGAAAATATTAGAAATTCTCTAGTGAAATATGGACTTACTAATACAGGGGCTTCAATAAGGGCCATCTTGATTTTTTCAAATGCATTCTTTTCTTTAGTGGTCCATTTGACTTCTTGATCATTCTTTAGCATGGCTGTAATCTGCTTGATAGTCTCAACAAAGTTTGGTATAAACCAATGCAGAAAGTTGATTTTACCAATGAAAGATTGGACATATTTTTTACTCCTGGGTAGACTTATCTTCAATATTGATTTTACCCTTTCTGGGCCAATCCTTATACCATCAGTAAAAACTAAATGACCCAGTAATTTTCCTTTCTGTACGGCAAAGTGTGACTTCTTTGGATTCAAGGACAAACGAAATTTTCTGCACTTTAGGAAAGTCTGTTTCAAATGTTTTAGATGTTCATCATCTGATTTTGAAAATACAGTAATATCATCTAAGTAAATTACCACAAACTTGTCCTTTTCCCCAACAAAAGTTATATCCATAGCCCTCTGAAAAGTTGCTCCAGCGTTCATTAAACCAAAAGGCATCTTATCATACATGAAAGTTCCCCAGGGAGTGGTAAAAGCTATTTTATCCTTATCATCAGGATGCATAGAAATATGATTGTATCCTAAGAAACCATCAACCATAGAAATCCTCTGTGCTCCAACAACCTTCTGTAATATTTGCTCAATTTTAGGTAGAGGATAATTATCCTTTAGTGAAGATCTATTCAAGTTTCTAAAGTCAACGCACAGTCTGATTTCTCCGTTCTTTTTCCTAAAAGGAACTAGATTAGCCACCCATGAAGAGTACCTGAGAGGAACAATGATCTTGGCATCTAATAACTTCTTCACTTCTTTTTAAATAATAGGAAACAAGGCTGGATTAATCCTCAATTTCTGAGGAAAAGGTTTAATATTCGATTTCAAAGGGACTTTATGTTGTATAATTCTAGTATCATATGTTCTCAATTATTCATAAGACCATGCAAAGAAATCAACATGTTCCTTTAACAATTTTATGTACCTGTTTCTCTGTTTAGCTGTGAGTGCTTTCGAAATTTTCACCATTCTAGGATGTTCTGCAGTGCCAATGTTACAATCCACCACATTCTCTTCTTAAGATTGTACAACAGGTTTTAGGGGTGTATCATCTTTCGAAGATATCCTTTCTAAAGGTACCAAACTTTTTGGGATGAAATTACCTTTTAGTTCAATAATCTTGTGGCGAACAATTTCATTTTCAACAATTTCTTCAACATCTCCATCCTCATCATCTTCCTCCTGATCAATCACGGAATTAGAAAACTCATGTGTAAGCACCAAAAATATTTTGATTTCAATGTCATATTCAAACACTCTCCACTGCTTTACGTTATCAGGTGCATATGGTCTGTACCTAACCTCAATGGGATACCTCAACTGTGTGGTTTTAGGAATTCTAAAATGTGTAGCAGCTAAGGCCAATGAATCAATAGTCTGATTATGGTCTCTTGGAATATAGGTAATGTTAAAAGCTACAAAATAATTATCAATCATGTCCCATACCTCATTCCGATAGACTTTTAGCAAATCCTGTTTCACTTGATAGTTGTTCCTCACCTGCTGAACAACTAATTTGGAGTCGCCATATGAAGAAATCTGTTGAATGCCTAAATCCTTGGCAGCCTTCAATCCTAACAGCAAAGCTTCATATTCAGCAGTATTGTTTGTAGTAATGAATTCTAATTTATACATCAGCTTTATTGTTTCACCACCAGGGGATATGAGAATAACCCCTGCTCCAACACCTTCTTTGCAAGATGATCCATCAAAGTATAATTGCCAAATCTCATCTTCCTGTTCCTTGCTGCATTTAACTAGTTGTTCCTTTTCAACCTGTAAGAAACCAACAGTATTGTCATCTTCACTAAAGTGTACCATGCAAGTACCCAAATCTTCATCAACAACATACAGAGGATGATTGGTAGGGTTCTTGTCATCTGTCACAATATAAGCAAGCTGAATCTCTCTGTACAATCTTCTGTTTTCTCCTCCAAACACAGGAATGGTAGCATATGATAGATCCATTTGTAAAGTTCCACCAAATTTATTTTCCCAAGACCTAGAGAGAAGTATCCCAAATTTAGGTGTAATATTAGCTACCACCACATCCATGATTACACTTTTCATTGGTATTGAGCCAAACTGACAACCATGTCTTTAATCACACCTAAACACTTTACATCTCATGAATCAAATGTATACAAATCATGATATGGTTTGGTTATACTCAGACCTAAAGCCTCCATGAAAGCCTTTGGCATTAAATTGTGTGATGCTCCTATATCTAAGAAACAGTTTTATATCATTTGTTCATGGACTGTCAGAGTAATGTAAAATCGAGGTGAAGCACCTGCTTCATTCTCAGTTATTTTAGCCAAGGCTGATCCAATAAAAATCTTAGGATTTTCTTCTTGCAAATTCACTGTATCAGAAATAGGCTGATTGTTTGCTGAACCGATCATTTTAAGAACTAATTCTTTGTAAGAAGGATTTTTCATTAGTTCAGTAAAAGGCATAGGAATCTTTATTTTGCCTAATTCATTTTCCAGATTAAAATTCTGCACAGTTTTATTTACCTCTTCAACCTCCATGTTCTTCTTTTTCTTTTCTGGAATTTGTTTTTTCTCTGACACATGATCAGATTGCTGCTTAGCAGGTGCACCTACCTTCTTCTTTGGGTTTTGTACTACTTTTTTTGGTCCTGAACTCAAATTCAAAGTCTTCTTGGGTTCATTCGACAAACATCAGCAGTTACAGCAGTCATTTGCAGATTCAAATCATCCTCTGTTTCAAACATATCAGCATCATAATATTCTGCATTTAAAAACTCTTCTTCAGTGACAAACCCCTCAGTCAACCTTTCTCCAAAATAGTTCATATCTTGATCTGTGTCTTCAAATAGCACTTCTTCATCAATATCTTCTTCATCAACAACATTGTTCTGAAGAGGTGGAGGTACCCTTTGATCCTCATTCTCTCTCCTTTCTCGCTGAATATCATTATTTCTTTGTTCTCTAGGTATGAAATGAGGAGCAAATTGTCTTCGGAATTGGTTCTGATTGTTAGGGTTTCTTTCACCTTCTTGAACAGGATTGCTTGAATTTCTTTCTAGTTCTAACTTGTTTAATTTTACAGTTAAAATCTTCACCAACTTGGCCATCTCATTAATTGTTCCTTCTGAAGACTGAGATGTAGAAACCCTTGGAGTTGCTTCCTTCTTACCTTTCCTGTCATACATCTGCTGAGTTATTTCCTTCTTCAATCTGTTGGAAGCCAATATGTTAGAATCCACCTCTAAAGTTGCATCCTGCATATTCAGTAAAGAAACAGGTCTTCTCTCTCTTAGTAGTAAAGAAAATTCATGATCGAAAGCATTTGCATATGTGATTTTTGTAGATGTTTCTGAAGGTTTTATTTCTGCAGGTATTCTGCTGTACATTTTATTGAATCTTTTTGAAAAATCTGCAATAGTTTCATCCTTCTTTCTCCTAAGGGATCCAAACTCAGTTATACAATAAGCCTTGGTCTTTGGTGTCACCCCATTGTCTCATAAAGAGGTCCTGAAGCTCTTCCATGATGGTGATAGAATTAGCAGGCAGCTCCCTAAACCATTTCTTGACATCTCCATCAAGGCTCTGCACAAACGTCCTCATCCATACGTATTTAGCTTCAATGTTTTGGTTATCAGCATAACTGAGGAAAGCTTTCCAGTGCTCTTCAGCTGTAGTTTCACCCTGTCCATTAAACCTAGGCAAGTATTTCTGATAGTCACCTCCAGGTAGTGCATTCAAAGGGTGAGGCAAAACTAATGGTGCATATCTGGCTGCAACCATTTGGTCTATCATGTCTATAGGCTGATTTTGGGCTACCATTTTAAGGTTGACTGACTTTGGTGATGGAGAGATTTGGTTGGTGTTAACACCATTATTTATCAAGAGGATAATAAACCATGGTGAAGATAGAAAAATGGTGTTTGGATACTTGGGTCAAAGGATATATTGGAAAAATGGAGCTATAGGCAAAATGCGATCAAGTCACCAAAGATCCTAAGCCGTGATGGAAGAAGGAAGAAGATCAATGGCTGGTATTCTCTTTGCTCCTCAGAGATGCAAGGAAGATAAAGGTTTGACTGGGCGCTTATCAGGCGCACAGATCAACGGCCGTCAGGTGGGTTCGGGCGGATCAATGGTCTATATCCAATCTGCTTCGTGAAGTCGCATCCTAGTTAAAATGACACAATCCGGCGGAATTGGGTACAGGCTACTCAATCCAATGGCGGAGAGATGAAGTCAAATCACATCCACGGTCGAGATTGATTTCGGAACCAGAACCTGCTTGACCGATAAACCTACAGCGCCCAGCGGAATGAGTTACCCGGTGATTGATTTGACGGTTGAAAATCGAAGTGAATCAGATCAACGATTATTACGATTTTCAGAGATTAAACTAGCGTGGTGGATAATTCCGAAGTTCCCAGCAAATTAAAATTTGGTATGTGGCGTATGATCCAACGGTGGAGAGTTAAAGGGGTATCACATCAACGGCTGAGAACAATTTTGGGGATCAAAGCTGCACGTTGGATAAAAGAAAGGAGCCCAGCGTAATTCATTACATAGTGCTTGATTCGATGGTCGAAACTTAAAGGTGGAATGATCAACGGTTGGGATCGATTCCAGGGTTGAAACTTGCACGGGGGATAAGTCCCAGACTCCCAGTGGAATTCGGTACGTGTCACCCGATCCAACGGCTCATGATAAAAGGCGATTTCATCGACGGTAGGAGATCATTCCGGGATGGAGACTGGCACATCGTTTATCACCAAGGCGCCGGGTGGAACGGGATACGTGGCACACGATCCAAAGGCCAGAAATTAAAGAGAAACCAGATCTACGGTCTTGAATGAAATCGGAAAATAGAAATGCACGGCAGTTAGGGATAAGTGGTGGTTGCGGAAATAAATTCTGTCCACGTGGCGAATTGGGTGGTCCTATAAAGGCAGGGTTGACCTCTCCAATGATTATTTTATTTTCTCGGGACCCGACGAAAAGGACCTGGCAATTTGGGAGCTTCCATTTGTCAGTACCAGGCACGTTCTGAACACACGCCTCCACAGTAAGCCAGGTAGGACTTTAACCCTGTAACTCCTTCGTCCAATTACCATTATAATATAAGAAATGGACCAAGGGAGCGAGGTTCGTGTGTCTGGTTGGGTCGCGGATGACAGAGAGGAATTTTTGGTAGACAGACACAGGGGCGTCTGCGACCCCTTCCTATCCATAGGGAGCATGTCCGACAGCAAAGAGAAATTGTGGTCTTATTTTTCACAGGGGAATGATGTTCTAAATGTATGCAAGTCCTTTTTGTACCATTTTTCCCTTGAGAAAACCCTCCACTTCCCTGGATTTGCCGAATGGTGCGCGGTGAACTATTCTCCCTCTCAAAGGATCATTGTGAGTCGGTCCGCGTCGAAAATACTATGTAAAATTGATGCTTCGGTCGTCAGAGAAAACCTTGGTCTACCTGAAAGTTACCCTATAAATCATGAGTCTGTAAATGAATCTGTCCTTGCAAAGTTTTTCAAAAATTGTGAAAGTGAAAGTCGCTGTCAATTCTTGTCAATTATCCTAAAGGAAGGTCAGTCCCTTGAAGGTCTTTTCTTGCCTTACCCCTTGCACATTTTTAGGACTGAGGTGCAACTGGTAATGTCTTTGGTCTGTCAAGTGTTAGGTCTAGATGATGATTGTCATATAGGTGACGTTATCCTTGGTTTCTTGTTAAAAATAAATTCTTTAATCCCTGAGTCCCAGTCAGTCCCCGTACTTAATTTAGATGAGTACCTTGTTGAAGCGATCCACCTTCAGTTGACTGAATTTCCCAAGCTCCAGTTCTTTAGGTTTCAAACATACTTGCTTAACATGTTATTATGCTCTAATGTTACTGAATTGAAATTCTTAAGTGCTCTATGTTCTTCTGATTTGCCCAAGCAAATCCACATGGTTGAATTTGCCAATTCGATCATGTCCGAAATGTACAGAATGTTATTTGATGAGGACCTGCCCCGTGTCCTGGACGAGATGAGATGCCTAATGCAGTCGTCACCCGAATATCGGGTGGGGGACTGGTTCTTGTACAGAGGTTACACAATGTTAAGAATATATGGCTTTACTGGTCAGCCTTATAGGCTACCATCCTTCTTGACCCCAAGGATTTTCGCACTGGAGTTCATGAGGCAGAGATTGTTGTCTGAGGAAGAGCACTTTGGTGCTTTCAAAAAATCTTTGAATATTAAATTCCCATTTAAAGTCGGCCCTTTCATTTTTAAAGGTAAAGGTGCCCTGGAATTTATAGAAAGGTTGATGGAGAATATGGATTTCATAAAAGATGTAAATATGAACTACGACCCCCACTAGGTGATCTCATTGAGAAAGCAGGAAAACAAGAATAAACCATTTGAGCATCAGGCTATTGAAGGGCTAGCTAAAATGGCCAATTTGCTGCAGTATACTGACAGGTCATATTCTGATGAAGAGACACATGCTACGCCTATCACAGCGACCCAAATAACAGAAGGTGCTGGTATTGTAGTCAAGAGGAGTTTTTCTGAAATGGAGAGTATGGACGTAGACAAGGAAGGGCCGCATAAAAGGGCAAAGCTTCTTCAAAGTGGTGAAATTGTAGATAAGGAGGTTTCTGATGGTTCCAAAAGAGGTGCCCTAGTTCCCCTAAAAGCGGTGCAAGTAAGTCAATTCTATTTTAAAAATCCGGAAGGTGATGCAGACAGTTCAGAATTGTGCCATGTGTTTAAGTCGAAGGAATACCTAAAATCCAGTTACATGGAGAAGAGGAAACAGTCTATGGAGGAAACGAGAAATTTTCTCCCGAAGGTTAGAAGTTTGTACAGTTCGAAAACCTCTCTGGTCTCTGCTAGAGATGCTGAGAGGAATACTTTTAAAATGGCTATGGTAAGTGACAAGAAAATGTCTGAAATAGAGATCCGGTTAGACAAAATCAGCACTTCGGACAAAATTCAACTCCACAAATAGACCAGTGATATCATCTACTCAGACTTACTACAAGCCATGGTGAGGATCAATAAATTGCAAATCTTGATAGGCAAATTGGAAATCCAGTTGAAACATGAGAAAGTAGAAAATAAAGCAAATGCCGTTCAGATTAAGAAGCTGCAGATAGACATTGCTAGTTCAGACAGTACACAGGTAGTCAAGAGGTTGTTAGAGGAAAAGGATAATGCACTCCAGGTCCTGAAGAAGAAACTGAAGATCCCAGGTACTGAACATGTTCAGTCATCTGAGTTGCTAGCCCTCCAAGAAGAAAAGGATAAAGTCCATCAGGAGATGATGGAATACAAAGGAAGAGCCAGAGAGCTGCAGGAGGAAAAAGAGAAGTGGGAAGCCGAAAGGGAGGAACTGTTATCCCAAATCTCCTTGATGAAAAAAGATCAGAATGAAGAGAAGGAGATTATGGAAGAGTTGATGAGCCAGACTCCCACCGGGGAGGACTTGTCTATTGTAAATATCTAGAAGCCATTAGATGATTTCTCTACTGATGATTTGTTAGTGCCAATGTCCCAGGTGAGTTTGAAAGAAGAATCAATCAAAGATTTAAAAGCAGAAAATGAAAAGATGAAAGCTGAACTGGCCAAAGTTAATGAAAGCAAAAAACAAATACTACAGGACAGGAATCAATTACAGAAGAAATTTAATGAACTAAAGGAAAAATGCATTGGGAAAGGCCCTCTTCAGGGGGAAAAACACATCATTTGGGATACTCTGTGTATAGAGATTACCAAGTTCAGGCACTATTTAAATTTTATTGATGATTTGAATATAATGATAAATCTGGCCCACCAGAGGCTGAAATTGGTAAACAAACATATGGAGAAAAGACCCCTTGTTACGGCTCAGAACACGTTAAATTTTCTAAATTCACTGTCATATCAGAAGTTGCAGGAATTGGGCATAAAGGACAGAGTGTCAATAGTGATGTGGGCAAAGAAAATCATCCATAAGGATCACTTAATCAAAACGGCCCATGATAAATCAAAAGGATTGATTTTGCAGGTTAATAATTTTAAACAGGAGTTTAAAGAACTGTTCGAGGACGGATTGCCTTCTTTCTAGGATGGAGAAGGGTGCATGTTGTCAGAGGAACATTATCATAACCTGCTTGTTCAGTGCCGCATGGATCACACCAAATTCAATGATTTGGAGAAAAACTTGACAGGGAAGACCATCGTGGATATGCTTACAGGGGATTTTGAGATTCTGCAGAAGTTCGCCATCATCAGGAGCAGATTACCCAAAAAGTCCTATGAAGCATATATGGAGCTCGAGGTAGCTATTCGAGAAATGATGGAGTGTGACACCCCAAGATCGGAGCAGTGGAAAGCTATGGAGCGGTTTGGCAAGACAAAGTATATTATCCATCCTTAAGAACAGGTGTCATGCACTGAAGAGCTGATGGGGCAAAGACGTGGAGCTGATGGGGCAAAGACGTGGAGCTGATGGGGCAAAGATATGGAGCTGATGGGACAAAGTTTGTTGTCAAGTTGATTCGTACTTTGTGGTCTGTTAGGATTGGAGTTGTAACAAACTTCCTAGGGGTTAGGAATTCAGTTACAAACTCTAAATTAAGCCGATCATTCTGTTATTGATCTTCTTGTTGGAGCACCGATCATTTTATATATAAATATGCATCTTTTTTAAGAGATGGGGGTTGGAACCGATCGGGTCATGAATAATCTTGGAGAACATATCTGTTTTTGGGAATGACAAAGTAAATGCATGAGAGTTTTGTCAGAGATTCATGTGTTGTTGATAATACAGTCTGTGCCTCTTTCTTTATGTGATTGTATTTCCCTTGTGTAACACTCTGTTTTGTTTCTTCCTCGTATCTGGAATATAGATTTAGATGATTAGAATTCATGTATTTATGCTCTGATCACCATTTCATATATTATATGAATTTTTCTGCTAAAGTTGGTATAGAACTCATCCTTGTTGATGCTCTGTATTAATGGGTTGTTCCTTCATCTCTTCTGTTCCACTTGAATCAATTTGAATGACTGTGATGATATGATTATCTTGCCTTTGATGAATATCATGTATATGTATTTGTGGTATTTTTATATTTGTATATGACTCCATTCCCAATGGTTATGTGATTGTTTCAGCCAAATACATAAATCTGTGAATGTTATTTTAAATCTGGTCTTGTTAAATCTTTATTGAGAGATCCCTCTCTGGAAGAAAATACCAGTTTCTTCCTAAAGTGCTTTTGCTGTTACCTTGGAGTATACCTTTTACAACCTGGGTACATTCTGAGTGCTAACAAACTGGCACTGCTGTCGGGGACGAAAGTGCTTATCTGCCCCGGGAGAACGACAAAGATTAAGAGAGATTTCTGTGGGAAAACAGGAATTTCAAAAAGAAAAGAAGGTTGTATATTTTCCCTGGAGACTTCATTGTGAAATTGTTTCAGAATTCAAGAATGACATTCTGGCTTCAAGAAGACATACACGAGGTAACTCTGATACCGAAATTCTGAAAAGCTTTGAAGATCCAGAAAAATTGTTTAAGAGAAAAAATAAAGAGAAGTTAGATTTTCCTTTGTTCGGCCCATCATCATCACCAGATTCTCATATTAATCCAGCATGGGAAGTCAATACTGCAAGGACCCTATTGAGAACTAGATCTGAACCCGACCTAAAAAATATTGAGTTCATTCCTTGTAGGTTGAGAGCTAGGTCTGAATCCGACCTCAAAAATACCGAGTCCAATCCTAGTAGGTTAGAGTCCTATCTATTAGATTCCCTCTGGAAGGACTTGCAACAAACCTCTAAAGTTGAAACAACAACCTCCGAGCATTCTCAAAGTACTGCAGTTCCTGTGAACCCACCTAGACCAATGGCCGCTAGATTTGCTCCCTTGCGTTTGCCGGCTGTATTAGATGATCTCCCCCAAAATTATTCTCAGAGGATTTCTTTATTTGATGGGGAAGGTGAGATAACTGCAAAACAACATGTTGCCAAGTTTGAAGATTTCATTGACTTGGAAGAAGTTGACTATCCTGATGTCAAACTGCGGTTATTTGCCCAGAGTTTGTCTGGGGAGGCAAAGAAGTGGTTTAAAGACCTGCCTAACGGATCTATAGCAAATTTTCAGGCCTTTCAAAATGCCTTTCTGGATAGGTGGGACGATAAACAGAACCCTCAGCAGCTTTTATCTCAGTACAATAGTCTTAAGAAGGGGGGTTTTGAGTCTATTCACGAATTTTCAAGCAGATTCATGAGGGCTTACAACTCTATTCCTGAAGATATAAAACCTTCCCCTGCAGCTGCTCAACTGCATTATGCTGGAGCTTTCGATAATGATTTTGCATTCTCATTACGGGAAAGAAGATCGGCAACTCTTCATGCCATGTTTACTGATGCCCTAGAAGTGGAAGCTAACATGATGGCTAGTGGGAAGATAAAACATAGAGACATGGACAGGAGGAGAAAAGAATACAATGGGCCTTCTACTTCATCTTCTTCAGCTGATGTTAAATTTGAGACGATGTTGAAGACTATGGAAAAGTTGATGGATAAGCTAACCATGGACACTAGGCCTTTCGACAGGGAGCAAGGGGAGCCCCAAATCAGGAATCCAAATTTCAGAAGACCAAATCCCCCTGTTCCTCCCCAGAACAGGCAAAGAAATCCAAGAAACCAAGAAGAACAGCCTATCCATCCACCTTTCCTTGAAAATTATGTTGGGGATGAAGAAGACCCACCTGAAAATGAGATTCATCTGTTTGGGGAACAGGATTCAGAAATATATCTTACTGAAGAAGAACATAATATATTTGCGCAGGAAGGTCCAAATGAAGAATTTGAAAATGAGCTATATCAGAGAGGTTATTTGCATGCAATGGATGATGTGCAAAGGAAAATAAGACTGAGGAATAGGGATGTCCCCATAAATAAAGGGAAGGCAAATCCAAATCAGCCTTCCTCTAGTTCTTTGAATGGAGAAAAGGGGAAAGGACTACAAAAAGAACCCTTTGTGAGTAAAGAGGTTGAAAATGAGATACAAAGAGATAGAATAATAAAGAAGGCGACTCCGATTGATGTGGAAAAGATTGGTGCTGGTTTTAGCCTACAAAATGAGCTTTCAAAACTAAAGATCTCTATTCCATTTAATGAGCTATTGAGAAACACTTAGTACAGAGATACTATCACCAAAATGATCAAAAACCAAGGAGAATGGTAGTCAGACATTTTAGAATTGAATGATGATAATCCTGCTATTTCATTTGGACCCAAAGTTGAAAATTTAGAAGATGAAGAAGTTCCTCCTTTCTATTTAAGTCTAAATGTGCATGACAAAGTGATCCATAATGCTATGTTGGATTCTGGGGCGTCTCACAATCTCATGCCTAAAGGAGTCGTGGAAAGTCTAGGATTAGAAGTGACTAGACCATATAAGGATTTGTACTCATTTGATTCTAAGAGAGTAAAATGCCTTGGTTTAATTAAAGACATGGTGGTGACCCTAAATAAATTGCCATCTAAAACTATAGTCATGGATGTGGTGGTAGCAGATATTCCACCTAAATTTGGGGTATTGCTGTCAAGATCTTGGAACTCCAAGCTGAAAGGTAGTTTACAGATGGACATGTCATATGCAACGATTCCTGTTCCAGATGGTAGCAGAAGGTTATATAGTGAAAAAAGAACTCCCTATGTGGTCAGCAGTCAAGATAAACCTGAAGTCCATCACATATATGCTGTTGATACTGATTTGGGGTCTTCCATTTTCTTTAATGAGGCTGTCCCACATGAGGTAGAAAAGACATTGCAAGAGAAGTCTGAGGCAAATGAGAAAAAAGAAGTTTTGGAGTAGGAAGCTTTGGAAGCAAAGCAGAAAAAGGAAGGCCAATGGATATGTTGCAAAGGTTGGTGCTGGGGCCAGTGTCTATATCATTTCTCCTATTCATGATTTCGAAGCTTTGTCATACAAATTGATTTTTGAATGCACAAATAATGTGGCAGAGTATGAGGCCCTGTTATTGGGGTTACATGCTTTGAAGGATCTGGGAGCTCAGAGGGTCAAGATCTTGGGAGATTCTGAGTTGGTGATAAACCAGGTAAATGAGAGTTATCAAACCAAGCATCCTCAGATGAGGGCTTACAGAAATGAAGTATGGGATATGCTTGGAAATTTCTTCACAGAGCATACAATTCAGGTTGTTCCTAGAGTTGAAAATTTGGTGGCTGATTCCTTAGCAGTATCTGCTGGAAAATTTGAGACCCCAATGGCTAGTGAAAAGGAATACCAGGTGGAGATTTTGAACAGACCTTCTATCCCTGACAATTACAAATACTGGTAGGTGTTCGAAGATGATGTGCAGATCCGAAGATTTCTAGAGTTGTCAGGAGAGTTTTTGAATACTCATTTTGACAATGAAAATGATAATGATAGGACCCCTGGAGATGACGAAGAAATTGAATCAGAAGAAGATACTGAGAGGTTAAAGAAGACCTTGGGAGGTAAGGATATCATCCAGCTGAAAAATAATTTCATACCAAGAGGCCTGATTCCTTTAGAAAGGCTCTTTGATCAAAATGATGTTGCCAAGAACCCCAAAGTGAAACCTGTTGGTGATGCCGTTGAAGATAAAAATATCGACACTGAGGAAAATCCTAAAATCATAAAATTATCCAAGAAGCTGCTGGAAAAGGAGAAAGAGGAGTATGTATAGTTGATGAAAAAATATACAGATGTGTTTGCTTGGAGTTATGAAGATCTCAAAGAATATGATACATCTATCATACAGCATACTATTCCTATAAAGCCTGGAGAAAATCCTTTTAAGCAGAAACTCAGGAGGATCAATCCTAAGCTGCTCCCTGTCATTGAGAAGGAAATAAAGAAGTTATTTGATGCTAAGATCATTGTAACACTCAGATTTTCTAAATGGGTTGCAAATTTGGTCCCTGTCAGAAAGAAGAATGGAGAGATAAGACTGTGCATAGATTTCTGCAATTTGAATAAGGTCTCCATGAAAGACAACTATCCCTTACCCAAGAGGATCATATACTGCAACAAGTGGTGGGAGCTAAAAGGATTTCGATGCTGGATGGTTTTTTCGGGTATAATCAGATCAAAGTGCTGCCAGAAGATCAGGAGAAAACTGCCTTTACTACACCATGGGGCACTTTCATGTATGCGAAGATGCCTTTTGGTTTGATGAATGCAGGCGCCACTTTCCAGCGAGCTATGGATATTGCCTTTGCAGGAGAAATTGGAAGTTTTGTGGTAATTTATATGGATGATATCACAGTCTACGCAAAGTCTACAGAGAACATCTGCATCATCTGGAGAAGGTCTTCACGAAGTGTAGGAAGTTTGGCATATCTTTGAACCCTAAGAAGTCTAATTTTGCACTAGAAGAAGGAAAGTTGCTAGGCCATATAATATCCAAAGATGGCATAAAGATTGTTCGTGAAAGGGTAAGTGCAATTCTGAAGGTGGGAGAACCCAGAAGCAAAAAGGAGATACAATCATTTCTGGGACAGGTAAATTTCTTAAGGAGATTTGTACCAAGCTTTGCTGAGATCTTGATGAATATTACAAATATGTTGAAGAAAGGTCATGAAATAAAATGGAATACAGAGGCTAAGGAGTCATTTCGGGAAATCAAGAAGGCCATTTCAGAAGCTCCTGTCTTGGTAAGTCCAGATTTTGCCAAGGATTTTTCAGTGTTCTCATATGCTTCTGAACATACTATAGCAGTAGTATTATTACAAAAAAATGAGGAAAATTTGGAACAACCCATAGCCTTTTTCAGTAAAATGCTACGGGATGGGGAGTTGAAATATGATATCATGGAAAAGCAGGCCTATGCTCTTATTAAAGCATTAAAGGATTTCAGAATATATGTTTTGCATTCCCATGTAATTGCACATGTTCCAACTGCTGCAGTAAAAGAAATTTTGACTCAGCCAGACCCCGAAGGCAGGAGGGCGAGATGGATAGCTACATTATTGGAATATGATATAGAAATAAAACCTATGAAGCTGGTTAAAGGACAAGGGTTAGCAAAGATGATGACAAACTCAAATTGTGAATCTTTACAGATCAATTTTTTGACTCACCAATCTGATTAGTTAGACACAGAGATAGAAGTGATGGCTGACTTTGTGGGCTCTCCATGGTACTCTGGTATTGTGAATGTCCTCCGAAATTTGCAAGCACCAGAAGGATTAAGTAAAACGAGAGCAAGATCTATAAAGTTGAAATATGCTAAATTCTGTATCATAAATAAATATCTTTATTGGAAGGATCCTGGAGGAGTTCTACTAAATTGTCTAATGGAGGATGAAGCCCAGCAAATTACCAAAGAATTTCACAAAGGAGACTGTGGGGGACATCATTCTTGGAAGGTGACTGCAAACAAAATCCTGAGAGCTGGTTATTATTGGCCTACATTATTCTCAGATGTATATAAAGAAATCAGCAAATGTCATCAATGCCAAATTTTCGACGGGAAGAGAAAGGTACTACCTCTCCCTTTGAATCCAATAACAGTTGAAGCTCCTTTCCAGCAATGGGGTTTGGATTTTATTGGTGAAATAAACCCCAACTCATTAGGTCAGCACAGGTGGATCTTGACAGCTACAGACTATTTTACTAAATGGATAGAAGCAATTCCTACCAGGAGGGCCACTGAGAATGTGATCATGAACTTTCTTGAAGAAAATATATTGGCTCGGTTCGGGTGTCCAAAAAGGATAGTAACAGACAACGCAGCTGCTTTCAAATCCAAGAAGATGATTAACTTTTGTCATAAGTATCATATAAGCCTCAATCACTCAACTGCATATTACCCTCAAGGAAATGGATTAGTTGAGTCTTCAAATAAAATCCTGCTGAGGATTATCAAAAAGCTGTTGGAAGATAATAAGAGGTCCTAGCACACCAAACTAAAATATGCTCTATGGGCTGATAGGATTAGTACTAAAAGAGCCATCGGCATGTCTCATTTCCAACTGGTATACGGGGCTGAAGTGATTTTTCCAACATCATTAGGGGTACCTGTTATGAGATATTTCCAGGATCAGCAAGAGGAACCAAATCACATACAGCGGAGGATAAATCAGATCATTGAGCTAGAAGAACGAAGAAGTAAGGCTTATGACAAAGTGCAGTCTCATTAAGAGAAAATGAAGAATACTTTTGACAGAAGGATCAAGGAAGAGCAGTTTTAGATTGATGACCTGGTTTTGAAGTGGTATGCTCCTAATGAAGACAAGCATGGAAAGTTTGACCCTATGTGGGTCAGACCTTATGTTGTTGCTGGGTACAGAGGACAGAATGCGTTTTTGCTGGAATATACAGATGGGGTTCTTCTGGAGAGTAACCCCGTAAATGGAAGATACCTGAAGGATTACCTGTCCTGAAGGGGAAGGTAAATTTTGTATCATAGATTGTATATACTTGTCTTTCTTTACAAATAAACATGAATCGTAAGCCGAGTGCATTTGAAGCTCTCAGTGAAAGCCCTAAGATCCAGGAGGCCTACCGTTCATTTTCTAAAATATATAAAAATGGTATATTTACAAAAGACAAAAGATGGGTTTTTGAGAGTTATTATGCAAAATCAAAAAGCAGGCACCTATTCTACGAGTTCTTTGATACCTCGCAGGGAGGATATCATCCCCAGATGGAGCCAGCTGTTAACACCATTATTTATCAAGAGGATAATAAACCATGGTGGAGATAGAAAAATGGTGTTTGGATACTTGGGTCAAAGGATATATCGGAAAAATGGAGCTATAGGCAAAATGTGATCAAGTCACCAAATATCCTAAGCCGCGATGGAAGAAGGAAGAAGATCAATGGCTGTTATTCTCTCTACTCCTCAGAGATGCAAGGAAGATAAAGGTTTGATCGGGTGCTTATCAGGCGCACAGATCAATGGCCGTCAGGTGGGTTCAGGCGGATCAATGGTCTATATCCAATCCACTTCGTGAAGTCACATCCTGGTTAAAATGACACAATCCGACGGAATTGGGTACAGGCTACTCAATCCAATGGCGGAGAGATGAATTCGAATGACATCCATGGTCAAGATTGATTCCAGAACCAGAACCTGCTCGACCGATAAACCTACAACGCCCAGCGGAATGAGTTACCCGGTGATCGATCTGACGGTTGAAAATCGAAGTGAATCAGATCAATGATTATTACGATTTCCGGAGATTAAACTAGTGCGGTGGATAATTCCGAAGTGCCCAGCGGAATTTGGTACGTGGTGTATGATCCGACGGTGGAGAGTTAAAGGGGTATCACATCAACGACTGAGAACAATTTCGGGGATCAAAGCTGCATGTTGGATAAAAGAAAGGAGCCCAGTGGAATTCATTACATAGTGCTTGATCCGACGATCGAAACTTAAAGGTGGAATGATCAACGGTTGGGATCGATTCCGGGGTTGAAACTTGCACGGGGGATAAGTCCCAGACTCCCAGCAGAATTCGGTACGTGTCACCCGATCCAATGGCTCATGATAAAAGGCGATTTCATCGACGGTAGGAGATCATTCCGGCATGGAGACTGGCATGTCATTTATCACCAAGGCACCGGGTGGAATGGGATACGTGGCACATGATCCAAAGGCCAGAAATTAAAGAGAAACCAGATCTACGGTCTTGAATGAAACCGAAAAATAGAAATGCACGGCAATTAGGGATAAGTGGTGGTTGCGGAAATAAATGCTGTCCACGTGGTGAATTGGGTGGTCCTATAAAGGCAGGGTTGACCTCTCCAATGATTATTTTATTTGCTCGGGACCCGATGAAAAGGACCTGGCGATTTGGGAGCTTCCATTTGTCAGTACCAGGCACGTTTCGAACACACGCCTCCACAGTAAGCCAGGTAGGACTTGAACCCTGTAACTCCTTCGTCCAATTACCATTATAAAGTAAGAAATGGACCAAGGGAGCGAGGTTCGTGTGTCTGGTCGGGTTGTGGATGACAGAGAGGAATTTTTGGTAGACAGATACAGGGGCGTCTGCGACCCCTTCCTATCCATAGGTAGCGTTTCCGGCAGCAAAGAGAAATTGTGGTCTTATTTTTCACAGGGGAATGACGTTCTGAATGTATGCAAGTCCTTTTTGTACCATTTCACCCTTGAGCAAACCCTCCACTTCCCTGAATTTGCCGAATGGTGCGCGGTGAACTATTCTCCCTCTCAGAGGATCATTGTGAGTCGGTCCGCGTCGAAAATACTGTGTAAAATTGATGCTTCGGTCGTCAGACAAAACCTTGGTCTACCCAAAATTTACCCTGTAAATCGTGAGTCTGTAAATGAATCTGTCCTTGCCGAGGTTTTCAAAAATTGCGAAAGTGAAAGTCGCTGTCAATTCTTGTCAGGTATCCTGAAGGAAGGTCAGTCCCTTGAAGGTCTTTTCTTGCCTTACCCCTTGCACATTTTTAGGACTGAGGTGCAAATGGTAATGTCTTTGGTCTGTCAAGTGTTAGGTCTAGATGACGATTGTCATATAGGTGACATTATCCTTGGTTTCTTGTTAAAAATAAATTATTTAAGCCCTGAGTCCCAGTTAGTCCCCGTACTTAATTTAGATGAGTACCTTGCCGAAGCGATCCACCTTCAGTTGAATGAATTTCCCAAGGTCCAGTTCTTTAGGTTTCAAACATACTTGCTTAACATGTTATTATGCTCTAATGTTACCGAATTGAAATTCTTAAGTGCTCTATGTTCTTCTGATTTTCCCAAGCAAATAAACATGGTCGAATTTGCCAATTCGATCATGTCCGAAATGTACAGAATTTTATTTGATGAGGACCTGCCCCGTGTCTTGGATGAGATGAGATTCCTAATGCAGTCATCACCCGAAGATCAGGTGGGGGACTGGTTCCTGTACAGAGGTTACACAGTGTTAAGAATATATGGCTTTACTGGTCAGCCTTATAGGCTACCATCCTTCTTGACCCCAAGGATTTTCGCACTGGAGTTTATGAGGCAGAGATTGTTTTCTAAGGAAGAGCACTTGGGTACTTTCAAAAAATCTTTGAATATTAAATTTCCATTTAAAGTCGACCCTTTCATTTTTAAAGGTAAAGGTGCCCTGGCATTTATAGAAAGTTTGATGGAGAATATGGATTTCATAAAAGATGTAAATATGAACTACGACCCCCACCAGGTGATCTCATTGAGAAAGCAGGCAAACAAGAATAAAACATTTGAGCATCAGGCTATTGAAGGGCTAGCTAAAATGGCCAATTTGCTGCAGTATACTGACAGGTCAGATTCTGATGAAGAGACACATGCTACACCTGTCATAGCGACCCAAATAACAGAAGGTGCTGGTATTGTAGTCAAGAGGAGTTTGTCTGAAATGAAGAGTATGGACGTAGATGAGGAAGGGCCACATAAAAGGGCAAAGCTGCTTCAAAGTGGTGAAATTGTAGATAAGGAGGTTTCTGATGGTTCCAAAAGAGGTGCCCTAGTTCCCCTGAAAGCGGTGCAAGTAAGTCAATTCTCTTTTAAAAATCCAGAAGGTGATGTATACAGTACGAAATTGTGCCACGTGTTTAAGTCGAAGGAAGACCTAAAATCCAGTTACATGGAGAAGAGGAAACAGTCTATGGAGGAAATGAGAAATTTGCTCCCGAAGGTTAGAAGTTTGTACAGTTCGAAAACCTCTCTGGTCTCTGCTAGAGATGCTGAGAGGAATACTTTTAAAATGGCTATGGTAAGTGACAAGAAAATGTCTGAAATAGAGATCCGGTTAGACAAAATCAGCACTCCGGACAAAATTCAACTCCACAAACAGACCAGCAATATCATCTACTCAGACTTACTACAAGCCATGGTGAGGATCAATAAATTGCAAATCTTGATAGACAAATTGGAAATCCAGTTGAAACATGAGAAAGTAGAAAATAAAGCAAATGCTGTTCAGATTAAGAAGCTGCAGACAGACATTGCTAGTTTAGACAGTACACAGGAAGTCAAGAGGTTGTTAGAGGAAAAGGATAATGCGCTCCAGGTCCTAAAGAAGAAACTGAAGATCCCAGGTACTGAACATGTTTAGTCATCTGAGTTGCTAGCCCTCCAAGAAGAAAAGGATAAAGTCCATCAATAGATGATGGAATACAAAGGAAGAGCTGGAGAGCTGCAGGAGGAAAAAGAGAAGTGGGAAGCCGAAAGGGAGGAACTGTTATCCCAAATCTCCTTGATGAAAAAAGATCAGAATGAAGAGAAGGAGATTATGGAAGAGTTGATGAGCCAGACTCCCACCGGTGAGGACTTGTCTATTGTAAATATCCAGAAGCCATTAGATGATTTCTCTACTGATGATTTGTTAGTGCCAATGTCCCAGGTGAGTTTGAAAGAAGAAGGAATCAAAGATTTGAAAGCAGAAAATGAAAAGATGAAAGCTGAACTGGCCAAAGTTAATGAAAGCAAAAAACAAATACTACAGGACATGAATCAATTACAGAAGAAATTTAATGAACTAAAGGAAAAATGCGTTGGGAAAGGCCCTCTTCAGGGGGAAAAACACATCATTTGGGATACTCTGTGTATAGAGAGTACCAAGTTTAGGCACTATTTAAATCTTATTGATGATTTGAATATAATGATAAATCTGGCCCACCAGAGGCTGAAACTGGTAAACGAACATATGGAGAAAAGACCCCTTGTTACGGCTCAGAACACGTTAAATTTTCTAAATTCACTGTCATATCAGAAGTTTTAGGAATTGGGCATAAAGGAAAGAGTGTCAATAGTGATGTGGGCAAAGAAAATCATCCATAAGCATCACTTAATCAAAACGGTCCATGATAAATCAGAAGGATTGATTCTGCAGGGTAATAATTTTAAACAGGAGTTTAAAGAACTGTTCGAGAACGGATTGCCTTCTTTCTGGGATGGAGAAGGGCGCATGTTCTCACAGGAACATTATCATAACCTGCTTGTTTAGTGCTGCATGGATCACACCAAATTCAATGATTTGGAGAAAAACTTGACAGGGAAGACCATCGTGGATATGCTTACAGGGGATTTCGAGATTCTGCAGAATTTCGCCATCATCAGGAGCAGATTACCTAGAAAGTCCTATGAAGCATATATGGAGCTCGAGGTAGCTATTCGGGAAATGATGGAGTGTGACACCCCAAGTTCGGATCAGTGGAAAACTATGGAGCGGTTTGGCAAGACAAAGTATATTCTCCATCCTTAAGAACAGGTGTCATGCACTGAAGAGCTGATGGGGCAAAGACGTGGAGCTGATGGGGCAAAGATATGGAGCTGATGGGACAAACTTTGTTGTCAAGTTGATTCGTACTTTGTGGTCTGTTAGGATTGGAGTTGTAACAAACTTCCTAGGGGTTAGGAATTCAGTTACAAACTCTAAATTAAGCTGATCATTTTGTTATTGATCTTCTTGTTGGAGCACCGATCATTTTATATATAAATATGCATCGTTTTTAAGAGATGGGGGTTGGAACCCATCGGGTCATGAATAATCTTGGAGAACATATCTGTTTTTGGGAATGACAAAGTAAATGCATGAGAGTTTTGTCAGAGATTCATGTGTTGTTGATATTACAGCCTATGCCTCTTTCTTTATGTCATTGTATTTCCCTTGTGTAACACTCCGTTTTGTTTCTTCCTTGTATCTGGAATATAGCGTTAGATGATTAGAATTCATGTATTTATGCTATGATCATCATTTCAGATATTATATGAATTTTTCTGCTAAAGTTGGTATAGAACTCATCCTTGTTGATGCTCTGTATTAATGGGTTGTTCCTTCATCTCTTCTATTTCACCTGAATCAATTTGAATGACTGTGATGATATGATTATCTTGCCTTTGATGAATATCATGTATATGTATTTGTGGTATTTTTATATTTGTATATGACTCCATGCCCAATGGTTATGTGATTGTTTCAGCCAAATACATAAATCTGTGAATGTTATTTTAAATCTGGTCTTGTTAAATCTTTATTGAGAGATCCCTCTCTGGAAGAAAATACCAGTTTCTTCCTAAAGTGCTTTTGCTGTTACCTTGGAGTATACCTTGTACAACCTGGGTACATTCTGAGTGCTAACAGTTGGAACTTGGCTCAAAAGGGGTTTTACCTAGTTTCAAATGAAATAGATGTATCTTACCAAGAGATACTGTTTTATCTTTTCTGAAAGATTGAGGATCAATGAAAACTTGAAAGTTATTGACAGGAATTATAGGCTTTAACCAAGGTGAAGTTTCTTCTTCTTTTCTCAAAACAGATGAAGGTGATGAACCATCCAACTGGTCAGGGTCACATAGGGATGGTAATGAATAAGACCTTCTAATCTTCCTTGCTGTTTTCAATATCTATTCTGGGTCTGAAACACCCAGCTACAAAGGTGAAATAGGTCTGTTTCTAGTTCCAATTCCCCTAGTATCCATTGTGACAAACTGGTGAAAAGTAGTCTTAAAGATATGATGGTTTAAGTTCACCTCTTGAAACCAGTGAAATGATAAGTATCCCAGGGAAAAATATGTTTATACCAGAAATTGTTTCCAGACTACAAGAAAACAAGCCAACATAATCTCAAATATTTCAATAAAACAAAACTGGGTTTTTAGGGTTTTTTAAGGTTTTCTGGTTGTGAAGTTTGGTAACAAGAGGGAATGCATTCATAACCCAAATAAGAACTAAATCATAAGCATAGAAAAATTGAGATGCATAACATAATAACCATGTATCCAATAGAAAATAGCACTGAAGTTCATCCACAAATGTCAAGCACTACAAGCATAAAAACTTTAAACCAACAATGAAATTACCAATAGAGTAGCTAAAACAAGCTATAAATGAAGCCATAGAACAAACTGACTGGTAAAATGGAGCATATATTTCATAATAGGTTTTTCAAATACACATAAGAGTGATTTACTTAGCTTATGAACAAGTCTGGAGACCTCCTCTAGCTAGCCAAAAAATTGAACCTCTAATCCTCTTTGTGACCTTCAGTAATACTATCCTTCAAAATTCAGTTAAGGGATAAACCCTAACTGCTTTTCATCCTACTCATCGAAATGGTTCTATAAAAATAATAATTACAAAAATGAAATATCCTTCAAAACATAACAAATAACTGATTTTGTTAACAAGCCTCATAGATCTTTAGCTTCCTCTGCTAACAAGGCTATCCCTTATAGGGCTTGGGCCTTTCTCCTAGCCTTCAGTTGCCCTGCTTCCATCTCTGCCATCTTTCTAGTGAGTTCTTCATTTTGCTGTTGTAGATCTTTGATGGTTTGTTTTAACATTGTAAATTGTGACTCTATATTTCTTTTTCTTTTCAATGCCTCTTTTGAGACTGCAATCAGCTCCTGATAGTGGCTATTCATCTCATCTAGATCCTCTCTGAGTCTTCTATTGGCCATAACCAAGCCATCATTTGTCTCCTGCATATATTCCACCTGATGTTTATACTGCT
This sequence comes from Pseudotsuga menziesii, assembly GCA_001517045.1. NCBI lineage: Eukaryota > Viridiplantae > Streptophyta > Pinopsida > Pinales > Pinaceae > Pseudotsuga > Pseudotsuga menziesii. The sequence continues at coordinate 251,716 of LPNX010087388.1, forward strand.
TTATAGTTCTGTAGAAATTCTCTTTCTCTGAATCAAATGCTTTATTTCCTGCTGTAATTTGCATATCATTGGGAAGCCATGGAATGTTTAGTCTCCCATAGATTTGTTCATCTTCTGGCAGCAATTCTATAGGAGTCTCATGAAAACTTAGGTTTTCTTTAGTGTCAATTTCAAAGGGAAAATTTTCATCAACCATCAGCTTGTTTTCTGAGTGAGAAACCTCTATCTCACCTTCTTGTTGTTCCTTTAACATTTGGCTTTGTATCTCTAAAAATACATCAGACAGTTTAGTCTCAGTAAGGGCAGATTCTTTTTCTGATTTCATTGGTCTTTTCCCTTTGCTGTCACCCTTATCAACATCCAGTTTTTCATCAGAGGAGGAGTCATCAATAACAGTTACTCCTTCTTTATTTAATTTAGGGTTTAGTAATTTCTTCATATTCAGCCTGAGCTTGTTTTTGGGTCTAGTCTACGGTCTCCACCCAGGAGCAATTTCCCCTACCATTTTAAAAGTTTTTCCCTGATGGGTGACTGAGGCAAATTCCATGACCTTTAGCTTCTTTTTCTTTGGTACTTATACCCTATCTTCCTAACTGTGAAATTCCTTTTTAGTGCCAACCTTAGTTTCATCAATAATAGGAAGCTTATCCTCCTCAAATAGGTATGTTTCATCCTCTGACAAGACTATAATTGGACTTTGCTTTTGGACTTTAATGTCCTCTTCATAACCTGAAACTTTCTCTCCAAGTACAATCTTTTCATCAAAAAATGTCTCTGCTGGTGCATCATCCTGAACAGGCTGGGTCTCCTTATTAACAGACTGGAAATATTTTCTGTCAATGTCATTTAGATGTTGTTTAGACACAATCTTCTTTTGCAGGCTCTGCAACTTCCTCTAATTTGACACTGTCTTCATTTTTAACCTTTATCTTCTATCTGAGTTTTCTGATCAAGGTCTGTCCTTTATCAGCTTGCTTTCTATTAGACTGTGCTTCTTGACTATTGTGAAACCCTGACCAAAAATGGAAATATTCCCAAGTTTTTCCTTCTCTCTGCAAAACACTGTTGATAATGAGTTTGATAAATCCATGGTGAAAAATGGACTGTCTGGTATGATTTTGGTGTTCTTTGATTCTACAAGACATTTTTTGTAGGCTCTTTAGCAAGAAGAAGGGCAGGTTCATCTTTGATTCATTACTGAGGTGTTGAAGAAACCTGAAATGGTATTTAAAAATGAAAGCATACCTCCCTTCACATGTAATATAACTTTGTAAAACCTCAATAGGTTCTACCCATTCAGGCCTGAAGTTATGGATGGACACACCCTTACCCCAATCTGGAACTATACCAGGCAGTAGGTACCTTTGTGCATTAAAGGAAAATGGCACTTTCTTAAACCAAAGTTCTCCCTCATTTTTAACCCCTGTTGCCTCAGGTACCAACTCTTTGGTCAATTTGAATTTCAAAGTATCGAAAGATACAGTATCTTTGTCATAACACTGAGCAAACTTATGGAAGACCTCAGTGTTGTATCCATCAATTTTCTTGAAAAATATCAACCATCCTGCATTTTCAAATAGTTCAGCACATCCTGGGAATTTATCTATCCATCTGAGATCAGTGGGTTCGGTCCTATTAGTTTTTCCACTCTTCTTCATTTTCAGTATGGTTTGCAACACCTGTCTGTAATCTCATAGACTATTTTTCTTCAAATTTGCACAGTTTTGGGCAATCTATTTACCTTCAAACTCTCACAGTCTGCTCTATCACCAGTTTAGGAAATGTTTTGTGCCAAGTTTCAGCAATTTGACCTAATCATAGATTCAGGGACCTCCAATAGTTCTGCTCTGAACTTTACTAACTCAAATGATGAATACTTAGATATTTTGATTAATATCTCATCATTCAAAGTTTATTGAGTGAGTAAATTCATGTCCTTTAAAATTTTGACATTATAGGCTTTATCAGAAAAACCCCAAAATTTAACAAACCCTATCAAATGTCACGTGGGGTACCTATTCAAAAGCTTAACACAAGCGCTGGAAGTTGATCCCGTGAAAGGTTAGGTGTCGAATTGCACGTTCCAGCTGTCTTCAACTGCCCATATCACTTCGAACTGTCACCCTTTGGAAGCCCTAATTCTTCCTTTAACTGTCAAAACTCAGATTTCTTAGCAATATGTCTCCACCACGACATTCAATTCCTTCGTAATCCTCAGCTTAGGAGCCTATTCCTGAAAATTCTACCTCATTCCACTCACTGTCATCATTTGCCATGAACCTGCATACAATTGCCACGATCTCCCTCACACGATGACCATACACTTGTTTCAATGATTATCCTGGTAAGACACGTATCAAATGTGATAATTGATATGGTTAACACCTTAGGAACGAAACCCCTGAAAATATCGGACTGAAAAATGACTATTTTGGCACTCATGACTTTCTTGTAGCGCACTAGTGCATTAATTTCGCTCTTGTGCTACAAGAAAGTCCAAACACATAATTTCATGTCATTTAATCACTAATCCAGTTTTAAGACTTGGTTTATATGATTAATCTTGATCCTAGTGTCATTAATGAAACCATTAATCAATATACACCTTGTAGAACCCTTCAAGAATGAACTCTAAGCAAAATTTATAAAAACAAGCTTTAAAAATAGGAAAAAATAAAAAATGATGAAAAACTAAAAGGCATAAACTCAAAATTAACCTTTACACCAAAATTTCCTAGAAGTAAAAATATTAGCAAATTTCAAAAACATAAACGAAAGCATAAAACTAAGGAAGACAAAATCATGACCTAACAGACTGCAAGGCCATAACTACACCTATGGCATTGAACTTGAAGCTATTGAGTGATGCTTCATCAGAAGCTGTTTATGCTACGATGTATCGTTAGATGATTGGGTCCTTAATTTACCTGACAAACACGAAACCATATATTTGCTTTGCTGTGAGCACCTTGAGCTAGTTCCTAACAGATCTGATACATGTTCACTTGATTGCTTCAAAGCATATTCTGAGGTACCTGAAGGGTATAGTTGATTATGGGCTCAAGTACGAGGAAAATCAAAAGATTAAGCTAGAGGGTTATGTTGATTTAGATTGGGCAGGAAATGCCATCGATAGGAAGAGCACTTCAGGATGCTGCTTCAGTATGGGATCAGGTGTGATCTCTTGGTTTATTAGGAAGCAGTCCTGTGTGGTACCGAGTACAACTGAAGTAGAATATGTTGCAGCTTGTTCAACTAGTTGCAAGGAAGAGTGGCTAAGAAAGCTAATGTATGATTTATTTGATCTCCAGTTGGATGCTACTTGTATATATTGTGACAACCAGAGCTGTGTGAAGTTTTCAGAGAACCCAATGTTCAATGACAAGTTGAATCATATCGAGATCAAGTATCACTATATCAGGGATATGGTGCAGAGAGGAGCAATGAAGCTCCAGTATGTTGTGACGGATGAACATATAGCTGATGTGTTGACGAAGCCATTGGCTAGAGTGAAGTTTGAGTGCTTCAGGGAGAAGCTTGGTGTTCTCTAGATTGAGGTTCCCTCCAAGGAGAAATGATGATACCTAGAGCCATTCTGACATGGTGAGAGGATTAGGTTCCTTCCATGGTAAAATGTAGGGTTTGAGCCATTCTGTCATGGTGAGAGGATTTGGTTCCTTCCATGTCAGATGTGAGTACTGAGCCATTCTGATGTGACTGTAGGATTGGTTCCTACATGATCAAATATAAGTGTTGAATTCCATTCTTGGAATGGAGGAACCTGGTCAGTTACCAGGAATACTCAGTCTAGGATTGAGGGCCATTCTGATATGACTGTGGGATGTAGTCTTACATGATCAGATGTGAGTGCATGGCCATTTTGATGTGATTGAGGGATGTGTTCCCACTTTATTAGATATAAGGGTTGATTCCATTCTTTGGGAGAATGGAGGCACCTGGTCAGTTACCAGGAATCATTAGTCTGGGACTGAGAGCCCTTTCAATGCGATGTTTTTAAACATGGTCGAATGTAAGTGCAGAGCCTTTGTGACAAGATTAGGTTGGATGTAAGTGCAGATCCTTTCTGAAAAGATGAGGTTAGATGTAAGTATAGATCCTTTCTAACAAGATGAGGTTGGATGTGAGTGTTGGGCCTTTCTGACAAGATGAGGTCAGATGTAAGTGCTAGGCATGCCTTTCTGACAAGATGAGGTCAGATGTAAGAGCTGGACAGGCCATTCTGACTTAGAGTCAGATATAAGTGCTGAAGACCTACATGAAGGGTAGGCCTACAACCAGCATGAAAAAGGGTTGGCTCTGTAGAACTTCTTGTGACGAGAAGAATCGAGAGATAACACTATTCTGAGATAGCACTGATGATGATGATCCATATGTGATGATGATCCATACTTGATGATGATCTAGATCAAGTGATGATCCAGATGTGATAATGATCCAGAATTGAGATGATTCAGATTTGATGATGATACAATGATGATGATCCAGTAGTGATGATCCAGCAGTCAAGATGATCCAGATCCTGTGATGAAGAAGACTTGAAGAAGAAGATGACTTAGAAGAAGACTTGAAGATGATGATGACTTGAAGATCAAGAAGACTTGAAGGTGAAGACAAATTGAAGATGAAGATGATGAGATGATCCAGTCGATGTAGAGAAGAATACTAGTGCTGAAAATTGTGTTGAAAGAATACCTTCCTAGTTAAGAGGCAGTGTTGATGTATTTGTAACTTCGGAATGTATTCACTTGTATATCTTATGTCTTGTACCCCGATGTTTATTCTGGGAAGTGTCTGTAATGTATTTGAGTCACGTCATGCCCTGATGTTCCTATTGGGAGGCTCTATAATGTAAACAAGTCATTTCAAGTCATTGTGGGTAACCCTCCTATTGTTCAAGGGTTAAAGTCCCCGCAGTTCCGAGGCACTAGGGTTATTAGACTATCCTAGAGAAGTAGGCCCTAGCGAGTCATTATCAAGTTGGGAATTAGTATAAATAGAGAGTGAGCCTCTCTATTTATCACACACTCACTCACACTCAGTTGTAGTGCATAGATGAGGAAGAAGAAGTTGTTGGGGCTAGAGAGAAAGAGGATATTGCTGTCGGGATATCATCTTACTATTTTTTGGGCTTTGCTATTTGGTGCTGATTCTATCTCTGAGGAAGTTGCGGGGCTTTCTCCTTTATGGTTTCCCCAAGGAAAATCTTTGTGTTCATTGTCTTATGTGTTTGATTGTTGTCCTTGTTATTCTCTTAGTTAAGATCCTAAGTTAATGCTAGCTTAAATGATAAAAATCTAACAATGTTTTCCTATGAAATTTTTTGGAAACATTTTTCCCATTTATGGATTTCTAATTTTATACACATAGACCTAACATTTCCATCTCCCCTATAATTCTCAAAGTGGTGTTTCCAAAACTCAAGTTGGTTTCAAAAAAAATACAAATTCATGTGATAGGTAGATTATCTTATAACTACACTAAGAAAAGGGTGGTGTAAACATTACATATATGACCATGAATTTGAGTTTCTTTTTACATATAATTATTTTTCATTATTCATTAAGCAAGTACAAAACACTCCCTCTATAAATTCTAATTTCATAGCATATGTTAAACAACCATTAATGACTTTGTATTCCCACAAGTACATACAAAACTCACATACCTACACTTCAAAACCTACCAATGAATTGATGAAAAATAAAGTACTTACATATTATTTGCTATAGGACAAATAAAGCACCAAATAAAATAGGTTTGTGTAATAGTCAATTATTCTCATTACAACACCCTTGAGGGTTCCCCATAAAAAAGCATAATATAGGCCCCATGGGACTTAATGACATAAAATACATACCGTAAGAGTGGTTGCAATTCCAAGAGGATAATGTAGACATGGTGCTCTTCTTCAAACACACATTGCAATAAAGACTTTTCTAAAATCCTTGTAAATTTGTGTTTTTAAATACAAACAATATTTATTTAAGTATGGGGTAGAAATGATGTGGTTTATTGGAAATAAACGATTCCTTGTATGTTTCTAGATATTTTCAAAGTATTATTTCTTGGTCACCAAGGTGGAGGTAGGGGTGAAGGTGTTAATTTTGCATAAATGCAAATGCACACCTACACCCCTAATCCCATAAAAATGCATCCATTCACCCCCCAACCTCACCCCATTAGTACACCGAATAATTTCCTAAATTCAATTAACATATAATAAAGAGCCATCTTAAAATATATAAAAAGATTACCTTCTTCCAGTCCTTTCTATACTTCCAATATGCTTCATACAAATTTTATAAGTTCTCCTTCCTCAATTGTGGACCCAACATATCGGACAATTTGCGCTTATGCAAGAGATTTAATTCAACAAAAGGTTATTCAATTGTGCATTTTTAATCTTAACAACTGTGATATATTATTATAAAAATATCATTTCAACACAATGTATCTAAAACCCCATGCTTTGTAAGTGTACTTAAAAGAATAACAAAACATATGCGTATTTTAAATATGGAGTTTAAATAACAATATCTATATGAATAGGGGAATACAATGTGGAATATATCAAATTCACCTCTGTTGGGCCCACAAAATCAAGGTGGTAACAAATTATGTGTTCCTTGCTAGAGATCTGAATTTTTGGGCTGATATTATTTCCATTATATTCTATCATATTTATAATTATTTTCCTGATACATAGATTAGATAAGACCATTGCTTCTTAAGGTTTGATTAAAGCCATGTCTCTAAGAAATATAATTCTAGTAGTTTTGATTTGTTATACCTTCTTTCCCTTTTCATTAAAGGTAAGGTTGTTTATTTTTAACGCACAGTTTCCATAGTATAAACCTTCGGATAAGGGACTAGTATAAACCTTCGGATAAGGGACTAGTAATATGTTTTCCATAGTATTAGCTTGATTAATCAACATATAAATATGCACAAAATGTTCCTTGAAGGAAAATTGCATAAATAGAATAGCTCGTTAGTTAACCAGTTTAAGGCAGAAATACAAGTGAAAGTATTGATTATCCTTTGTATGGTGTTTTTCAGTTTATAGATGTGATAAATTTGAACCACAAGATAATATAGGAGTGTTAGTGAAGCTCACAAATAAAATTTGGTGCAAGAATTAGCAAAAACCACCAAATGAGAAGTAAACTTACACACACAATGTGAACAAAAATAAGATAATTTCGGCCTGTATAACTATAAAACTTGTTATTATCAGGTATATAATACATCCTAAGAGTTTTGTGAGGCTTTGGAAGCCAGTTGTGAGCATACAACCCAAAATTTCCAAATTGGCATCAAACCCCCCTAGGTGGTGTAGGAATATATTAAACCCACTCATAACTTAGGATAGAATAATTAATCATTATTTGATTAATTATTCACCCACTAGCTTAATTAGTTGGCATCCACTAGCACCTTAAAGTCAATACATGCCATCTATATCCTAGGAATGATTTATTTCCAATTTTGGGTTGATCTTGACCACCTTTTGACCATCTAGAATTAGTATATAGGACTTTACAGTAGATTCTGCTTTATTTTGCTTTTTCTGTTTTTCCTGCTTTTCTATGGATAAGATAAAAGCTAGTCAACTAGGAAACTTGGAGCTTTTGTTTCCAACCCATCCTCCATTAGTTTTTCTCCATTTTCTAGGATTAGCATGTTATTTCCATCTCCTTGACAACTCACTCATGATTTTTCCAACTCGTGAGGTCCTTGATAGATTTGGTAAGTGCTTTAGCCATCTTTGGGGGTATCCTATATTTTGGTAAGTCAACCTTTTTGAGCTTTATGAGTTGTTTCCATACAATTCAATTTTCCTATGAGGGATGTACTATTTATGTACACTATTATTCATAATTATTCAATGGAGGGATACACACCAATGTTCATCTCTTTTTTCATGTGATTCAGTCTCTTTTCTTCTCTCTTATTTTCCTGTGTATGCTTGTGAGAATTCTTAGTAGCAAGATCTATTTCCTGTGCTTATTCTTAGCATCATTTCTCATATCATTGATCTATTATTTCTACATGGTATCAAAGCTACAAGGTTGATCAAGTTCCACAGAGTTGAGGAGTGCTTCTAGTCTCCTATCCCTCTATAAAGAAGAGCTTGTCTAGCTTACAAGATTTCTCCTAGTTTGTTTTGCAGGTTGCAGAGAGTATCTCTTAGAGCATATCAACAACTTCAATATGGATTCAAAATTTCCTCTACTATCTCCTTTCAACTATGCTGATTGGAAGCCAAAGATGAGTGCATACTTGAAGAGGCAATGTCTCTTTGATGTCTCCATTGGTGCATTGAGTGAACCTGAGTCTTATGAAGAGAACATTGATTGGATAAATAATTGTGATAGAGCTTATGGAATTATGTGTTTGGGAATGTCTCCAAATATATATCATCTCATAGATTCTGCTGAATTTCCATTTGATCTTTGAAAAATTTTGGACAAAGCTTTTGGTTTGCAGGAAATTGAAGATGAAGCATGGAGCGAACCTAGCATCTCCTCTTGTTCTCTTTCTCAAGATTTCTTGGACTCTACATTATCTGATGAAGTTGATCATGATGAATAAGTTTCTCATACAGTTCATGTTGCTGCTACCCTCATTGATTCGAATGCTTCCTCCTTCAATGAAGAAGCAAATATTGAAGAGCCATCTTTTTCTGTGTCTCTTGAAGGTGACTTTTCTTCTTGTGATACTATTGATGAAAAAGAAGTAACATATGGAGCCGCTGCTGATATTGATTATGATCCTATAACCCATTCATTTTTCTCTCAATCTCCTATCATAGATTCTGAGGTCTATGTGCCAGATTCTTCACACCTCTTGCATACCTCTCTCATTGATGGTGCGCAACCCAGTGACTTACAGGATGTTTGCTTAGCCACATCAAGCCTTATTTGTGTCATACCACTTACCTTAATTGATCTCATGTGCTTCAGCATATCCTCCTTTGTTCTTGGCATCAATACTCAGATCCTTCTTGAAGATTCTGAACATCTCATTCTTTTCTCCTTTCATACAAAGGATTCATTACCAGTGTATTCCCATGAGTCTATTGATATGATTATATGTGATCCTTTGGATTCTGATTTAGAAGAATATTTTCAGGTTGATACACATATAATACCACCATACATACCATCTTCCATACCTCTGAATAATCCAAAGACTATACAAATCCCAAGCTCACTAGTTGATTCCTCATTGGTCTCTTATGCAGTGATATTTATCTTACATGATTTGAAGTCTTTCCTAACTTTCAGTGGAAGGTTATCCATGAACTTAGTAATATATGGATTGATATTAAACATGTTTGGATCTGTTCTAAACACTTATGTTTCAGATCTTATGCCCATCCATCATTCATATTTTTACACCTATCAGTTTTCCCCAATTGCTCATAATTTTCCTAGTCTAGCCCTATATCCTCATGGAGCCATTGAAGCCTTTTCTCTTGCTGTTCCATATGATAATATTTATGATATATCAGAGTTTTATAAGCCTCATATCATATCTATACAGGTGCTACATCAGATTGGAAGATTGACATGTGATCCACATCACAATTTTGCAGCTATCCAGGGAATTGGGTGTGAAATAAATTGCCTTAGTTTTTGTACTCTTTGGAAAGGAGTATGCATAGATCTCTTTTCCATTTCAGATTATGTTTGCATATCAGAGTTTGAAAGCAGAAAGAAGTATTTAGATAATGCTCCTACTTCATCAGTTGATGAGATACAAGGAGTCTCTCCTCTTCCTTCTTGCAGGTTCTACACTCCAGCACATGATCATGGAGTTCATGATTTATTCAACAAGTCCTTCATCCAGAAGTAGTTCATTCAGCTCATTAAAGTTAAGATGAAGATATTTTGAACACATATTTCAAATTTTATGCCTTGTCCTATCTTGAGGGAGGATTTTCCCCATGTGGTTTTGCCTCTTTCCTCACTTTTCTGGACATAATAATTGTTAAAGGGTGACCATAGCCTTGTTGTTGGGCCCTATATGCATCCATATGCATCCATATTTTTTGTCATACCATCATAAATTCAGACTTATAGGGGGGTGTAGGAATATATTAAACCCACTCATAACTTAGGTTAAAATAATTAATCATTATTTGATTAATTATTCACCCACTAGCTTAATTAGTTGGCATCCACTAGCACCTTAAAGTCAATACATGCCATCTATATCCTAGGAATGATTTATTTCCAATTCTGGGTTGATCTTGACCACCTTTTGACCATCCAGAATTAGTATATAGGACTTTATAGCAGATTCTACTTTATTCTACTTTTTCTGCTTTTCCTGCTTTTTTATGGATAAGATAAAAGCTAGTCAACTAGGAAACTGAGAGCTTTTGTTTCCAACCCATCCTCCATTAGTTTTTCTCCATTTTCTAGGATTAGCATGTTATTTCTATATCCTTGACAACTCACTCATGCTTTTTCCAACTCGTGAGGTCCTTGATAGATTTGGTAAGTGCTTTAGCCACCTATGGGGGTTTGCTATATTTTGGTAAGTCAACCTTTTTGAGCTTTATGAGTTGTTTCCATACAATTCAATTTTCCTATGAGGGATGTACTATTTATGTACACTATTATTCATAATTATTCAATGAAAGGATACACACCAATATTCATCTCTTCATTCATTTGATTCAGTCTCTTTTCTTCTCTCTTATTTTCCTGTGTATGCTTATGAGAATTCTTAGTAGAAAGATCTATTTCCTGTGCTTATTCTTAGCATCATTGATCATAGCGTTGATCTATTATTTCTACAGGTGGGAAAATCACATCCCAAATCAACCCAAACAACGAATTGATGAATGGACAAGTATGAAGTGATGTGGGTCAATGATTACACCTTGGACAACATGGGTTTGGAAATATGGATGGTTTAGAGTCTCAATGCAACATTTAATGCTCAAAATCAGGGAAAAAATGGGCAAAATCCCACTCTAGCGCTCCAAGTCAACCTAGATGAACACATCCAATGTATGGAAGAACACCAGAAATGATGAGGGCGTACATGTGGCTGGTTGACTGAGCTGGAGTGCTCATGTGGGTGTGAAAGCCCCAATTTGACAAGGAATTAGTCCACCTAAGCACCCCTAGTCCACCTCATAGTGTATTAAAGCTTAAAGAGCAATACAATTGACTAATTAGTTTAACTAAGGTACTAATGATGGATTGTTGTTCTAACACCCTCCCTTCATCCAATAACTAAGTACTTCTCACAAATGATAAAGGACTTGGAAACAATGTCTCTGTTATATTTTTATAATTTAAGCTAGCATTATCATAGGATCTTTAACTGAGAGAATAACATGCATAACAATAAACACAAGAGATAAGAGACAGAAAGAATTTTCCTTAGGGAAACCATAAAGGAGAAAACCCCGCAACTTCCTTAGAGATAGAATGAGCACCAATGGCAGCAGTAAAACTTGAAAACATAAAGATGACCTCCAATAGCTTGTTCTCTTTCTCTCTCTCACTTGAGAGAGCTTCTCCTCTCTCACTCATGCGCCCTAGTGAGTGAGTGTGTGTGTGATAAATAGAGATGCTCACTCTCTATTTATATTCTTTTGTTCACTTGATGTCCACTTCAACATGTCAGCCCCACTTAACAATTACTTACTAGGGATGACATCTCTATGAGGGTCTAATAACCCTAGTGCCCCACAACTATGGGGACTTTGCCCTCCGATCAACAAGGAGGGTTAACCTTGACACAATTGTGGGGACTATTGCCCCGACTTACAATGGAGGTTTAACCTCAACGCCTTTACATGAATTTTTTACATTATTGAATCTCTCGATCGGAACATCGGGGCATGAAATGAATCAATTACATTATAAATACTTCCCGGAATGAACATCAGGGTACAATACATAAGATATACAAGTGAATACATTCCAAAGTTATAAATACATCAGCACTCCCTCTTACTAGGAAGGTATTCTCTCGACACAATTTATCAGCACAAGTCTTCTTCTCTGTATCATCTGGATCATCATTAATTCATCTTCGTCTTCAAGTCATCTTCGTCTTCAAGTCATCTTCATCTTCAAGTCATCTTCATTGTCAAGTCATCTTCATCATCTTCATTATCAAGTCATCTTCATCAAGTATGGATCATCACTGGATCTGGATCATCATCGAGTCTAGATCATCACTTGATATAGATCGTCACTACTGGATCATCACTTGATCTAGATCATCATCAAAGCTGGATCATCACTGAATCATCATCATCATTACTGCTTCTGCTATCTCAATCAAATGGTGCTATCTCTTCATTTTTCTCATCATAGGAAGTTATATATAGCTAGCCCTTTTTCATGCTGGTTGTATGCCTAGCCTCCATGTAGGTCTTGTTCAGCACTTATATCTGACCCTAAGTCATAATGGCCTGCCCAACACTTACATATGACCATGAGAGGAACACATCCAACACCATGTCAGAAAGGCATGCCCAGCACTCACATCTGACTATGAGAGGAACCAATCCAATCATATATGTCAGAAAGTATCAGTACTCACATCCACTGGCATGATAGGAAACACCATCTATCATCCATGGAAAGGATTAGCACTTACATCTACTGGCATAGTAGGACACATCATCTACTATCCATAGAAAGGAACAATACTTATATCCTCTGGCATAGTAGGGCACACCATCCACTATCCAAGGAAGGTATCAGCACTTATATTTGACCATGCAAGGAACCAATCAAGCCTACATGTCGAAAGGGCTCTCAACCTTAGGTTGAGGATTCCTGGTAACTGACCAGGTGCCTTCATTCTCCCAGAGAATGGCATCAACCCTTATATCTGATCAAGTGGGAACACATCCCTCAATCACATCAGAATGGCCCTGAACTTATATATGATCATGTGAGAACACATCCCAAAGTCATATCAAAATGGCCCTCAGCCCCAGACTGAGTATTCCTAGTAACTGACCAGGTGCCTCCATTCAGAGAATGGCATTCAACACTTATATCTGATCATGTAGGAACCAATCCTACAGTCACATCAGAATGGCTTAGCACTCATATCTGATAGGGAAGGAACCACTCCTCTCACCATGATAGGATAGCTCAGCCCTTACATCTAACCATGGAAGGAACCAATCCTCTCACCATTTCAGAATGGCTCACAAACTCATCACTTCCCCTTGGGGGGAAACCTCGATCTGGAGAACACCAAGCTTCTTCCTGAAGTACTCAAACTTCACTCTGGCCAATGGCTTCATCAACAAATCAGCTATCTGTTCATCTATCACAACATATTGGAGCTTCACTGCTCCTCTCTGCACCATATCCCTGATATAGTAATATTTGATCTCGATGTCCTTTGACTTGTCATGGAACACCAGGTTCTCCAATAACTTCACACAAATCTGGTTGTCACAATATATACAAGTAGTATCCAATTGGAGATCAAATAAATCAGACAGTAGCTTCCTTATCCATACTGCCTCACAACTAGATGAACAAGCTGTGACATAATTTGCTTCAGCTGTACTCAGTGCCACGCAAGATTGTTTCCTACTAAACCAAGAGATCAGACCTGATTCCATACTGAAGCAGCACCCTGAAGTGATCTTCCTATCGATGGAACTTCCTACCCAATATGAATCAACATAACCCTCTAGGTTAATCTTCTAATTCACCTCATACTTGAGCCCATAATCAACTGTACCCTTCAAGTACCTCAGAATATGCTTTACGGCAATGAAGTGAACATGTCTAGGATCTGTTAGGAACTAGATCAATGTGTTAACAACAAAGAAAATATTTGGTCTCGTATTCATCAGGTACATCAAGGACCCAATCATATGACGATACATCATGGCATCAATAGACTCAAATGAAGCATCACTCAATAGCTTCAGGTTCGATGCCATAGGTGTGGTCATAGCCTTGCAGTCCCTCATCCTGAACCTCTTTGGGATCTCTACTGCATACTTCCCTTGTCTCATGGATATTCCATCTGCATTCTGCCACACCCCCATGCCTAGAAGTAATGCATCATATCCAAGTCCTTCATTTCGAACTCAGACGAAAGTCTCCTTCTTGCAACTTTAATGAGTTCCTCTTTTCTGTCAGAAACAAGTCATCGACATATAATAGGAGCATCACTGGTCTTCCAACTTCAACCTTTAAGAAAAGGTTGGAATCCTCTTTACTCTCAGTAAAGCCTAGAGTCATCAGTAATCTGTCCATCCTGTTGTACCATGTCGAATCTCAGGATCTTCTGTAGTCACTCCCTCTGAAGTGAAGCATCATTCTCCCTCTATCTTTCTTACTCTATGCACTGAAACTTTCTGTACCGGAGTGAAAAGTAGTTTCCTCTACTACTAATATTCTATGTATCCATCCAGGGTCACTGGATACCAAGATCCTCTATCTTGAACTTTTCAAAATTTCATCTCGCACCCATCTGTGAGCTTGTCATCCTCTATAGACTTTCATCTTCAACCTTGTAGCAAAGGTTTAGATCTTCAATAAGCTTCTCATGTCTGTGTTATCCCATGGGTGTCTTTTGAGCTTGTACAAGGTCTTCCTTCATTTGCGCACATCATTCTACCTGTCATGTGTCTTAACTTCTTTTGGCTGTAAATGTATCTTCGTAGTCTATGCCTTATTTTCTGGAGAATCCTCATGCTACGAATATTGCCTTGTATCCCACGATGTTTCCATCTATTGAAATTCCCTTCACGTATCGATACTGCATCCTAGACATCATTCTTATTGAAATGGTCTTCCCTTTCTTCTTGGTTACTTCTTCATAGCTGGAAGGTTCTGCATCAATGATGTCACTGCATTCGTCATATTATTCTTCATCTTGAACCGTCGTTACTTGTTCTTCGGAACAAGTCTCATCCTTATTTGCTTGTAGGTGATTATGTAAGTGATATTTCCTACAATTCAAATGCATTTGTTTGGTTAGAAACATTTCATAAGGTATATTCATAATGAAAAATTCTTTTGCATCAAGATACATGATTATGCAACTATTTTAGCCAATACAACATTTATCCATATCTCACGAAAACTTTCTAGATGCCTTCCATCTCTACGAGGACAACATTGAGATTGTGCACTAATCCAATATGTCACCAAAGAGGTTTGATTCTAGATAAGTAGCAATCGAGAGTTGTATAGTACCATGATCTACTTACCCATCACATGCATATTATTAGTATACTATCATTAATGCAAATATTCTGTCATGCATAATACATCAACTGAATATAAACGAATGCATAACAAAAACAATATCATGAAATTACAATTGAATACTTATCTTTATTTGTTTCATTGATAGAATCCTTCTTGAGCCTTCATCTTCATCATCTTATTCATTCATAATAGCATCATTTCTTATCCAAATGCTAATATGGATAAGAGGTTCTTCAAGACTTGAGTTCTTCATATTCCTCATCACTTGAGGGATCTTCTTTGGATGGTAAGAGCATGATCTTCAGTTGCTCCCATATTCTCTTCTCTTATTATGAGTCGAGCTTCTTCTTCTTCTCAGAGTCTACTGAAAGTAATCACTTCCTTCTAGCACACATTCCTCACATGAATAAATCCCATGATCATTGGAGGAATTTCAAGGTGGCTATCACCACTTCTTCATTCTTCAATTCTTCTTTTACCGCTTCAATTTGTTCTTTGATTTGAGAGCCCCTTGTAAGGTATGACTGCATGGTCTTTGCATTCTGGATATTCAGAGAGATCATATACTTCCATGCTTGGAATTTTTCAACTTCAACAAGCTTATCATCAAGCTGATGTGATAGATAACTTTGAAATGAGAACCTCAAATGAAAATAGAAAAATATTAGATCTTACTGATTTGAGGTGTCTGTCCTAGTTCTAGAGCTGGCTGATCTAGGGTTTATCAGAGAAACCCTAATTTTCAAATCTTGGAATATTTTAGATCTGCTTGGGTAGAAAGATAGACCTATTCAAGGTGAGCTTTCCAATGTACTCCTTTTCTGAAAACAGTGGAGGAAAGCTCCCAGAACAGGAAGCCCTAGTTTCCAATTTCTTTTGCAGAAATGTCTGCTACTATTTCTGCAGTATCTCTATAATTATTTCTCCCATGTGTCTGAAACTTCTCACTGAGATATCCTCACTTATCCCTGTTCCAACACCATAGGTTTCATCAAAATTGGTTCCCCCAATTGAAACATATGATCGTTTTCCCAAGGTGACCTGTTTCAGGACTGTTCAACATAGCGAAGTTGTATGGACTGCCATGTGTCACTATTTAATATTCGGGGTCTGAAACTTCTACCACAGAAATTAAATTCCATGAAATTTCTAGGAAATCTTGAGAAATTTCATTTGGACCTCTGTAGCCCGAGATATAGCAATTCTCCGTAGGTGTCCTGTTTAGGGATGAATCCTGGAAGATGATGGAACCCTAACTTGGAGGAATCATATCTCCTAGAATATAGTAAATCGGAGTCTGAAACTTTGACATAGTGTACCTCAGGATTTTAGCTTTGGCCTGTGAAAGTTTCAGCTCCTGATCCTTCTCCAATCGCAAGATATAGCGAATGTACCAAAATGTATTAGTTTTAGTATTCTAGGGTTTTTTCAGCTCAGGGTCAAACTAGGGTTTGAATTTCCCAGAGTTTCACCCAACCAAAAATCTCAACCCAGGTCTCTAAAATTCAATTTTTATGAGGATATAAATCCTATGCCGAGCTCACTCAAAAATTCCTCTTCTGTTAAAATCCCTAATTTCCCGCACCAAAAATTGAAAATGCCTGGAATCAAATTCCGCTTCGACAGAAAGATGCGCCCTTCAATGGAGAGTCAACACAGTATACTTTTGTTGATGGATTGTGGAGAGAGACCAAAAAAGTAATAATCCCTAGCTTCTGTAGCTGCACAATGTCTTCTTCTCGGGTTAGCTTTGATACCATGTTAGATTTTTATCATTTATGCTAGCATTATCTTAGGATCTTTAATTGAGAGAATAACATGCACAACAATAAACACAAGAGACAAGAGAAACAAATAATTTTCCTTGAGGAAACCATAAAGGAGGAAACCCTGCAACTTTCTCAGAGATAGAATGAGCACCAATGGAAGCAGTGTGGTACAGTAAAACCCGAAAACATAAAGATGATCTCCAACAAGTTGTTCTCTCTCTCTCACTTGAGAGAGCTTCTCCTCTCTCACTCATGCACCCCAGTGAGTGAGTGTGTGTATGATAAATAGAGAGGCTCACTCTCTATTTATATTCTTTCATTCACTTGATGTCCACTTAAACATGTTGGCCCTACTTAACAATTACTTACTAGAGCCAACATCTTTATGAGAGTCTAATAACCCTAGTGCCCCACAACTGTGGGGACTTTGCCCTCCAATCAACAAGGAGGGTTAACCTTGACACAATTGTGGGGACTATTTCCCTGACTTACAATGGACGGTTAACCTCAATGACTTTACATGACTTGTTTACATTATTGAATCTCCCGATTGGAACATCGGGGCATGATATGACTCAATTACATTATAGATACTTCCCAGAATAAAAATAAGGGTACAATACATAAGATATACAAGTGAATACATTCCAAAGTTACAAATACATCAATAGTCTCAAGTCACCTCAAATACATAATTCATAAATTACAATTTTATTTGTCCATGTGAATCGAGGAAAAGAAGGAAAACCTCATGGGATAAAACCTTCACTCAAGAATAGCCATGGGGCTATACCTGCAATAAATAGCAGCAAACTACCATCCTTCACTCACCCCAAGAAAATATCTCAGGCAGGTGAAGGTCTTCTCAGTGAAATCCTTGGTAAAAATATCAGCAGTTTGCTCGATGTATGGGCAATACTACAGCGAGATCACCCCGTCATGCACTAAGCCCCAAATGCGATGCATGTGTATCTCTATGTGCTTTTTCCTCTTCCCTTGTACTGTATCAGTATATATCTTGATGGCACTCTGATTGTCCACCCAAATGTTGTTTGGAGAATCAATTGTGACACAAAACTCCTGAAGAATTCCCTGCAACCAAACACAATGTGTAGCAACATTGACTGCTTCCCTATACTCAGCCTCTTCTGATGAAAGTAAAATGGTGTGTTGTTTCTTACTTGACCAGAAAATGGTACCTTCGGCAAACATGAAGACAAAACCTGAAGTTGACTTCTTGTCAGTTGGATCACTGGCCCAATCTGAATCAGAAAATCCAGCTAGTTGAAGTTAGGAACTAGCTGTGTAGTGAACCCCAAAATTCTTGGTACCTTGGACATACTGGAGAATTATTTTTTCTTCCCTACAATGGAGCTCATGTGTCTAGTGCATATGTCTTTCTACAACACTTACAGCATAAGAAAAATCAGGTCTTGTGTGAGTGAGGTAGAGCAAGCTACCCACTAGTTTCTTGTAGAGTGTAATATCCACCAGTGGAGAATTGCCAAATTCATGCATTTTGATGCCAGAAAGAAAGGGAGACTTGGATTACTTACACTCAGCCATGTTAAAATTTTTTATCAGGTATTAATCATACTGTGGTTGACTCAGCTTGATTCCTCTCTCATTTTTCTCAATTTCCAAGCCCAAAAATTGCCTTAGCAATCCTAGGTCTGTCATGGCAAATTCACTATGCAAAGATGACTTGATTTGGCCAATTAAATTGGTGCAGCTACCTATAATAAGAAGATCATCAACATAAATAAAAATGACCTGCAAAATACCATCATTTTTCTGCAAATACACAATAGGGTCTGATTTGCATCTAGTGAAGCCAATTGAAAGCAAGAAAGCATCCATTTTTGCATACCAAGCGCTGGGGGTTTGCTTAAGTCCATACAATGACTTATTCAACCTACATGCCAATGAAGGATCCTTTTGGAAACCTTCAAGATGCTGCATATATATTTTTTCCTGTACTCACCATGCAATAATGCACTCTTAACATCCATGTGGTGAACTTCCCAATTTTTACTAGCTGCCATCGCTAGAACTAGTCTAATTAAGTCCAGCTTTGGATTTGGTGCAAAGGTATTTGTGTAGTCAACACCATGGACCTGAGAATAGCCTTTAGAAAATACTCTTTCCTTATTTTTCATATCAGAACCATCAGTGTCAAGTTTGGTTTGGAAAACCCATTTGCATTGAACAACTTTCCTCTTGGGAGGAAGGGGAACCAATTCCCATGTGTTGTTCTCTTGGAGGGACTGAAATTCATCTTCCATTGCTGATTTCCATCCAGGGTCATTACAATATTGCTGATATGTATGAGAATAATACCCAACCAGCATATAACAGTGCTTATCAAGAGCACTATCACTTGTAATGAAAGCTTTATTAGTTTCTGATCTAGTCTTCCTAGGCTCATGGGGATTGCCTGCCAATTCCCCAGTTGCTTGTACAATTTTTTCATCCCATTTGGGCATATATGGTGATTCATATACATAAATATCATCTTTAGCAAAATTTTTATTAGAAATTTCAGAAAAAATAGATCATGTATCATCACTTACATCTTTGAATGGCTGAGGAGAGGAGCATTCCCCTGGTACAAACTCGAAGTCTAGAATTGGCTCTTATTCAAATTTCACACTTCTTTCAAAAAATGTCTTGCAAGTAGAAGTATCAAAGAGCTTGTAGCCTTTGGTTTCCTCACCATATCCAACCATGATGCACTCCTTGCTTTGTGTTTTCAAGGCTTTCCTCTTCTCAGAGGGAACTCTAGCCCATGCTCTAGTCCCGAAAATTCTGAAATTTGAGACATTTGGCTTTTGACCAAACCATGCCTCATAAGGTGCCATTCCTTTTACTGATTTATGAAAGGCTCTGTTTTGTATGTGAGCAGAAAAACTAATGGCTTCAACCCATATCTTGGGACTAATGTCCCTTGCTTCCATCATGCAAGTGGCCATCTCCTTGAGTGACCTATTCTTCCTCTCAGCCACACCATTTTGTTGTGGTGTGTAGGGAGTTGAGTGTTGCATTTGGATGCCACTCTCCTCAAAAAGTTATTATAGGTTTTTATTCACATAATCCTTTCCATTATCATTCCTAAGGACCTTAATCTTTTTCCCACTCTTATTTTCTACAAGTGCTTTCCAAGTCTTGAGTTTCTCAAACATCTCAGACTTCAATTTCAAAAAATACACCCAACAAAATAGAGAGTAGTCATATATGAATGTAAGCACATACCTAGATCCACCATTTGGAGGAGTGGGTAATGGACCAATAAAATGATAATTCACCAACCCGAGTGGTTGTGTTGCTCTCCTTCCCTTTCCCTTATCATAGATTTTCTCAGGATGCTTCTCAATGACACACCCAATGCATACTCCAGTTGATGACTTTATTTGCAGAAGTACTTCCACCATATCATCTCTATGAAGTGCCTGAAGGTACCTGTAATTCATGTGACCAAACCTCTCATGCCATAGTTTGGAAACTTCATTGGCATGTGATTGAAGTGCTTGATCACTGGAAGTGGGGAGGAAGTTTGAAAACTTGTACATCCTCTCATAGTGGTCTACATAGCCAATTGCAACGACTTGGTATGATGAGATCTCTGCAATCTCTACCATGTCAGGAGTGAAGGTCACTCTCTTTGGCTCTCCTCTATGGGTCATTTGATATACTGACAACAAATTTTCTGCAATATCTGTTACATGCAATACTTCACTAAAGAATCCATGCTCTAAATCAATCCTACCAATCCCTTTGGTTTGGAGTTCTGAATCATCCCCCATTCGACCTGCTAGGCCAACATTCGAACTCATGGAGGAGAAGAGCTCTTTCTTAGCTACCATATCCCTAGAATCCCCTGAATCAATTAAAAAATATGAAGAGTTAGAAGTACCTTCCACCAAAGCATGACATTTCTCCTTGCTCTCACTTGAACTGGAGTATCCATCGTTCTTCCTTGTGCTATCAAGGACTAGAATGTTTTTCCTCTCCAACAGCTGTGCCATGGTGTCAATGGTATTTTTCATGCATGAGCTCTCTGGATGCCATCCCTTGTGGAAACATCAAATTCTTGGGCTTGAGCTTGCCATTTGAGGAATTCGAAACTCCCACTGCTAGAGCTTGATCCTTGGTCTTGATGGAGCCCATTTGGACCAATTTGTCTTGCTCTTGGGTGAGTGACTCCATGAAGTTTTCCAGGCTTGGCATTTTCTAGTTTTGAATGGTAAGTTTTCCGGAGTAAAATGTACTCACAAAAACTGAGAACTCTGGCCCCAACTTTGAAAGTATAGACAAGATCAATTGGTCTTCTTTCTTTTCAATGCCACACTACTTCACCTTCAAAAAAAGTGACTTAAACTTGGTGAATGAGTCCTAGATTTTGTCATAATGCACTGGGCTCAAGCTGATAAGCTCATTCTCAAGTTGGTGACCACATAGCTCATCAGTTTTCCCAAATAGAGTCCCTAGTTTTACCTAGAACTCATTGGGTGTTGTCAAACTGTCAATATAGAACAATAGATCTCTTGAGATGATTAGACAGAGCAATCCAAATGCCTCATCCAATCTGTTGAAGTACTTGGCTTTCTCAACAACAGAATTTGGTTCCACCTCAGTGCCCATGGTAACTTTGTAAAGCCCCTTGGATGTTAGTTGAATCACCATCTCTACCTTCCAATCAAATAAAATCAAGGGTGTTAGCATGATGTGGGTATCCTACATTTTTGTCTGCGCTAACGATGAAGAAATTTGCCAGATGTTGTAAAACACAATTCGATTTTATCTGGAACTCCACTAAAAATGCAGCTCAAATCACTGTGAATTGATATGAAACTCAAAAATATCCAATAGGATATGATAGCATGTGATAAATTTGAACCATAGGACAATATAGGAGCGTCAATGAAGCTCACAAATCAAATTTGGTGCAAGAATTAGAAAAAACCATCAAATGAGAAGTAAAATTACACACACAATGTGAACAGAAACTAGATAATTTCATACTGTATAACCATAAAACTTGTTATTATTAGGTATATAATACATCATAAGAGTTTCATATTGATTCGTTGGAAGCTAATTGTGAGCATACAACCCAAAATTTCCAAATTGGCATCAAACCCCCCTAGTTGGGCCAAGCATGTCCCAACTCAACCCAAACAACTACAGATTGATGACTAAACAAGGATGAAGTGATGTGGATCAATGATTACACCTTGGACAGTGTGGGTGTGGAAATATGGGTGGTTTAGAGTCTCAATGCAGCATTTAATGCTCAAAATCAAGCCAAAAATGGGCAAAATCCCACTCTAGCGCTCCAAGTCAACTTAGATGACCACATCCAGTGTTAGCACATCAGAAATGATGAGGGTGCACATGTGGCTGGTTTACTAAGTTGGAGTGATCATATGGGTATGAAAGCCCCAATTTGACATGGCATTAGTCCACCTAAGCACCCCTAGTCCACCTCATAGTGTATTAAAGCTTAAAAATAAATAAAATTAACCAATTAGTGTAACTAAGGTACTAATGAAGGATTACTGTTCTAACAATAGATATATAGAATTCAATTGAAAACCATGTTTGCATTCTATTAGTTATATATATGTTTGGATGGGTATACAAATGGATGTTTACCTAGTACAATTATATATCACTTCTTTATGTTGCAATTTGGAATTTGGTTATCTTCAACACTACAATAAAGTCAGGTCAGAAAGTTCGAAAATCCATCTAACTTGTATCCATCTAAAGGTCAGCCATGATTTAAACCTAAGCACTATATTTGGTAGAAATATGGTATTAAAAAATTTCTTTGCAATATACTCTGATACAAAAGCAAGAAATTTATCAAATTTTGTTAGTTAAAAGTTCTTATGGGGAACATATATGTTGTACTGAAAATAGGCAAAGAAAGGAAAGTTTGGATAATGGTTTTTGAAAGCTTGGAGAATGACTAGATACTATTAGTTGGTGTTATTGGAGCTTCAAGCACATGCTTTGAACTAAATTGATGAAGGATAATATTCATATTTCTTCCATTAAATGTCATTGAAGGGTTGTAAAGTTGGAACACAATAGAAGAATATATTGGGCAGTGGAAATCCCTAATTCTATGTATTTAGGGAACCACAAATTGGATTCCCAAAGTTCCATAAAATAAAAACATCATGGTGGCATTCACTCCCCTGAATAATGTTAGAAGTTTGGTAGATCAACGAAATACTCAATGGATCCCAAATAACAAATGGGAGTATATACAATAGCCTGCTCATGTGGAAAAGTCTATATTGGTGAAATTGATCACTCACTTCAAGTGCATCTGAAAGAACATTCAAATGACATATCGTATGACCAATATTACAAATAATATCTTGTATAACATGCTCATTATAAATCCCATCATATATGCATATAAGATGATAAGTTAATTGTGAAAAAGGAATATTACACTAAAAGAAGAATATGCGAGGCCCTTGAGATTGAGAGATGGACCAACACCCTCGACAATGACAGCATGAAGTTGAGAAATACACGAAGGCCTACAATAAACGAACTAAAAGTAAGCATGCAAGTAATCTCTCAGAAGAATGAGGAAACCCTCCTATGAGCATACTTTGTTGCTCTCTTTGACCCTACATATATTCCTTATTTATACATACTTCATCGCCTCTTCTTTCTCATCCCAATCTAAGTATTGAAATCCCCTAATGATGGATTCATTTGATTGATGCATGAAATGTTGTTTTCAAAATATGCACACAATTTCTTCCTCTAAAAACAAAATTATACACCTATGAATATGGACACCCTTATAAACCTTCATTGATACTTTCGTTGCTATAGCAACATTATTGACCTTTCCTCCCTATAGAGACGGTATGGGCCTTTTGCCACTATAACGACGACAGGTCCATAACGTCGCTATAGTGGCGATCATTAGGAGCATTTTTAATTTCTTCCAAAAATTTAAATTTTTTTTCCACAAAAACAACGATTTTAACTTGTTCGTGGCAAAATTTCGTGGGAATTTTGAGCCATATGTAGTAGTGTCTATTCCTAAGTAGATTTATATACAAATATACATAGATTCTCATAATTGAATATCCATGTTATAGTAGGTCTATGTGCTTTTTTTTACTATAGGACTTTTACAAGTCTTTATTGTGATACAAAAGTTTACTTGATTCTAAACTTAGTCTACAGAATTTATATCATTATTACTAAAATTTTACTAGTTTGTAATACCTGTAGAAATAATCTAGAACTGATACAAAAAAAACATCATTTAGGTGAAGAAATACTTTTACAGAAAATACTAAACGATTGGATCTATCCTTTAAATTGAATACTAATAAATGTAGTTTTCCTAACAACTTCCACGTAAAGAGATTATAATATATCCAATCATCCTAATTACATTTTCTAAGAATATTCCAAATGAAAGTACATATTCAAAAATTAAATAACAATTGAACCTAGATAGTATGCAGAAAGGGGACAAACACACAAAGGAGACTGTTCCACCCAACCTTCTTCTGAAGGATCCAATGACTACTTGCTTAGGACCCCCGTGCCTGTTCATTGAACCACTAGGACGAATATCTCTAAATGTATCCCACACAAAAAACTTGTTGCAACTTAGAAATCAGTAGCAGACTTATCTCAACAAATCACTTTAGCTATCCCCTCATCAAATTCCTTGTGTGTTTTAATTTTCTGTTTGCAGCAGTCACAAGGTTCATTCACTTAGAAATTAGAACGAGTAGTGAAAATCCTTTTGAATTTGATGGTTTATATAAAATTTCCTAGGTCTTTGGGTCACTTTTGTAATTAAATGAGCCACCAGCTCAGTTCCACCTCTCAGGGAACATGACCAATTTTTTAGGGATTATGCTCCTGCAACAGCTAGAAAGTGAAATGCTAGTGCTGCCACTTGTCAACCAACCTTCTACAACTGCTCCTTCCTCCTAGTGGGTCAGTAAACACTTATTTAATAGTCTCCCCTGAATAGGTGTCTCCTTTATTTAATTATTAAGAAAATAATTCTTCAATTATAGTCATCCTTGACTCACTTGGTCATAAAATTTACAATAAATTTAACATAATTTTTTATGAAATAAATAATAAATATTTATTTTTTAGTTCTCGGTATGTTACAAACACCCCCGTTAAGCTCAACATCGTCCTCGATGTTGCTTAAATTATTCTGAGTCTTCTTGGAACAGATATTTATATGCCACCCTCATATCTCTCTCTAATTCCCAAGTTGCTTCATTTGGACTGAGGTGTTTCCATTGCACCTTTACTTGTCCATTGGTGCGATTCCATGGAAAAATTTCCCTCCTGTCGAGAATACAGTCCGGTTCCACTCGAAAACCTCTTTTTGGTTCTACCTGAATCACATTCTAGTCAATCACATGAGTAGCATCATCTATATACTTTTTCAAAATAGAAACATGAAAGACGTTATGTATTCTAAAATTAGGTGGAAAGGCTGACTGATATGTCTTTGGCCCCACTTTTGCCAATATTTCAAACAGTCCACAATACATGGGTGAAAATTTAGCACAACTCCCTAATCTAAAGGAGCTCTTTCTAGGTTTCACCTTAACAAACAATTCTCACCTACTTGGAATTCCTTCAGAGTTCTTTTAAGTTCGACATGACTCTTTTGTCTGTCCTAAACAGTTTTCAAGTTGCCTTGTACCTATTTCACTATTAGTTCCAGTTCTTTTAACAAGTCAGGTCCTAACATCAAACGGTCAACTAGATTACTCCATGTAATAGGAGTGTTACATTTTCTACCATATAATATTTCAAAAGGACTAAGATTTAACGAGGCTTGATAATGATTATTATAAGCAAATTCAACTAAGTGCAAATAGTCTTCTCACTTCTTGTGTGGAATGTCCCCAAAATTTGAAAAAATATATATATAAATTTTATTAGGATAGTCAAGTACTACCTGCATTGGACATTATAATAACTTTTGTGGAAATGTTTCGTACTTTGTTCACTCAACTGAATTGTTGTAAGATGTTCCTACCTTCTTCTAAATGTTTTCCCCAATGTGATTATTAGTGTAATTCCATGTTGTAATTATGTTGCTTAAATATGAGTTCGATGGTTATGTATTTACATGTATGTATGTACTGTAATTTTCTTACTTATTATTTATACTTTTTGATTATTATTTTTATTAATGAACCTGACTTAACTTGTATTTCCAAGGGGTGGAGTGTTGGGACTTGTTTCCCTTGTAAAAAAACCTGAAAGGTAACTAATTTTACTTGTCGCTACAGGGATTACTTTTTTCTTATTGAAATAATGCATTTCTTTCTTTGTTTTGGTGCAAGTGCACTTGGTGATGAAAAAATGACTATAATAAAGAACAAATACATACTGTCTATGCTTCACTATCACCCAGCTTGGATGATGAACAAACTTACAGTCCTATCTTAGTGATTATTATTTTTGTCGTAGCGTTGTTTTATTCACGCAAGGCTAGGTTTCATTATGCCTATGTTTGCGTTGGTTACCATTGTTGTTTATGGTCTTATGACCTTGATTTAGTTGAGCCAGCACTCAACATTTATATGGTGTAATTGGCATTGTATAAGGCTTAACATATTATAACATGGACCTATGTTTATTAAGGTGTTTGTGTATAAAGTGGAATGAACATGGTAAGCCATTCATGGCATATTGCATATGCCATGAATTATGGCTTAGTCCTAAGTATACGATACCAATGTTGGGGTTTATGATTTGTATGGTGGGAATTTGTTGCAATGCGTTTTGGGGTGGCATAAACTATAGACTTGGGGTTTTGATTTCATGTAATGGAGGACAGGGTGGCAGAGTTATTTCTCCTTGGAAAATGGGGGTCTCGAGCCCTAAGCTTGGATTAGCGCGAATGTATGGTTCATTTGTGTTTTTGTTATGTGAGCTCTGTTCAGCTCGCTCGTTCGAACCATGGCGTGAAGTTTGGGAAGTTGGATGCGCTTGGAGGTATGTCTTCTAGTATGGTTTTACAATGCTTCTTTAGTTGTTTTAGTTTGGATGGTATGCATACTTCTCATCTTTGTTCTAGTTTGTTGTAGGTTCTTGTGGCGTGGGTCGTGGGTCTCCGAGGTGGCCATCGCGTTACCCTTTACGGGTAAGCCCTAGTGTAACAAGTTGAAACTCATTTCTTCTTCTGTGTGGGTGTTTTGAGAAAGCGTGAAGCTCGTCATTGGATGAATGCTTGGTTTGGGTTTTAATGGTTGTGACTAGAAAATGGTATGTCTGTAATTTATTGTAAAGCATCCAAATATGCATTTATATTGTGGGGTTTTTGTTGGGTTGGTGCCTTCGAGTCGAGACTGTTTGGGATTCAGCTCTGTAAATGAAGAATCTCTCGATATCATTGGCCATGGTGAATAATATAGACTTTGCATTTTGTTAAAATGTTGGGTTTGATAATGGTGACAGCACCATTGCTTGCAATGATGCAATTGCTTGGAATTACAACTGTGTACTTTTGTATATATTTTGTATTGGTTAATTGGTAATGCATTCGTTGCTTTGAATGCATCGTGGTTATGATTCTTTAGCTTGGCGCTGTTTTGAATTCTGTATAAAGTTGTATTTCTACCTTAAGTTCTTAATGTTGATATGTTAGCTGCGTTACTTGGCTTTTAGAGCCATGCCATTAATGGAAATGGCATTCCTGTCATTTAGAGTAGCGATTGTGTAAGATATGAATGGAATGTCTTTTTATGGTTATTTGTAGCATTTAAATCCTTACCTATGTATTTAATTGGGAACGGTTGTGACTGTGGGGTTTACCCTATGAATGAAATGTTGTTTCTATGACTTAGCATTGACAGGGGTTTAATTGATTTGTAGTTTGTATTAATGGAATTACTGTGTTATATATGATCGCGAGCCACAAAATGGATACACTGTATAAATAATAGCTTGGGATTTTAATTCTCTGTGTAGAGATATAATAAATTGTTTTACATGTTGTATATTTTATTTGGTAATGATATGGGGAAACATTGACGTAGCAACATTTTCGGTCTGTGTTTATTCTTATGGCATTTGATTCTATAGCGTAGACTGTGTGGTTTGTATAAATGAAAATATACAATGTTTGAAAATGTAGCTAACGAATACTACAAGATTCGATGTTGGTTATTCTTTGGGGTTTGGAAATAGTGAGCTTAGCAGGATTCGATCCTGGTTACAATGGTTAAAAAAAAAATGTGTAAAACCTTGGTTGGGCATAAATTTCCACATGATTCGATCCTGTGAATCTTTGTAATTATATGATGGATGTTAATGATTTTTATGGTTAAGTGTTAGGGTTGATTTATTCTATTGAAAACTCTTTTATGAGATATGACTTGGATATATGTATTATATGTTTTAAGTATATAGTTTGCTTATTATGAATGCGGTTTTTTTTCCCGTAGACCTTAGAGGTATTCGATAGATTAAATTGATATTGATACTATTTTTTAATTATGAGAATGAGCATGATTTGTTTATACCTTGTTTGTTTATAATGTGTCTACAGACCATTAGAGGTCTCTATCGCTTTAGCTTGGAACTTATTTTGTTTATAAAGTGGAAATGTATTGTTTATAAATATATTTATAAATCTGTTTATATAATATTTTACTTAGTGTTGGGATTAGGGAAGACCCAGGTTCTATACTTTTGTCTTCACACCAACAAAAGACCCACAGTGTTGGCCCTTTCGGCAACAACCTGCGAACAAGTTGCAGTCTCACCCGAAACAGCTATGGGGTGCCGCAGAATCAGGTTTCTGCAAGCAGAAGAGGGATATTACTATACCTTTAGCTTCTAACAAATGATAATCATAAAATACAGAGCTTTGATATTTACTTAATTAGCTTTGCGGTTAGATAAACAAACAGTGCCTTGCTTAACCCTTTACTGGGAATTCACAGCGAAGTTAGTATTTAGCAGTGATCTTACTTATCATATATATATTTATCAATGCATAAAAGAACATAACAACAACACAACAAAATCACAACACACGATATAATGTGGTTCACCGCCAGTTTAGGGGTTACGTCCACAGAACTGTGTTTTATTCAACTCTTTACAAAAACCACAGTTTTGATCTGCACACTCAGCTGCAGATCCCTTCAATTCCTCAAAGCTGCGCACTAAGCTGCAGATCTTCTTAATCACCCAAAACCCTCTGCGTACACAGCTGCAGAGGTCATCCACGCACACAGCTGGGACTTAACCTTCCTTACAAAACAAGCCTTAGCTTCGCATCAATTCATCTTACATCAAAAGCCAAAACTGACTTCTTTACAAGAGTGCTTATTTATAGTGCACTTATTACAAAACCATGGGCTTAAACCATGGGTTGATTACAAAAAGAGGGTTTTGACTTAACCCCAACACCCCTAAGACTATTTTGAGTCATAACTCCACTTACAAACTCCCACAAAAACCATGGAGTTACCAAAGTTAAGGACCGTTAAGGTGCGCGCCCCAACAGGCCCCTAAGACTCACTAGTGTCCTGTCCCGGGACACTCTGCTGCTCTTCTGGTGGACGAACCTTGTTGGAAAATACAGTAAACTACCTTTTTAGGCTTGTGGACGAACCTTGTTGGAGAATACAGTAAAATTCGACATGCCTCCTCCAATACTCGTGCCAATGTGACCTGCTTACGTTCTGCGTCGCTCTTTCTCTGCTCCGCTTCCTCCAACTGTGCTGTGAGGCTATCATTCTGCTTCCTGGTATTTTCCAACTATATTTGTGAGTAGTGGTCTTGTGCTTAGATTTCATTCATGATAGCTGACTGACAGAGATGTAATTCCATCATGGACATCTTAGTGTAATCTATTCCAACTATCATGCTCATCTCCACGCGAGATGCTGCGTCGGTTATGATGAGGGTGGAACTTGACACTTGTCCCCGGTGTTCTCTAACCAGCCATTGTCTTGTGTCTAGCTGCACAAGTACTGGGGCACTACTTACTGCAGCACCATTCGCTGATTTTTCTGCTAACTCCTTCAGCTCCGAGATTCGCTTTGCTACGCCGGTGATGGCATCAAGATGCGTGACTGGAAACTTTGACCATTTCTTGGTGAGAAATTCTGTGGATTTCGACAGAGCCTAATTAAGCTCCTCACTTGTCAAGGTGGGGTCTTCGTCGATATTCTTGTCCTTCGACGCTTTCGTTTTCCTTTGGTACTAAGGTTTGGTCACTTCTTCGGCCTCTGGTGGCTTGCACTTATTTGGCCGATTAGGGTCTGGGATAGTTTTGACCGACTCCTCTTCTTCTCCTTCATCTCCTTCATCTCCACCCTGGTTGCTTTCACTCTGTTGCAACTCACTTTTCTCTTCACCGTCCTCTGGGGGGTCTTGCTGCTGCGTATGACTAGGGCCAACGCCCACATTGGTGACTGGAGGGATTGGAATGCTGGGATTTGTTCCTGCGTCCTTCAACCATTCAGCCGGCCACTGCTGAATTACTGCGAGGATGTCTTCTTTGGTCACCACATATGGAAACTTCCAGCATGCCTTCTTTTGATCTGTGTGGGCCTGGATGAAGACATTGTGCATGTCGGCCCTGAAGGTGGCCACTCCATCATATTGAGAGAATAGCTCATTACTGAGCCGGGGGGTCTTTACAATCTCATATGAGATACTCATGGCGTAAAAGGCGAACACAGTATTCATCATCTGCTGGGATGCTTTGTCTTGTGACACCCAGAGCGATGCGTACCTCACTGCACCTGGCATGCTTGGAGGTACGTCAATAAACTGCACCTCGGTGGGCTCTTTCCACCTAATTAGAACAATAAGCACGATCAGCCATGAATAGTGAAAGGGTCTACCTTTTTCCTGCACGTCATGAGCATCTTTAATAAATTCCTTAGTGATGTATGCTGCCCAGTTGTAAATGTAGCCTTCCACACAGTTCGCAGCAATACTGACAATCGGGGCAGGTACTTCGTTTGGTCTACACTTCCGCATTAGCTTGCAGGCTAAGAGCTCTACAGTGAATCGAATGTTGTGATGTAGAATGGCTGAGGTTTGATACCCTCAATTCCCTTTCATCAGCCCGAAGCATTCCTTCATGCTATGTGCTAGCTTCACATCTTCATGTTTTCCCAAAAACTCAATGCTAGGGTCAGGCCCTTCCTTCGGCAGGCCCGTAATCTGGTGAATGAGTTCTCCATTGATAGTGATTTTCTGGTTTCCGATCCATAGGTACCCATCATGCACCAATGCCAATAATTTTTTAACCACCACGGTTACCTGTGTGCTGCGAACGAAGTGGGGCACATCGAGCATCTTCAACAAACCAGATTTGTCCAAGCCAGCAGCCCACTGTTTCAATTCTAATAATGTCGCTCTAGTCTCCTGATAGCGGATAGGGTGTAAGTATGTCCCAGGTGCGAACTATGGAAATTTCCCATGATCATTTGTATCGTGGTCGACGTACTTGAGCCGGTCTATTTTCCCTGTCATTGTCCCAACCAGCTACACACCCGGTGGCAGCAAAGAGGTGCGTAATGTGAACTTCTTCGTCCGCCGAGGGAGCTGAACTCCTGGTCAAACTGGTGGAAGATATGGTGGATGCTGCAGGGCAATGTTCTCATCCTCTTCAAGCGGGACCTCTGCTGAGCCGGACGGATTCATCTCGGGATCCTTCGGTGTTTTCCCTGATTGCTTGTGTATGTCTTCGTTCTGCTTAGAACGTACTTCAGGATTAAATTTTTTTCTGGTAGAGCGTGTTTGGATTGGCTGGGTCAATGCTAGGGGAGTCTCTTCGCAGGGTGCAGACGCAGGTGGGTGGCTGAAAAGGTGTGGCAGACCCTCCTGTTCAAATTCTCTCACTAACTTCTGAAGCTTGCTATCTGCTGACATGGATGCAATTGTAAAACTCAATAAATTGTAGAATGCGAACGTCGCGGGTGTGGGTGTCTTCTTATAGAATCCATCCACAACATCTATCATAACTGTGCATTGATGATACCAAATATGACAGAGATCTTGTCCAAACGACGGTATATTTTTCAAGATCTCATTAATACAGGCAGTTAATACAGGTAGCGTACAGGCGCCGCCAATTTTGATTTCTTCCAATGGTTTTATTTTAAGCCTCGACAAATCTTTCCTTATTTGGCACAAGTAGTGACTCTGGCTGCGCCAAAATAAGGACATTTGACATTTCCTGATACCATCTTCGACATGGCTTCGAACTCCAACCCACGACAGAATGTCTTCCACCACCTCAATGATTCCTTTCATGTTTGAGAACCCTGTCAGAGATAGGTCCTGATATTCATGGAGAAGTTGGGTCACTTTGCTCACCATTTCGTCATCCCAATAATCTCCAATGGTAGCATACTTATGGTTTTCTTCTGACCCAATGTTTACGGTCCACGTCTTCAGGGGCTGAGTCACTTCAGGTGCTTCAACTACTGGTCCATGTACTTCGCAGTGTCCTTCTGACTCAGGAATGTTAATGTTGTGTGGATTGTCATCCTCGTCAATTGCGAGGTTATAACATTCTACTACATTGGCTTCTTGTTCCTTCCAATTAGGTTGGTATTCTGCTATCTCTTGATCATCAAATAGTTTAGTATGGATCAACCTAACAACTACATCCAAAACAGGAGAAAACTCATTAATAGAAAATGTCAGCACAAAACTATCAACAAGACTATCCCAACTTACAGTTCCATGGCGAAGCTCGACCTCCGCATACCAGTTCTTTGCTATAGGTTCCAGGGTGTGCACAAACATATGTACCCATTCTTCACGAGGTACATGCTTCCATGCTTCGTAGCATTGTTCCAAGTGTCCCTGAGGACTGGTCGTACCATTAAACCTGCTTCGCACCTCTTAGGTTGGTCCCTGAATATTAGGCAAAGGGACTTCTGGCACACTTCCCAACTATGAATGTACTTTTTGTGACCATTCCACCATCTGGCTACTATGGCTCTGAATGCTGAATCCAGAGTCTCCATTTTTTGTGAGTCTGGTACCTGCTCTGAGAATTGCACAATAAACTCTTCTGGGTCTATTGAACCATCAAAAATAGGTATGGTTCTTGTCTGTAAACTAATCCATCTGAGAGACTTGGTAATTATTGAACATCAATGTCCATGTAGCTCATATAGTCTATTCTACCAATTCTTTAGGCCATCATCTGAATCCGTCATGCAGGAGCTGTCACACTGCCAATCCATGATACCTTCGGTAGTAGGATCAACATAATCTTCTTCCTTCTCTGTGATATTGTAGATATGGTCCAAAACATCCTGGTCTTCATCTCTTACTGGCTCGGTGTACCTCTCTCCTTGAGAAGGATCCAATGGGACTATGAATTTCAGTCCTTTCCCTTCGAAATTCATCTACCTCTTCTTCAAGTTGAATATTGCATCATTATCTATTGCCCATTCAATGCCTAGCAGTGCTGGATAGGGGTTGCTGTCATCAATTATTTCAATTACCTCAAAGTCTGCTAAGGTACTGACTCCATCAATATCTACTGATACGCTAGGGAGTCTTCCTAGGGGCACAATCTTCTGCTGATTGGCTAATCTCAACTGTATAGGGGACCATTCTAGAGTAGGTTTTCCCATTTGTTCCCATGTCTGCTTAGTTAAGACATTTACTTCTGATCCTAGATCCAAGATGACATCAATCATGTCATATTCTCTTATCTGAGCATTCAATCTCATCTCCCTGCCAGTTCTTCTGACTCTATGAACAGTTTTATCCTTACCAGAACTTCGCTGAGGTTCGCAAGAAGCAATAACTTTCTGCAACTCGTTTAAGGCATTCTGATTTCTTAAGAGCTTCATACAACTATGTAAAAAGGAGGACATGGTACTTACTTTATCCGTCGAAGCTTCTTGCAGCTGCGACTTCTACTGAGGTTGTTGCGTAGGTACTACTGATGTGTTGGGGTCAGCAAAGTCTCTCTTGGCTTCCATAAATGTCTCTTTTTCTCTTTCGACATCAAATGCTAGGATTTTTTCTTGGGCCTTACGGACCCAAGCCTCGGTAGGATGTTTCTCCTTGTTCTGCACTTCCGTCGTAGCTCCACTCCTAGTAACAACATTAATGGCTGGGATAGGTCGTTGATCCACAACAATTAGTTGAATATTCTGAGTAGGGCCACTATTTCTTTCTTGAATCTTTGCGATCAGCTGCGGGCATTGTTCAATCACATGGTCGAAAAATCTGCAGTATCGACATGTTGTAGTTGGGTTTCGACAGTCTCTAGCTAGATGTCCTACCTGGTTATAGTTATAGCACACAACCTGGGCTCATCCTCTGCCAGCCATACCACCACGACCACGACCTCCAAAAGTTTCGTGAGCTGATGTACTACCGCGGTAACCATATCCATCATTGCCTTGGCCATCATTTTGTACCCGATAAGCATCATAAGTGCATTCTCTCATGAGGTCAAAGCTGCGACACTCATCTTCATTGTGTCCCACTGACTTACAGAATTTATAATAAGGGTCCTTAGGGACTTGCACATACCTCTGCAGGAGATAGCAATCTTTAGGTCAATGCTGGCCAGTTGTCCTATAGATCTCACAATATAGAACACTAGGGTTGAATGGGTTTGGTGCCCCAAAATCCAGGAAATTCCTTACCGC
This sequence comes from Pseudotsuga menziesii, assembly GCA_001517045.1. Taxonomy (NCBI): domain Eukaryota; kingdom Viridiplantae; phylum Streptophyta; class Pinopsida; order Pinales; family Pinaceae; genus Pseudotsuga; species Pseudotsuga menziesii. The sequence goes on from LPNX010087388.1 coordinate 286,429, forward strand.
AGGACACTGTTCCTTGTCATGACCCTCTATCTGACATCGTGTACACCAAAACTCTTCACGACTGGCTTTCCCTTTTTTCATATCGCGAAGCTCCAGAGCCATCGCTGCCAAGTGCGCTTGTATTTTAGTGATACCAGAATTATCTTCGACAGGGGCTGTTTCAAGCTTCATAGCGATTTCCAAAGCCTCCTACTGATCCACAACCTTCTGTTGCATGAGTGGAGTCCTGATGTGTGGTAACAAAGCTGCGATGAACCATTCCTTTTGTTGCACTGGTACAATAGTGAAACTGACTTGATCTAGCAGAACTTTGAATCTCTGATCAAAGTCCCACATCGATTCTCCTCGCCTCTGCTGAATTTCCTTTAGCTCAGTGATACACTGCGACTCTGATTTAGGCTTCTTAAATTCACTTATCATTGCTGCTTTTATATCAGCTAAGACATGGTTCTGAGTGGTGGAAAAATTCATGAACCAGGTCAAAGCGCGGTCTCTAAAAGAAGTAACCAGCTGCGCTCTTTTTGTATCTTTATCCGTAATGTTCTTAGCAGTCCACACTGCTTCGCATAAGAACCAGAACTATTCTGGATCCTTTGATCCAGTTCCTTTGAAAATAGGGAGCTTAATGTTGTCATTCATGTGGTCCATCGCAGAGCGAGGGGGGGAGGGAGGGGGACTGGTAGTAGGTGGGGGGGAACTTACTGGGGTAGACTAACCTGCGACGGGAATACTCGGGCTAGGGTTACTTTCAGATTGCGATGGGTTCTCAGGGATAATAGGTCTTCACTGCGGGGTTGCCGAAGGGTTTCCAACATAAGGGGTTTCTTTAGGCTCTGAGGCTACTGGACTTATGGGGTTAGAATTGGTATTCTGACCTAGGGTATAGGACTCAAAATTTCTCTTGTACCTTTTTCCACTTCACAGCAAACCACTTTGCTCTTCGAAGGTACTTTCACTTGCAAACATAGGTTAGTAATACTAAATCTAACAGTCTGATTCAATGAGCAGTATACCTTTTTCAGCCAATAGCATTTTAATTCTCAAACTAAATGAATTAAAGTACTTACCCCTTCTTCCTTTGAAGAAATTCCGTTCGGCTTCGTTGAAGGACGTACTTGTGTCAATGGCGAACTCCGTCACAAATGCTTCAAGGGTTCGCGTTGTCCAGAAATCAACAGCTCGGGATATCTCGTTGTTCACCCTTTGTAAAAAGTCATTTGCACTATGATGCGGATCTTTGTTCTCTTGTACAACAAATTTCAGATAAGTCTCTTCAATCCAATCACCGATTTCTTTCACTAAGGGTCTCCAAAACACAGCCCTCGAGGTACGACGTAAACCCCTCTTGAGCAGATACTGAGTTCAACCGGCAACAAAACCAATTTGTTGGGCTTAGGGCAGACCCGGGTTCTATACTTTTGTCTTCGCACCAACAAAAGACCCACAGTGTCGGCCCTTTCAGCAACAACCTGCGAACATGTTGCAGTCTCACCCGAAATAGCTATGGGGTGACGCAGAATCAGGTTTCTACAAGCAGAAGAGGGATATTACTGTACCTTTAGCTTCGAACAAATGATAATCATAAAATATAGAGCTTTGATATTTACTTAATTAGCTTCGTGGTTAGATAAACAAACAGTTCCTTGCTTAACCCTTTACTGGGAATTCACAGCGAAGTTAGTATTTAGCAGTGATCTTACTTATCAGATATATATTTATCAATGCATAAAAGAACATAACAACAACACAACAAAACCACAACACACAATATAATGTGGTTCACCCCCAGTTTAGGGGTTACATCCACAGAACTGTGTTTTATTCAACTCTTTACAAAAACCATAGTTCTGATCTGTGCACTCAGCTGCAGATCCCTTCAATTCCTCAAAACTGTGCACTAAGCTACAGATCTCTGCGCACACAGCTGCAGATATTCTTAATCACCCAAAACCCTCTATGCACACAGCTGCAGAGGTCACCCACGTACATAGCTGGGACTTAACCTTTCTTACAAAACAAGCCTTAGCTTCGCATCAATTCATCTTACATCAAAAGCCTAAATTGACTTCTTTACAAGAGTGCTTATTTATAGTGCACTTATTACAAAACCATGGGCTTAAACCATGGGTTGATTACAAAAAGAGGGTTTTGAATTAACCTCGACACCCTTAAGACTATTTTGAGTCGTAACTCCACTTACAAACTCCCACAAAAACCATGGAGTTACCAAAGTTAAGGACCGTTAAGGTGCGCACCCCAACACTTAGAGATTAGATTAATGCTATAGATAATAGTTGAGTTTATTTGTAATTAACATATTCCTGCTAGCATTATGAAATCTTCCAGTAGAGATAATATATATAGGATATGTTTCGACTAGTTATAGGTTTTGGAAAATAAATTTAAATATAGGAAATAAATTGCAGAAAGGAATTAGAAAGAGAAAACCCTTAAATTATTATGCATAAGATGAATTGCAGAGATGAAATATAGAAAAAAACCTTTACATTCATAGATAGGAAAATAACTGCAGAAAAGATAATTGAGTTTATAGAAGACAACTACTACATAATCATTCATAATTTAATCTATTTCAAATAGTAAAAATTGTGCAATTTACAAGGGAAAAAGTCAAGAAAATCATACCTGCAAGATGGAGCTATTCAATGGCTAAAAACCTGCACACTCAAATACACACTATTAGCAAATCCATAGACAGATTTGACCTCTGTATAGATAACTGAATCACTTGGCAACTACCATGTTCCACCCAAGCATGAACCAGAATCATTCCTAGTTTCAATCCGGATCCCCCCGAGCTGGTTCCAACCTGCAAGTAGCTTAGAGCTCCTAAGGTAAGGCTTCCCTAACTAGGATATCAGGTTCTAAATCAATTCTCCTTTTTCCTCTTGTTAGATTTTTAACATTAAGCTAGAATTATTAGGATCTTTAACTGAGAGAATAAAAAGCACATCAATCAAACACAAGAAACAATGAACACAGTGTTTTTCCTCGGGGAAACCATAAATGGAGAAAACCTTATAACTTCCTTAGAGATAGAATCAGCACCAAATAGAAAAGTACAAAACAGTAAGATGATATCCCGACAGCAGTAACCTATTTCTTCCTAGCCCCAGTGTCTTCTTCTTTCTTAGCTATGCGCTACAACTGAGTGAGTGAGTGTATGTTAAATAGAGAGGCTCACTCTCTATTTATACTAATTCCCGATGTTAGCACAGTTATTTAGCTGGAGGGTGAAAAAACCATGATGAAGGAGAAATAATAAGTTGTTTGTCGAACCTTGGTTAAAAGATATATTCTAAGAGCATGGTGATAGGAAAAAAATCGATCGTGTTATCAAAGATCTAATGGTGAGGAATGAAAAGTCGAAAATCAATGGCCTAATACTATGTCCGCTATCTAAAAGTGCGAGGAAGATAAAGTATGTCTGGGCGTTTAATAAGGTACACAGATCAATGGCTGTCGATCCTTTTCGAGCAGATGCACGGTCTATAATTAATCTGCCTTGTGAAGTCGCATGTTGATTAAGGAAATAGAGCCCGGCGGAATCGAGTACATACCACTCGATCCAACGGTGGCGAGATGAAGGCATATCACATCGATGGTCGAGGGTAATTCCAGAGCCAAAACTTGCACGGCAGATATATCCAAAGCGCCCGGCGGAATTAGCTATGTGGCGATTGATTTGACGACTGAAAATTAAAAGCGAAGTGGATCAACGACGGTGGACAATTCCGGAACATAAACTTGCGCGATGGTTAAAATAATGGAGCCTAGCGGAATTTGGTAGGTGTCACCCGATCTGACGGTTGACAAATAAGGGTCAATCATATCAACAGCCGTGGTCGATTCCAGAGCATCAAGTTGCGTGAAGGTTAATAGCGATAAGCTCAGCGAAATCGAGTATTCGTTTAGAGATCTAACGGTGGAGAGATAAGGTCGATTTCATTGACGGCTGGGGGTGACTCCGCTGGGGAGACTTGCACGTTGTTTATTACCAAGACACCCTGCGGAACAAGGTATGTGGCACGTGATACAAGGGTTGTAAATTAAAGAGGAAACAGATCAATAGCCTTGAATGAATCCGGAGAATGGAAGTGCACGGTAGATAGAAATAGATGGTGGTCGTGGAGTATAAACCATTGGTCCACATGGCTGAACGTGATAGACTCCGAAGACAAAAGTGGTTATGGAAAACTGCTTGAAGCATATTGGGGAGTGGGTCCTATAAAATCAAGGTTGACTTCTCTCGTGGTTATTTTATCCGCTCGGGAAGGGTGAAAAGGACTGGCCGATTCGTCAGCTTCCATTTGTCAGTTTCGGACACGCTTCAAGAACGCGCCTCTACAGTCAATCAGGTAAGGCTTAAACCGTGTATTTCCCCTGTCTGAACTACCATTTTAAATTAAGTAATGGACCAGGGGAAATAAATTCAAGTGTCTGGTCAGGTTGTAGACGATAGAGAAGAGTTTTTAGTGGATAGAGATAGGAGTGTGTGCGACCCCTTCCTATCCATAGGGAGCGTGTTTGTCAGTAAGGAGAAATTGTGGTATTATAACTCACAGGGGAACGATGTATTAAATGTCTGTAAATATTTCCTGTATTACTTCGCTCTTGAGCAAACCCTCCATTTCCCAGAATTTGCAGAGTGGTGCGCTGTAAACTACTCTCCCTCCCAGAGAATAATTGTGAGTCGGTCTGGGTCCAGAATACTTTGTAAAATTGATGCCACAGTCATCAGAGAAAATATCAGTTTGCTTGAAAATTACCCTGTTAATCGTGAGTCGATAAATGAGTCAGTCCTTGTTGATTTTTACAAGAATTGTGAAACTGAGGATCGCTGTCATTTCTTGTCTAATATTTTAAAAGAAGGTCAATCCCTTGATGGTTTTTTCATGCCCTATCCTGTGCACATTTTCAAAAGTGAAGTCCAAATGGTCGTATCTCTGGTTTGTCAAGTATTGGGTCTGGTTGATGATTGTCGTGTAGGCGATGTCATCCTTGGTTTTTTATTAAGAATAAGTTCCTTGAGCCCTGAATCCCAGCCAATTCCTGTGTTTAATTTTGATAAGTATCTCGCTGAAGCAATGCATCTTCAGTTAATTGAGTTTCCAAAAGTTCATTTCTTTAGGTTTCAGACCTACTTGCTCAATATTCTGTTATGCTCTAATGTCACTGAGTTGAAGTTTTTAAGTACTCTATGCTCTTCTGATTTGCCCAAGAAAATCAACATGTTCGAATTTGCTAATTCGATCATGTCGGAAATGTACAAAATGTTGTTTGATGAGGATTTTCCCCGTGTTCTGGATGAAATGAAATGTTTAATGCAGTCTTCACCCGAAGACCGGGTTGGAGACTGGTTTCTGTATAGGGATTACACTGTGTTAAGAATATATGGGTTTACAGGTCAGCCTTACAGGTTACCTGCCTTTTTAACTCCGATGATTTTCGCACTTGAATTTATGAGGCAGAGGTTGCTGTCTGAAGAAGAGCATTTTGGGGCTTTCAAAAAGTCTTCAAACATTAAATTTCCACTTAAAGTCGGCTGTTTCATTTTTAAAAGCAAAGGTGCCTTAGTATTCATAGAGAAATTGCTGGAGAATATGGATTTCCAAAGGGAATCAAAAGTGAATTATGATCCACATCATGTTATATCCCTAAGGAAACAAGCCAACAAGAATAATCCATTTGAGCACCAGTCTGTTGAAAATCTGGCTGAAATAGCCAATCTGTTATAGCTCAAGGAAGATCCACATGCTGCACCAATTACAGTATCAGAAAATACTAACATTGTAATTAAAAGAAGTCTCTTTGAGATTGAGAATATGGAATTGGACGAAGATGGATCCCACAAAAAAGCAAAGCTACTTGAAGGTGGTGAAATTGTAAATGATGAAATCTCTGATGGTTTCAAAAAGGTTGCCGTAATTCCGATGAAAGCTGTACAACTAAATCAGTTCTCCTTTAAAAATGTGGAAGGTGATATAGACAGTTCAGAGTCAAGCCCTATCTTTAATTCAAAGGAAGAACTCAAAGCTAGCTATATGGAGAAGAGAAAATAGTCTCTGGAAGAGACCAGAAATTTGCTCCCCCGGGTGAGAAGTTTGTACAGTTCAAAAACCTCTCTAGTTTCTACCAGAGATGCTGAGAGAAATACATTTAAGATGGCTATGGTAAATGACAAGAAGATATCTGAAATGGAGATCCGACTGGACAAAATCAGTACTCCGGATAAGATACAACTTCACAAACAAACCAATGATATCATTTACTCAGACTTATTACAAGCTATGGTAAGGATTAATAAGTTGCAAGTTTTGATAGACAAATTATAAATTCAATTGAAACATGAAAGAGTTGAGAATAAAGCCAATGTTATTTAGATCAAGAAGCTACGGACAGATATTGTCAGTTCTGACAATACCTAGGCAGTTAGAAGGATGTTAGAAGAAAAAGACAATGCACTCCAGGTCCTAAAGAAAAAGTTGAAGATCCCAGGTGCTGAACATGTTCAGTCTTCTGAGTTATTGGCTCTCCAAGAAGAGAAAGATAAGGTCCATTAAGAGATGATGCAGTACAAAGGAAGAGCTGGGAAGCTAGAGGAAGAAAAAGACAGGTGGAAGGATGAACGAAGTGAATTGTTGTCTCAAATTTCCTTAATGAAAAAAGATCAAAATGATGAGAAGGAAATTATGGAGGAGTTAATAAGTCAGACCCCCACCGGTGAAGATTTGTCCATTGTGAATATCGAAAAACCATTGGATGATTTCTCTGCAGATGATTTGTTGGTGCCTATGTCCCAGGTGAGCTTGAAAGATGAAGCAATTAAAGAATTGAAGGCAGAGAATGAAAAGATAAAAGCTGAATTGGCCAAGGTGAATGAAATTAAAAAACAAATATTGCAGGACAGGAACCAGTTGCAGAAAAAGCTAAATGAATTGAAGGAGAAAAACATAGGTAAAGGTCCCCTGCAAGGAGAAAAACACATTATTTGGGACACGTTATCTATAGAAATTACCAAATTCAGACACCATCTGAATTTTATAGATGATTAGTGCATTCTGATCAATTTGGCCCACCAAAGGTTAAAGCTAGTGAATGAACACATGGAAAAAAGACCTCTCTCCACAGCTCAAAATGCACTGAACTTTTTAAACTCATTGACATATCAGAAACTACATGATCTGGGGATAAAAGATAGAATATCTATAGTGCTGTGGGCTAAATTTTTTATCCAAAAACATGATTTAATGAAGACAGTCCAAGATCGAGCTGATGAAATGGCTGCACTGGTTGACAACTTCAAGCAAGTTTTCAAGGAATTGTTCGAAGACAGAATACCTTCCTTTTGGGATTCAGAGGGGCGACTGTTTCCTCAAGAACATTATCACAACCTGCTTGTTCAAAGCCGCATGGACCACTCCAAATTTAACGATTTGGAGAAAAGCTTAATAGGGAAAACTATTGTGGATATGTTAATAGAGGATTTCTGGATTTTCCAAAAATTCCTGGTTATCAGAAAGGGGTTTCCCAAAGTATCATACGAGGCCTACATGGAGCTCGAAGTATCAATTTAGGAAATGATGGAGTGTGATACCCCAAGTGCAGAAAAGTGGAAATCCGTGGAGCGGTTTGGAAAGACAAAGTACATCCTTCATTCCTAAAGAAAAGCAGCATGCAACTAGGAGCTGACTGGGCGAGCAAATGGAGCTGACTAGGTGAAAGGAGTTTTACCAAGTTGATTTTAGCTTTATGATCTGTTAGGATTGGAGCATTAATTTATTCCTAGAAGTTAGGGATATAGTTACAAAACTCTAAATTAAGCCGATCATTTAGTTATCGATATTCTTGGAAGATCTATTATTTTTTGTATATATTGGTATCTTTTTTATGAGATGAGGGTTGGAACCCATCGTGTTGTGGAATAATTTTGGAGAACATATCTATTTTTGAATAACAAATAAAATGCATGAGTTTTGCGAGAGATTCCTGTGTCATTGATATTACAGTCTGTGCTTCTTTCTTTGTGTAATCGTATTTTCCCAGTGTAACACTTCATTTTGTTTCTTCCTCGTATCTAAAATACAGCGTTAGATGATTGGAATTCATATGTTTATGCTCTAGTCATCATTTCAGATATTTTATACATTTTCTACTAAAGTTGATATAGAAATCATCCCTGTTGGTGCTTTGTATTAATGGGCTGTTTCCTCATCTCTTCTGTTTCACCTGGATTAATTTGAATGACTGTGATGATATGATTATCTTGCCTTTGATGAATCTCATGTACATGTCTTTGTGATACCATTTATATTATATATGACTCAATGCCCAATGATTATGTGATTGTTTCAGCCATACATGCAAATCTTTAAATGTTATTTTATATCTGGTCCTATTAAATCTTTATTGAGAGATCCCTCTCTGGAAGAAAATACCAGTTTCTTTCTAAAGTGGTTTTGCTGTTACCTTGGAGTTTACCTTTTACAACCTGGGTACATTCTGAGTGCTGACAAACTGGCGCCGTTGCCGGGGACACGAATGAGCATATCTACCCTGGGAGAACGACAAAGTTAAGAAATATTTATGTGGGCAAACAAGAATTTTGAAAAGAAAAGAAGGTTGTACATTTTCCCTGGCGACTCCACTGTGAGACTTTTCTGCTGAACTTACAAGAGTCATTCTGGCTTCGAGAAGACACACGCAAGGTAACTCTGATACTGAAGTTTTGAAAAGTTTTGAAGATCCAGAAAAGTTGTTTAAGAGAAAAAATAAAGAAAAGCTAGATTTTCCTTTGTTTGTCCCATCATCATCACAAGTTTCTTATATTAATCCAAAATGGGAAGTTGATACTGCAAAAAACCTGTTGAGGACTAAATCTGAATCTGACCTTAAAAATACTGAGTTTAATCCTCGTAGGTTAGAGTCTTATCTGTTAGATTCCCTCTGGAGGGACTTGCAACAAACCACTAAAGTTGAAACCTCCACCTCTCAAAGTACTCAAAGTTCTTCACTTCCTGTGAATCCAACCAGACCAATGGACTCTAGATTTGCTCCCTTGCGTCTGCCTGCTGTATTACATGACCTCCCTTAGAACTATTCCCAGAGAATTTCCTTTTTTGATGGAGAGGGTGATATAACTGCAAAACAACATGTTGCCAAAATTGAGGATTTTATTGACTTAGAAGAAATTGATTATCCTAATGTTAAAATGAGGTTATTTGCCCAAAGTTTGTCAGGAGAAGCAAAGAAATGGTTCAAAGATTTTCCAAATGGGTCCATATTGAATTTTCAGGCTTTCCAAACTACTTTCCTGGATAGGTGGGATGATAAACATAATCCTCTGCAACTTTTATCTCAGTATAACAGTCTTAAAAAAGGGGGTTTCGAGTCTGTTCATGAATTCTCAAGTAGATTCATGAGGGCTTACAACTCTATTCCAGAAGATATAAAACCTTCTCCTGCAGCTGCCAAACTACATTATGCTGGGGCTTTTGATAATGATTTTGCATTCTCATTGCGGGAGAGGAAATCAGCAACTCTTGTTGCCATGTTTACTGATGCCCTAGAAGTGGAAGCTAACATGATGGCAAGTGGAAAAATGAAACATAGGGACTTGGATAGGAGGAGAAAAGAAGAGAATTTGCCTTCTACTTCATCCTCTTTTGCTGATGAAAAATTTGAAATGATGTTGAAAACCATGGAAAAGTTGATGGATAGGTTAACCATGGATACTAGGCCTTTCAACAGAGAGCAAGGGGAGCCCCAAATTAGGAATCCAAATTTCAGAAGACCAAATCCCCCTGTTCCTCCCCAAAATAGACAGAGAGACCAGAGAAATCCAAGGAACCAAGAAGAACAGCCCATTCGTCCCCCTTTCCCTGAAAATTATGTTGCTGATGAAGAAGATCCTCCTGAAAATGAGATTCACCTGTTTGGGGAGCAGGATACAGAGATATATCTTGCTGAAGAGGAACATAACTTGTTTGAACAGGAAGGTGAAAATGAAGAATTTGAAAAGGAGAACGAGCTGTATCAAAGAGGATATTTACATGCTATGGATGATGTGTAGAGGAAAATCAAATTGAGGAACAGGGATGTCCTCATAAATAAGGGGAAGGCAAATCCAAATAAGCCTTCCTCTAGTTCTTTAAATGTAGAAAAAGGAAAAGAATCACAAAAAGAGCCTTTTGTTAACAAACAAGTTGAAAATGATGTACAATGGGATAAAATAATAAAGAAGGCGACTCCGGTTGATGTGGAAAATATTGGTGCTAGTTTTAATTTACAGAATGAGCTTTCAAAGCTAAAAATATCCGTTCCATTCAATGAATTGTTGAGAAGCACTGAATACAGGGATACCATCACGAAAATGTCAGAAATCAAGGCGAATGGCAGTCTGACATTTTGGAACTGAATGATGACAGTCTAGCTATTTCATTCAGACCAAAATTTGAAAATATGGAAGGTGAAGAGGTTCCTCCTTTCTATTTGAGCCTGAATGTGCATGACAAAGTGGTCCATAATGCTATGTTGGATTCTGGGGCATCACACAATCTAATGCCCAAAGGAGTGGTGGAAAGTTTGGGATTAGAGGTAACAAGACCTTATAAAGATCTGTATTCCTTTGATTCTAAAATAGTAAAATGCCTTGGGTTAATTAAAGACATGGTGGTAACCCTAAATAAATTGCCTTCTAAAACTATAGTTATGGATGTGGTGGTAGCAGATATCCCACCAAAGTTCGGGGTCCTATTGTCAAGATCCTGGACTTCCAAATTGAAGGGAAGTTTGCATATGGATATGTCGTATGCCATGATCCCTATCTAAGATGGAAGCAAAAGATTATATAGTGAAAAGAGAACTCCATATGTAGTAAGCAGTCAGGATAAACCTGAGATTCATCACATTTATGCTGTTGACACTGATTTGGGGTCCTCCATTTTCTTTAATGATGCTATTCCACATGATGTAGAAGAATCCTTGTAGAAAAAGTCTGAGGAGAATAAAGAAAAAGAAGGGACAGAACAGGATGCTTTGGATGCAAAGCAAAAAAGAGAAGGGCAGTGGATTATGTATTTTGATGGATCTGTTGCAAAAAATGGTGCTGGAGCCGGTGTGTACATAATTTCCCCTATTCATGATTTCAAAGCTTTGTCATATAAGTTGATGTTTGAATGTACAAATAATGTGGCCGAATACGAAGCTTTGTTACTTGGCTTGCATGCTTTGAAGGACTTGGGAGCTCAAAAAATAAAGGTCTTGGGAGATTCAGAATTGGTAATAAATCAGGTAAATGACAGCTATCAAACCAGGCATCCACGTATGAGGGCTTACAGAAATGAAGTATGGGATATGTTGGGAAACTTTTTTACGGATCATACAGTTAAGGTGGTTCCTAGACTTGACAATTTGGTAGTCGATTCTTTGGCCATGGCTGTTGGAAAATTTGATACTCCTATGGCTGGTCAGAAGGATACCAGATTGAAATGGTGAATAGACCATCTATTCCGGATAATTCCAAATATTGTCAGGTGTTTGAAGATGACATGTAGATCAGAATATTTTTAGAATTATCAGGATAATTCTTCAATACTCATTTTGACACTGAAAATGATAATGATGAAACCCTTGAGGATGATGAAGAAAATGAGATAGAAGAAGAAGATGGTAAAAAGTTAAAGAAAACCCTGGGAGGTAAGGATATTATCCAGCTGAAAAATAATTTCATACCAAGAGGCCTAATCCCTTTAGAAAATCTTTTTGATCAAAATGACGTTGCCAAGAATCCCAAAGTAAAACCTATTGGAGATGCTGTAGAGGATATGAATATTGGTACTGAACAAAATCCTAAAAACATAAAATTTTCCAAGAAACTACCTGAAAGGGAGAAAGAAGAGTATGTGAAGCTAATGAAGAAGTATACAGATGTGTTTGCTTGGAGTTATGAAGACCTTAAAGAATATTATACATCTATCATACAACACACTATTCCTATAAAGCCTGGGGAAAAACCTTTCAAACAGAAACTCAGGAGGATAAATCCTAAATTGCTCCCTTTCATTGAGAAGGAAATAAAGAAGTTGTTTGATGCTAAGATCATTGTAACACTCAGGTTTTATAAATGGGTTGCAAACCTGGTACCTGTCAGAAAGAAGAATGGATAGATAAGACTGTGTATAGAATTCTGCAATTTGAATAAGGTCTCTATGAAAGATAATTATCCTTTACCAAAAATGGATCATATACTACAGCAGGTGATAGGAGCTGAGAGGATTTCAATGTTGGATGGTTTCTCTGGTTATAATCAAATCAAGGTACTAACTGAAGACCAAGAGAAGACTGCTTTCACCACACCTTGGGGCACTTTCATGTATGCAAAAATGCCTTTCGGACTGATGAATGCAGGAGCTACTTTCCAGAGAGCTATGGACATTGCCTTTGCGGGAGAAATTGGGATTTCTGTGGTAATTTATATGGATGATATCACAGTATATTCAAAGTCTGACAGAGAGCATTTGCGTCATTTGGAGAAGGTTTTCATGAAGTGCAGAAAATATGGTATATCTTTGAATCCGAAGAAATCTAATTTTGCATTAGAAGAAGGAAAACTCCCGGGGCATATAATTTCTAAAGATGGCATCAAGATTGATCCTGAATGGGTAAGTGCGATTTTGAAGGTTGGAGAGCCTGGAAGCAAAAAGGAGATACAATCATTCCTGGGGCAGGTAAATTTCTTGAGAAGATTTGTACCTAGCTTTGCTGAGATTCTAATGAATATTACGAACATGTTAAAAAAGGGTCATGAAATAAAGTGGAATACAGAAGCTAGGGAATCTTTTTGGGAAATCAAGAAAGCAATTCCAGAAGCTCCTGTGTTGGTAAGTCCAGAATTTACCAAAGACTTTTCAGTATTCTCATATGCCTCGGAACATACCATAGTAGCAGTACTATTGCAGAAAAATGATGAAAATCTGGAACAACCCATAGCCTTTTTCAGTAAAATGTTACGTGACAGAGAATTGAAATATGACATCATGGAAAAGCAGGCATATGCTTTAGTCAAAGCATTAAAAGATTTCAGGATATATGTTTTGCATTCACATATAATTGTGCATGTTCCGACTGCTGCAGTGAAAGAAATTTTGACGCAACTAGATCCAGAAGGCAGGAGGGCAAGATGGATTGCTACATTACTTGAGTATGATATAGAAATAAAGCCCACAAAGCTGGTTAAAGGACAAGGTTTGGCAAAAATGATGACAAATTCGAATTGTGAATCTTTGCAAATCAATTTTTTGTCTCACCAATCTAATCAGTTGGATACAGAGATAGATGTAATGATTGATTTCGTAGCATCTCCATGGTATTCTAACATTGTGTATGTCCTCCGAAATTTGCAAGCGCCAGAAGGATTAAGTAAATCAAGAGCGAGATCTGTAAAGTTAAAATCTGCTAAGTTTTGCATCATAAATCGATATCTTTATTGGAAAGATCCTGGAGGAGTGTTGCTGAGTTGTCTTTTGGAGGATGAAGCTCAGCAAATTACTAAAGAATTTCATCAGGGAGATTGTGGAGGGCATCATTCTTGGAAGGTGACTGCGAACAAAATCCTAAGAGCAGGTTATTACTGTCCTACACTATTTTCAGATGTCTATAAAGAAATTAGTAAATGTAATCAATGCCAATTTTTTGACGGTAAGAGAAAGGGATTACCTCTCCCTTGGAACCCAATCACAGTTGAAGCTCCATTCCAATAGTGGGGATTGGATTTTATTGGTGAAATAAATCCCAATTCATCAGGTCAGCACAAGTGGATTTTGACAGCTACAGACTATTTTACTAAATGGATAGAAGCAATTCCTACCAGGAGAGCCACTGAAAATGTAATTATGGAGTTTATTGAAGACAACATCTTGGCTCGATTCGGGTGCCCAAAAAGGATAGTGACAGATAATGCAGCTGCTTTCAAATCCAGGAAAATGGTAAATTTTTGTCATAAGTATCACATAAGTCTCAATCATTCAATGGCCTATTATCCTCAAGGAAATGGGTTAGCAGAATCTTCAAATAAAATCCTGGTAAGGATCATTAAGAAGCTGTTGGAGGATAATAAGAGGTCCTGGCACACCAAACTAAAATATGCTCTATGGGCTGACAGAATTAGTACTAAAAGGGTGATTGGCATGTCTCCTTTCCAAATGGTGTATGGGGCTGAAGTGGTCTTTCCGGCATCACTAGGGGTACCAGTCATGAGATATTTCCAAGATCAGTAAGAAGAACCAAATCACATACAATGAAGGATAAATCAGATCATCGAATTGGAGGAACGAAGAAATAAAGCTTATGAAAAAGTGCAGTCACATCAAGAGAAAATGAAAAATACTTTCGACAGAAGAGTCAAGGAAGAGCATTTTCAGATTGATGACCTGGTTTTAAAGTGGGATACTCCTAATGAAGACAAGCACGGAAAATTTGATCCTATGTGGGTAGGACCTTACATTGTGGCTGGATACAGAGGGCAAAATGCATTTCTATTGGAATATACAAATGGGGTTATTTTGGAAAGCAACCCTGTAAATGGACGGTATCTGAAGCACTACCTATCCTGAGGGAGAAGGTAAAATTTGTATCATAGACTGTACATATTTATTTTCCTTCACAAGTCATTGTGAATGGTAAGCCGGGTGTTTTTGAAGCTCACAGTGAAAGCCCTAAGATTCAGGAGGCTTACCATTCCTTTTCTAAAAATACATAAAAATGATATATCTACAAAAAGCAAAAGATGAGTTTCCTACAAGCTATTATGAAAAATCAAAAGAAGGCACCTGGTCTATGAGTCCTTTGATACCTCATAGGGAGGATATCATCCCTAGATGGAGCCAGTTGTTAGCACAGTTATTTAGCTGGAGGGTGAAAAAACCATGATGAAGGAGAAATAATAATTTGTTTGTCGAACCTTGGTTAAAAGATATTTTCTAAGAGCATGGTGATAGGCAAAAAATCGATCGTGTTATCAAAGATCTAATGGTGCAGAATGAAAAGTTGAAAATCAATGGCCTAATACTATGTCCGCTATCTAAAAGTGCGAGGAAGATAAAGTATGTCCAGGCATTTAATAAGGTACACAGATCAATGGCTGTCGATCCTTTTCGAGCAGATGCACAGTCTATAATTAATCTGCCTTGTGAAGTTGCATGTTGATTAAGGAAATAGAGCCCGGCGGAATCGAGTACATACCACTCGATCCAACGGTGGCGAGATGAAGGCATATCACATCGATGGTTGGGGGTAATTTCGGAGCCAAAACTTGCACGGCAGATATATCCAAAGTGGCCGGTGGAATTAGTTATGTGGTGATTGATCTGATGGCTGAAAATTAAAGGCGAAGTGGATCAACGACGGTGGACAATTCCGGAACATAAACTTGCGCGATGGTTAAAATAACGAAGCCCAACAGAATTTGGTAGGTGTCACCCGATCTGACGGCTGACAAATAAGGGTCAATCACATCGACGGCCGTGGTCGATTCCAGAGCATCAAGTTGCGCAAAGGTTAATAGTGAGAAGCTCAGCAGAATCGAGTATTCATTTCTAGATCTAATGTTGGAGAGATAAGGTCGATTTCATTGACGTCTGGGGGTGACTCCATAGGGGAGACTTGCACGTTGTTTACTACCAAGACGCCCTGTGGAACAAGGTACGTGGCACGTGATCCAAGGGTTGTAAATTAAAGAGGAAACAAATCAATAGCCTTGAATGAATCCGGAGAATGGAAGTGCACGGTAGATAGAAATAGATGGTGGTCGCGGAGTATAAACCATTGATCCACGTGGCTGAACGTGATAGACTCCGAAGACGAAAGTGGTTATGGAAAACCGCTCGAAGCATATTCCGTAGTGGGTCCTATAAAAGCAAGGTTGAATTCTCTCGTGGTTATTTTATTCGCTCAGGAAGGGTGAAAAGGACTGGCCGATTTGTCAGCTTCCATTTGTCAGTTTCGGACACGCTTCAAGCACGCACCTCTACAGTCAATCAGGTAAGGCTTAAACCCTGTATTTCCCCCATCTAAACTACCATTTTAAATTAAGTAATGGACCAGGGGAAAGAAATTCAAGTGTCTTGTCAGGTTGTAGACGACAGAGAAGAGTTTTTAGTGGATAGAGATAGGAGCGTGTGTGACCCCTTCCTATCCATAGGGAGCGTGTCTGTCAGTAAGGAGAAATTGTGGTATTATAAATCACAGGGGAACGATGTATTAAATGTCTGTAAATCTTTCCTGTATTACTTCTCTCTTGAGCAAACCCTCCATTTCCTGGAATTTGCAGAGTGGTGCGCTGTAAACTACTCTCCCTCCCAGAGAATAATTGTGAGTCGGTCTGCGTCCAGAATACTTTGTAAAATTGATGCCACAATCATCAGAGAAAATCTCAGTTTGCCTGAAAATTACCCTGTTAATCGTGAGTCGATAAATGAGTCGGTCCTTGCTGATTTTTACAAGAATTGTGAAACTAAGGATCGCTGTCATTTCCTGTCTAATATTTTAAAAGAAGGTCAATCCCTTGATGGTTTTTTCCTGCCCTACCTTGTGCACATTTTCAAAAGTGAAGTCCAAATGGTCGTATCTCTGGTTTGTTAAGTATTGGGTCTGGTTGATGATTGTCATGTAGGCGATGTCATCCTTGGTTTTTTATTAAGAATAAGTTCCTTGAGCCCTGAATCCCAGCCAATTCCTGTGTTTAATTTTGATGAGTATCTCGCTGAAGAAATCCATATTCAGTTAACTGAGTTTCCAAAAGTTCGGTTCTTTAGGTTTCAGACCTACTTGCTCAACATTCTGTTATGCTCCAATGTCACTGAGTTGAAGTTTTTAAGTACTCTATGCTCTTCTGATTTGCGCAAGCAAATCAACATGTTCGAATTTGCTAATTCAATCATGTCGGAAATGTACAAAATGTTGTTTGATGAGGATTTGCCCCGTGTTCTGGATGAAATGAAATGTTTATTGCAGTCTTCACCTGAAGATCGGGTTGGAGACTGGTTTCTGTACAGGGATTACACTGTGTTAAGAATATATGGGTTTACAGGTCAGCCTTACAGGTTACCTGCCTTTTTAACTCCGAGGATTTTCACACTTGAATTTATGAGGCAGAGGTTGCTGTCTGAAGCAGAGCATTTTGGGGCTTTCAAAAAATCTTCAAACATTAAATTTCCACTTAAAGTCGACTCTTTCATTTTTAAAAGCAAAGGCGCCTTAGTATTCATAGAGAAATTGCTAGAGAATATGGATTTCCAAAGGGAATCAAAAGTGAATTATGATCCACATCATGTTATATCCCTATGGAAACAAGCCAACAAGAATAAGCCATTTGAGCACCGGTCTGTTGAAAATCTGGCTGAAATAGCCAATCTGTTACAGCTCAAGGAAGATCCACATGCTGCACCAATTACAGTATCAGAAAATACTAACATTGTAATTAAAAGAAGTCTCTCTGAGATTGAGAATATGGAATTGGACGAAGATGGATCCCACAAAAAAGCAAAGCTACTTGAAGGTGGTGAAATTGTAAATGATGAAATCTCTGATGGTTTCAAAAAGGTTGCCGTAATTCCGATGAAAGTTGTACAACTAAATCAGTTCTCCTTTAAAAATATGGAAGGTGATATAGATAGTTCAGAGTCAAGCCCTATCTTTAAGTCAAAGGAAGAAATCAAAGGCAGCTATATGGAGAAGAGAAAACAGTCTCTGGAAGAGACCAGAAATTTGCTCCCTCGGGTGAGAAGTTTGTACAGTTCAAAAACCTCTCTAGTTTCTGCCAGAGATGCTGAGAGAAATACATTTAAGATGGCTATGGTAAACGACAAGAAGATGTCTGAAATGGAGATCCAACCGGACAAAATCAGTACTCCGGATAAGATACAACTTCACAAACAAACCAGTGATATCATTTACTCAGACTTATTACAAGCTATGGTAAGGATTAATAAGTTGCAAGTTTTGATAGACAAATTAGAAATTCAATTGAAACATGAAAGAGTTGAGAATAAAGCCAATGTTATTTAGATCAAGAAGATACAGACAGATATTGTCAGTTCTAACAATACCCAGGCAGTTAGAAGGATGTTAGAAGAAAAATACAATGCACTCCAGGTCCTAAAGAAAAAGTTGAAGATCCCAGGTGCTGAACATGTTCAGTCTTCTGAGTTATTGGCTCTCCAAGAAGAGAAAGATAAGGTCCATCAAGAGATGATGGAGTACAAAGGAAGAGCTGGGAAGCTACAGGAAGAAAAAGACAGGTGGAAGGCTGAACGAAGTGAACTGTTGTCTCAAATTTCCTTAATGAAAAAAGATCAAAATGATGAGAAGGAAATTATGGATGAGTTAATGAGTCAGACCCCCACCGGTGAAGATTTGTCCATTGTAAATATCGAAAAACCATTGGATGATTTCTCTGCAGATGATTTGTTAGTGCCTATGTCCCAGGTGATCTTGAAAGATGAAGCAATTAAAGAATTGAAGGTAGAGAATGAAAATATAAAAGCTGAATTGGCCAAGGTGAATGAAATTAAAAAACAAATATTGCGGGAGAGAAACCAGTTGCAGAAAAAGCTAAATGAATTGAAGGAGAAAAACATAGGTAAAGGTCCCCTGCAAGGAGAAAAACACATTATTTGGGACATGCTATCTATAGAAATTACCAAATTCAGACACCATCTAAATTTTATTGATGATCAGTGCATTCTGATCAATTTGGCCCACCAAATGTTAAAGCTAGTGAATGAACACATGGAAAAAAAGACCTCTCTCCACAGCTCAAAATGCACTGAACTTTTTAAAATCATTGACATATCAGAAACTACATGATCCGGGGATAAAAGATAGAATATCTATAGTGTTGTGGGCTAAAAAATTTATCCAAAAACATGATTTAATGAAGATAGTCCAAGACCGAGCTAATGAAATGGCTGCACTGGTTGACAACTTCAAGCAAGTTTTCAAGGAGCTGTTAGAAGGAGGACTACCTTCCTTTTGGGATTCAGAGGGGTGACTGTTTCCTCAGGAACATTATCACAACCTGCTTGTTCAAAGCCACATGGACCACTCCAAATTCAACGATTTGGAGAAAAGATTAACAGGGAAAACTATTGTGGATATGTTAACAGAGGATTTCCAGATTTTCCAAAAATTCCTGCTTATCAGAAAGGGGTTGACCAAAGTATCATACGAGGCCTACATGGAGCTCGAAGTATCAATTTAGGAAATGATGGAGTGTGATACCCCAAGTGCAGAACAGTGGAAAGCCGTGGAGCAGTTTGGAAAGACAAAGTACATCCTTCATTCCTAAAGAAAAGCGACATACAACTAGGAGCTGACTGGGTGAACACATGGAGCTGACTGGGCGAAAGGAGTTTTACCAAGTTGATTTTAGATTTATGATCTGTTAGGATTGGAGCAGTAATTTATTCCTAGAAGTTAGGGATATATTTACAAAACTCTAAATTAAGCCGATCATTCAGTTATTGATCTTCTTGGAAGATCTATTATTTTTTGTATATATTGGTATATTTTTTATGAGATGAGGGTTGGAACCCATCGTGTTGTGGAATAATTTTGGAGAACATATCTACTTTTGAATAAAAAAGAAAATGCATGAGTTTTGTGAGAGATTCCCGTGTCATTGATATTACAGTCTGTGCTTCTTTCTTTGTGTAATCGTATTTTCCCAGTGTAACACTTCATTTTGTTTCTTCCTCGTATGTAAAATACAGTGTTAGATGATTGGAATTCATATGTTTATGCTCTAGTCATCATTTCAGATATTTTATACATTTTCTACTAAAGTTGATATAGAACTCATCCCTGTTGGTGCTCTGTATTAATGGGTTGTTTCCTCATCTCTTCTGTTTCACCTGGATTAATTTGAATGACTGTGATGATGTGATTATCTTGCCTTTGATGAAACTCATGTACATGTCTTTGTGATACCTTTTATATTATATATGACTCCATGCCTAATGGTTATGTGATTGTTTCAGCCATACATGCAAATATTTAAATGTTATTTTATATCTGGTCCTGTTAAATCTTTATTGAGAGATCCCTCTCTGGAAGAAAATACCAGTTTCTTTCTAAAGTGGTTTTGCTGTTACCTTGGAGTTTACCTTTTACAACCTGGGTACATTCTGAGTGCTAACACCCGACTTGACTAAACCCAACTAGGGCTGACTTCACTAGGTGAGTCTAATAACCCTAGTGCCCCAGAACTATGGGGAATTTAATGCTTAGAGAATAGGATGGTTACCCACAATGACTTGCTATGACTTGTTTACATTATAGATCCTCCCGATTGGAACATCGGGGCATGACATGACTCAATTACATTACAGACAAATCCCGGAATAAACATCGGGGTACAAGACATGAGATACATAGGTGAATACATTCCAAAGTTATAATTACATCAATACTACCTCTTAACTAGGAAGGTATGATTTCGACACAATTTTCAGCATTGGTCTTCTTCTCTATATCGATTGGATCATCTTATCATATTCATCTTCAAGTTGTTTTCATATTTTAGTCTTCTTCATCTTCAAGTCATCATCGTCTTCAATTCACTTTCATCTTCAAGTCTTCTTCATCACGGAATCTGCATCATCACAACCATTGGATTCATCACTGCTGAATCAACACTGTATCATCTAGATCATCACTTGATCTAGATCATCATCAAGTCTGGATCATCATCACATACAGATCATCACTTGATCTAGATCATCATCAAGTCTGGATCATTATCAGCATCGGTGCTATCTCTCGTTTCTTCTCGTCACAGGAAGTTCTACAGATCCAACCCTTTTCATGCTGGTTGTAGGCCTACCCTTCATGTAGGTTTTAATTAGTGCTTATATCTAACCTTAAGTCAGAATGGCTCACCCAGCACTTACATCTGACCTCATCTTGTCAGAAAGGCACGTCCAGCACTCACATCTGACCTCATCTTTTCAGAAAGGCCCAGCACTCACATCTAGCCATGTGTAAACACATCGCACTAGAATGGATCAGCACTTATATCTGACCATGTGCGAACACACCACATCGAAAGGGATCTGTACTTACATCTGACCATGTTCAAAAACACCACATCGGAAAGGCTTAGGACTTATAGTTGACCATGCTCGAAAACACCACAATGAAAAGGCTCAGCACTTACATTCAACCATGCTCAAAAGCACCGCATCGAAAGGGATATCAGTCCCAGACTGAGGATTCTTGGTAACTGACCAGGAGCCTCCATTCTACCAGAGAATGGCATCATCCCTTATATCTGATCAAGTGGGACACATCCCTCAATCACATTAGAATGGCCATGTGCTCACGTCTGATCATGTAAGACTACATCCTACAGTCATATCAGAATGACCCTTAGTCCCAGACTGAGTTTTCTTGGTAACTGACTAGGTGCCTCCATTCCAAGAATGGAATTTATGCCTTACATTTGATCATGTAGGAACCAATACTACAGTCATATCAGAATGGATCAGCACTCATATTTGACATGTAAGGAACCAAATCCTCTCACCATGACATAATGGATCAGCCCTTACATCTGACCATGGAAGAAACCTAATCCTCTCACCATGCTAGAATGACTCTCGGTCTCATCATTTCCCCTTGGAGGAAACCTCGATCTGGAGAACACCAAGATTCTCCCTTAAGTACTCATACTTCACTCTAACCAATGGATTCGTCAATACATCAGCTATATGTTCCTCCTTCACAACATACTGGAGCTTCACTGCTCCTCTTTGCACCATATCCCTGATATAGTGATAATTGATCTCGATATGCTTCGACTTGTCATTTAACACAGAGTTCTTTGACAACTTCACACAACTCTGGTTGTCACAATATATACAAGTAGCATCCATCTAGAGATCAAATAAATTAGATAGTAGTTTCCTCATCCATACTGCCTCACAACTAGCTGAACAAGTTGCAACATACTCTGCTTCAGCTGTACTCAATTCCACACAGGATTTCTTCCTACTAAACCAAGAGATCACACCTAATCCCATACTGAAGCAACATCCTGAAGTGCTCTTCCTATCGATGGCACTACCTACCCAATCTAAATCAACATAAACCTCTAGGTTAATCTTCTAATTTGCCTCATACTTGAGCCCATAATCAACTGTAGCTTTCAGGTACCTCAGAATATGCTTTGCAGCAATCAAGTGAACATGTCTCGGATCTGTCAGGAACTGGCTCAAGGTGTTCACTGCAAAGAAAATATCTGGTCTCATGTTTGTCAGGTACATCAAGGACCCAATCATCTGACGATACATCATAGCATCAAATGGTTCTGATGAAGCATCACTCAATAGCTTCAGGTTTGATGCCATAGGTGTGGTTATGGCCTTATAGTCCATCATCCCAAATCTCTTCAGAATCTCTACTGCATACTTCTCTTGTCCAAGGAAGATTCCATCCACACTCTGCCACACCTCCATTCCTAAGAAATAGTGCATCATACCCAAGTCTTTCATTTCAAACTTAGCAACAAGTTTCCTCTTCGTATCAGCAATCAACCCATCCATACCTGTTACAAACAGATCATCCACATATAGTAGGAGTATCACTGGATTGCCATATTCAACCTTGTAGTAAAGGTTGGAATCTACTTTACTCTTGGTAAAGCCCAAACTAGATAGGAAACCATCAATTCTACCATTCCATGTCCTAGGTTTCTGTTTCAAACTATACAGGGCTTTCTTCAATATGCACACATGAGACTCTCTATCATGTGTCTCAAAATCGAGTGGCTGTTCCACATACACTTCTTCTTCTACTACACCATTCAAGAAAGCAGTATTGACATCCATCTGGTTTATCTTCCATTTCATCACTGAAACTAGAGCAATTACTTTCCTGATCGAAGTGTATCTGGCTATAGGTGCAAAGGTTTCTTCATAATCTATTCCTTCTTTCTGGGAGAAACCATGAGCCACAAATCTTGCTTTATGTTTCTCGATGCTGCCTTCTGCAGCATGCTTGATCTTGTAGATCCATTTGGAAGTTACAATGGACTTCCCTTCTAGTCTTGGGACAACATCCCAAACATCATTCTTCATGATCAACTGATACTCTTCGATCATAGCATCCTTCCACTCTTTCTGTTCTACCACTTCTTCATAGTTGGAAGGTTCTTTATCAATAATGTCACATAGTAAGGCTACATAACTAAAACAAGATCTAGTTCTATTTCTTCCTCTGGGTGTTTCTTCTGAAGCTCCATATATTTCTGCACCTTGGATAATTTCACGTACCCAAGAAGGTTTCCTCTTATGAGGATTCTTCTGCAGAGGTGGATCTATAGTTTCTTGAGGTTCTTTAAATTCTTGATCTTCTTCTTGAATTTCTTCGCTCATGATTGTATCATGAATTCTGGGTTCTCTTGTTTCTTCAGGTTCTTCATCTAGTTTCTTCCTTGATTTGATGTAGGCTGAATCTTCGTCAAATGTTACATCTCTGCTAATGTCAATCTTCTTGAACCCTGGGAAGTATATTCTGTAAGCCTTTGAGCTTTCAGAGTATCCCACAAATATACCCTTCTTTCCTGAAGGATATAACTTCATCCTTTGTTCTTTCAGAATGTGTATGTACACAGGACATCTGAATATTCTAAGATGGCTGACTTCTGGTTTCTTACTAGAGAAGACTTCTTCAGGAGTCTTGTTCTCGAGTACTCTGTGTGGAGTACGGTTCTATACATACACCGTTGTTCTGGCTACTTCTGCCCAAATATGCATAGGAAGATCTTGATCATGAAGCATTGCTCTTGTAGCTTCCATGATAGTTCTATTCTTCCTTTCTGCAATCCCATTCTGTTGTGGATTATAAGGAGTGGACAACTCCCTCTTAATCCCTGAGTCTTTACATAGCTCTTTGAATTCATTTGAAGTGAATTCTCCACCATTATCTGATCTAAAGGTCTTGATCTTCTTTTCAGTGTGGTTCTCGATCAAGGCTTTGAATTCCTTGAACTTAATGAATACTTCATCTTTGTTCTTCATAAAGTATATCCATGCCTTTCTAGAAAAATCATCAATAAAATAAACATAGTATGCATACCCGCTTAGTGAACTGGATGACATAGGACCACACACATCGGAATGGATGATTTCCAAGATCCCTTTTGCTTTGCTCTCGCTACTTGGAAATGTCTTCTTTGTGTTCTTCCCTTTCGCACATCCTTTGCATACACCTTCATGTTTTTTCTGTATTTCTAGGAGATCTTCAACAAGTTTGCTTGCAAGAGGTAGTGCTCTGTAATGCACATGTGAAAGAATTCTATGCCAAAGCTCATTTGGTTCTACTGAGTCATGAACCAAATATTGTTCTAGATGGCCCTTCAATTTGTATAAGCCTCCTTCTTGTTCCCCAATCACTACTTCACCATCAATGGTCTTTCCTTTTGGACACATGATTACTTGACCATCTATAAATGCAACCCTCATTCCTTTTGCATCTAATGTAGATATGGAGAGGAGATTCTTCTTTAGTCATGGTACAAACAATACTTTCTTCATTGTCATAGACTTTCCAGAGTCTAGCTTATAGGAGGATTCCCTGCTACCTTTTATTGGATATTGGTATTCATCTCCAAGTTTCACCTTGTGAGGTGATTCATGTTCAGATAATTTCACAAAGGATTCTATGAATCCCGTCATGTGCTTGGAAGTACCACTGTCTATAAGCCAATCATTGCTTCCATGTGTGGTAGTTCTCATGAGAGTGGAGATCAAAACATATTCTTCATCACTTGAAGAATCATCACTGACTTGTCTGTTTCTCTTTGTGGAAGGCTCATCATCCTCTATAGCATGAGCATGATGTCTTCTCTTATTTCCCTTCTTCTCGTGAGAGCTAATTTTATTCTTAGGATAGTCTCTAGAAAAATGTCCTCTTTCATCACATGTATAGCAAATGTACTTAGACAAATCTCTAGGCTTTCTAGAGTTATTCTTTTGATGAGAGTACTTACTTCTGTGATGGCTAGATTTGGATTTCTTGGATTGTACTGTGAGAGCTTGATCTTCACTTCCCATCTTTTATTCTTGAGCTGCTATCTGAGCTTCTTCTTGAGATCATTCTTCCCATAGTCTGCTGAACTTGCCTAACTTATTTATGTCACATCCCCATCCCTCAGACCGGCAATGGGGACGCGACGAACATCAAATGACAGCCGGGAAAAGCGCCCCATGAACATATATAGAGGAAATCAATGCTGGAATTGGGAGCTTAAACAGGCATCATAACAGGAATGCCAAACACACAAGAATGCACAGATGCATAATCCTTTAATTATACAGCGGAAACAACATACATTCCAACACAAGGATGTTCATCATAATTCCTGAAACAATAGATTAAATTGCAGAGATGAATTAGCAGCAGCACTTATCTGTTGATGAAGACTTCACCCGCAACCAGCTACGTCGCTGCAACGTTCCACCCAACCATAGGCCAGCTTGCTCATCAATCTCTCAGTGACGATTCCACCCCCGAGCTGGGCATGATTCCTCAAGGACAAAGGGGACAATGCAGGCTTACACATAGCCAAGGGGACACAAACAACAAACCAGGCATAGCTAGGTTTAACAGGCTTTCACAGATTGGCCAAGCCAGCACATCCCAAGGGGACAACCACTGCATACCAGCAGTAAAACAATCCCTTCACAGCCCTATGAAGAAGTGAACAACCAGAAATGACCCCCAAACGAAAGGTGAGACACAGCTCCAGCCTACAAGGCAACTCAGAGTTGGTTTTGGCCCTAACGTGGCCAAAACAACTCAGCGGCAACCCAAACCAGGGTACCTCAGCAGTCACAAACACACAATGAAATGATAACAACATTCCACGGATCCAAACAAGGAAAACTTATCCAACAGCATCCTCAATTCCTCCAGGTGACGACTGGCAACTCACACAGTCCCAACAAAGGAGAAGAACAACTCCCAGCGTGGACAGAAGAGAACACATCCAACGGATTGGCAATCCCCAGTGGTCCAAAACGAAATTGGAAACCATAGCCAACAAAACACACGGGGGAGACAACAGCCCCAAAACACAAACAGTGAGTACGTCTCACAACATGGGAAAATGGCCCAAACAGCCTGTGCATGAGGAAAAACTTGCACCCAACAGCAAAAATACACGGGAAAACATACCCGATTTCTGCGTGAGGATTCCAGCCTGCGCGTGAGGGAAATAGCCTCACCTCTGTGCACGAATCAACAGGCCATCCGGAGGACGAACAAACCTCTGCGTGAGGAGCAACAGACCAGCCGTGAGAGTAAGCAACAGGACGTGAAAACCACCGACCATGGGGAGAATGGAGTCGTGGGGAAGATGGAGGAATTGCTTGCCTCTTTACCCACATTTTCTCTAGCAATAAATGTCCTCAGCCACTCAGCCATAACTCCCCAACCACCAGCTGAAGCATTAAAGAGGTTGACAAGGTTGGATGAGACAAAAGGTGACAAACAACAAAGGTGGTGAAACATGGGTTTTTCCCATAACCAAGGTTTGACATCCCCCACCCTTTATCCTTTGGAACCATGCCCTTTTCATTCAACGTTGCACTGTCGTAGCTGGTTGTGGTTTTAGTTTTAATTGATGTGCGTGTTTACATGATGCCACATTAAAATGTGTTGGATAGCACGACATACCATCGGCAATTATCCCCATTGCCGAAACATACACAACCAAATCGATGGTGGGGCTTTTTCCTTGAGCTCCTCACCACGATTAATTACAATATATACATCATGCAAACGGGGTCAAAACTGGGGACATTACAATTTCTAGCATAGATCCCTCGAATAAAGGAGTCCCATGACCTAGGGAGGCCATTCAAGGTGGTCATTACAATATCTGCATTCTCCACTTCTTCATCTACTGCTTCAAGTTGTTCTTTTATCTGGGAGACCCTTGTGAAGTAATATTGGATGGTCTTTGCATTCTGGATCTTCACATTCTTCAACTAGTTTCTCAGAGTCATCTTCCGGTTTATGTTCTTCCCTTCAAACAATTTGGTTAGGGCATCAAACATAGCTTTAGGTGTCTTGAGGGAGGACACCTGTGGTATGAGGTGATCCTTGATTGAATCAGCAATAATCCTCTTTTCCATAACCAACTTCTACTTATGTAAGGCCTTAGCCTCATCTCCCTTTGGAACTGGAAACTCCTCACTGATATAGGAGTCCAATTCATTCTCTTCCAGGACCAGGGAGATCCTATACTTCCAGGCTTGAAAGTTACCAGCTACCTCAATATTTTCATCAAGCTTGGTATGATGACATCTTAACTGAGAACCTCAAATGGAAATACAAAATATTTAGATATTACCAGTTCAAGATGTCAGATCTAGATTTGGAGCTGAAATCCTGCAGTGTCGGTTCAAGAACAAATTAGGGTTTTTCTTTTTCAGAGTTCTGTCCAACCAAATTCTTTGAATTTGAACCCTAACTTTGATTTTGGGGAGGATATAAATCCAGGCCTAGGCTCAGTGAAAAATTCATCTTCTATGAAAATCCCTAATTTCTGGTAGCAGTGTTAGGTCCAAAACTGAAAAAACCTTAGAATTGGATTCTGCTTCGACAGAAAGATGCGCCCTAAGGAGGAGAGTTAATCCAGCCTTCTTTTGGTGAAAATATATGGAGGAAGATCCACAAAGTGGGAATCCCTAGTTCCCATAGCTGCACAGTGTCTTCTTCTTATGTTAGCTCTGATACCATGTTAAATTTTTAACATTAAGCTAGCATTATTGGGATATTTAACTGAGAGAATAACAAGCACAAAAATCAAACACAAGAAATAATGAGCACAATGTTTTTCCTCGAGGAAACCATAAATGGAGAAAACCCCGCAACTTCCTCAGATATAGAATCAACACCAAATAGAAAAGCACAAAATAGTAAGATGACCTCCTGATAGCAGTAACCTCTTTCTTCCTAGCCCCAGTGTCTTCTTCTTCCTTAGCTATGTACTACAACTGAGTGCGAGTGAGTTTATGTTAAATAGAGAGGCTCACTCTCTATTTATACTAATTCCTGACTTGACTAAACCCAACTAGGGCCGACTTCACTAGGTAAGTCTAATAACCCTAGTTCCCCGGAACTTCGAGGACTTTAACCCTTAGACAATAGGAGGGTTACCCACAATGACTTGACATGACTTGTTTACATTATAGATCCTCCCGATCGGAACATCAGGGCATGAAATGACTCAATTACATTACAAACACTGCATCCTGGAATAAACATTGGGGTACAAGACATGAGATACATAGGTGAATACATTCTGAAGTTATAATTACATCAACACCTCTTAGGAAAAATGTTCTCTAAGAACTCTCTTGATAATAATTAGGAAGAATATGGAACCACAAAAAATATGGAATATCATCTCCAATCCTCTCTTTGGCTTGGGTTTTTATAGGTAGACTTTTCAGTCAAAGGGGCAGTTAAATCAAGAATCATTTGATTTCTTGATTTAACCATTTTTATTTAATTTGGGTATTTTTAATATTTAACTTAGGAACTTTTAATTAGTTCCTATTTGGAATATTTTAGGTATTTTAATATTTAATTATCTTTTATTAATACTAATTATAGATGGAGCTATCGAGCACCCAATATGCAAGTAGATTACTACCAACGTACAGAGTGTACAATATTTATTGTCAACCTGGGAAAGTATTGTATTTCAAGGATAAAATTCACAATATATTCTTAAACACAAGGTCACTGTAATTGAACAATACTATCCTCTGTTCAACTATGCTCATCCCAAGAATCCACATAATCCCATTTATATTCTAAACACTACAATCACAGTTACCTTCTGCTATGCCTTGATCTAAGAATGGAAAGATAAACATCATATCCAAATTACAACTGCAGATGAAAGGAAATACCATTCACACCCCTGCATGATTAATCCACCTATCCAATCTAATTATTCTAGGAACCCACAAGCGTAATTTAAATATAGATCTAGGAATTCAAATACAGAAATTAAGTTCAGCTACTCTAGGAAACTGAATTACAGGAATGAAATTCGGTAATCATAACAATAAAGACAAGTTGCAAAGATTCATGGAACGACAACTAAAAGATCTCAGGATGAACAGAGCTATTACAGTTACCACACGAATTGCATAAGAGATAATTACCTACTCATTCGACTGTCATGCTATACCACTACAGATCTCCAAGGAATGCAATCACAACACACTGTAAATCCACACTTACTACACCTGCTTATGAAAAGGATAAAATTAACATAACATCACACGACAAATGAATTAAAAAGTCCTAATTTAACTCAGCAATCTCTATGGAAGGCGGGCCCATCCTTCACATAGAGATGCTGGCTGAACAGGCATAAAACCCTTAAATCAGAAGTAACTCCTTGTATTAAAAGACAGAGTAATTACACAATTTCTCCTCACAGCTAATACAATGAATTGATTATATGTTCAGCAACCCCCTGGGTCGAGACAATTATCCATATTTATACCATGTGGATCATAACATCCTATCCTATTATGGGGAAGCCATGAAGATATCTGATCTTCAGGCACCCTAAATTACAATAGCTGTTACAAACGTGGTAGGATGAAAAATAGGAAGCACATGAAAACTGTTAATCACCCCAGTAGTAGCGATATTTTTAGATTACGACTACACCCAAGCAACAATGTACTATGGATCTCCAAATCTAATGCATCCT
The DNA here is from genome assembly GCA_001517045.1 of Pseudotsuga menziesii. Classification (NCBI taxonomy): domain Eukaryota; kingdom Viridiplantae; phylum Streptophyta; class Pinopsida; order Pinales; family Pinaceae; genus Pseudotsuga; species Pseudotsuga menziesii. The sequence continues at coordinate 316,253 of LPNX010087388.1, forward strand.
GTTATAGCTACCTTGTCACTGCTTTGTCCAGGATATCACACTGGAACCACATGCCTTGGGGTGATGATAGGATGGCTGAAGATCAGCTTGAGCAGTGAATATCCATCCTTTTCGAGACTTGTTCAGCCCAATCTTCCTGTAGTCCACTTATCTCAAAATACCTTTATAAACCATAATATGTTAGTACATTGAGAGATACAAATCCTTAATTATCACAATCATAAGTATTAATAAAATAAAACAATGACCAGTCATACCTTGGTGGTTTGAAGAGTAGAGTGGGGATAACATGTTTAATTGGTATGCTGAATGGGGTAGGATAGGACAAAAAGAGGTAATTAAAGGTGGTCAAAAGAGGCCATTTCTGGCCTCAACATCTCCCCCCAACTATCCTATTGCATGTCCTCATGCAACAACCTCCATCATTCTGAATCTGAATCTTGTACTAAGCTCTGTTTGTGAAGAGAGGAGAAGCTGTAGGGGAACTCAGGAACCCCTTCTTTCTCTAAGAACCCTCTATGAGAAATCCAATATCTCCAGCATCGTACTCCTCTACCTTAGTTAGTGAGAAGTCCACTCTATATGGTTTTTCTGGCCACCAGATGAGGGGGAATTGAAATTTCAGACCCAACCAATTAGCCCCAAATTCCCTGATACATCCAACATAGCCCTTGACCCTGGAAAGTGCCTATTCAAAATTCTTGAAACAATAAGGGTCTCGAATTCTGAGTATAGGAGAGGCAACCTGCCATTTGTGCTTACTTCCTTCCAATGCTGCTTGTTGATGTATGGAAATATGGTTGGTGCAAGTAGAAACAACTTCCTCCTGAAGTTCCACTATGTGCCGAGCCTGGATGGGACATGAAAGAAAACTCTTATACCGAGCAAGAAGAATACCAGGATTCCAAGGCTCACTTCGAACCCATAGGTTAGAGTGAGCTTCATTATGAGAAAATGTTTGAAAATACCTCTCCCACTGAGCATGATTGCTCACAAAAGAGGCAAAATCCCTCAACTGAACATCCCCTGAAAAAGGGACAGGATTTGAATGGCGATCCAGAGGGCAAGCCATCTCATGCAAGTATAGTTCACACAACAAATTTTGATCTTCAAAATTACTTCCAAAGAATGTTTCCAAAAATTTTGCTGAGGTCGTTATCTCAAATGACCTCCCTTCTTTCACAGCTCTCCACTTAAACCAAACCAACTGTTCAAACAGGAAGATGGGGTAAGAAGAAGAAGGCATCCTGATGCCCAGGAGTTCTTTAGAGAGAGCATACATCTGCTCTTTTTCTCTCTGCATAAATTGGAACTTTTTCAGCTCCCTCAAATTGCTTTGTAGCTCTTCCTCCCTAATTCTTTGGGTCATACGTTCTTCTACCCATTTCTCCTCCAATCCCCTAATAATATTTTTATGCTCAATAAGAGAAATCATCCCTCCCTAGAATTCCTCCACCTGGCTCTTCCATTTGATTACCTCCATTCTCAGAATTGAGATTTCTGCTGTAAGGTTCAGGATTTCCTCTTTATGATATTCGTATTTTTTCGAGTCCAGGTCAATGAAATTTATAAGGGGCTCAGTCCCCACCTTGTCGCTTGATGTGCCCCATTGGGCACCCTGCACATCTAAAGCTATCTTGAGGGTTGCTGGTTCTTGTGTGATAGCAACCTTTTCTGGGTTTTCGTCAGCAACAACATCCACCACTCCTGGAGACGCTGGTTCTTGTGTAACAATGTCTTCTTTCTGAAGTTCCCTCGTGGCAAGTTCGATAGATGATTGTGAGGATGTTGGTTCTTGTGGCACAAATTCCCCCTGAATTTTAATCCCATGTTCTATCTGATTGTCAGCTGCTGTCTCAGCTAGAGGCTATGAGGCTACTAGTTCTTGTGGAGCAGAGCCCTGTTCTTCCTTGTCCTTCTGTTGCTGAGATTGGATGTCTTCTTCGGTGTGCAGCCGCTCCTCAAGGATTTCAGTATCTCCTGAGGATTTTGTTTGGACTTGTTCATATTCACTCCAATGCATATCAGGGATGATATCCACTTCAAGGTTATCTTCTAGTTGTATTTCAAGAGTCCTTGCTGCAACCTCCAAGGATGTTGGTTCTTGTGTGACAACATCCTAGCTCACTTCTTCATCTCCTTGTTGTTGCGGTTCCTCTTCTATGACTTCTGTGTCATGGGAACATTCTGGAGTTGTAGTATAGAACTATTTATTAAACTCCAGAGTGCCCTCAATCCCAAGTTCTTCTCCCATCTGGCCAGCCATTTGGACAACCACACTCAGGGATGCTCAATCTCATCATTGTCTTGCCTTTGTGGTTCCACTTCTATAATTTTTGTGTCATGGGAGCACTCTAGGGTCAAAGTACAATCACAATATTTTTCCCCACTATCAGAAATGATTTCGTCCCTTGGTTTCTCTATCCCAGAGTTGGTGGCAACTTCAGCAAGAATATTCAAAGATGCTGGTTCTTATGTGACATCATCTTCTTTTTCTGCATCTGCCTCTATTGTGGGTGCAAACTGTTGTGTTGTACAGGCACAAATTACAATCTTGTGTCCTACTTCCTTAAATATTTCCCCACAGGTGGGACAGACCACTCTTTCTTCTTCCTTGCCAGGCTCAGTAGAATTTGGTCCCTCCAATTGGTCCGCAGCCTCCACCAATGTGTGCATTTTCCTTTCACCCTGTTTCCTACATGCTTCTTTCCGATTTTCTAATTCCCTTCTAAGTATTTCGACTTCCTATTTTAGTAGCATATTCTCAAACAGAAGTCCTTCAATTTGGGGTTCTTCCTTGATTGGCCCTTGTGGGGCATCAATTGGCTTGGGTTCAAGAGTGGGGAACTCAATCCGTGCCTCTAAGGCTGCCCATCTTTTTCTTGCTGCTTCTGCTACTGCAACCGACCTGGTTATTTTCCTTCTTATTGGTGGGGTTATCTTAATTTTGTCAATTGATCTCTTCCTTTTCTTTTGTGGTGTTGGAATATCGGGATTCACAGGTGAGGTAGAAGGAATGTCCCCAGTCCTAGCATTTTCTTGTTCCTCGGGCTGTTCTTCCTCAATCAAAGTTCCTCCCCATTCAGGTGAGGATTCAATGGTCACCAGTTCAATATTTCCTTCCATTGCTATGGCTCTGTCACCTTCGGGTTCAATTGTCACAGCATTTAGTGCTGCTCCAATTTCACCTTCTGCTGTCAGAGCTACCCTGTTATTTGGGTCTTCCACAGGATTTTTATCTACATCATCTCTCAATTGCTCTGTTTGTGCCCCTGGTTGATCTTATTCTGATCCAATTTCATCTCCCCCCCCCAACTACAATGGAGGAGCTCCGGTCCTCTTGTTGTGGTTCGTGTCCCCCCAGCTGTGGATGGACCTGCTCTTGTTCTATTGGGACACTGGGAAAAAAAGAGGGTTCCTAAGCTCGAGCTGCAAATTGATCCCAGGTTATATTATATTGAGCAAGGGTCCTCAAGATAATTAATTTAATGAGGCCATGGTGGGTCAGTGAGGTGAGTGGATGCTTAGTAGCTTGAACAAACACCGTCATATGATGCAAATCATGAAGCATATAATATGGAATGTTTAACAGAATCCTATGGCGGAGATGAGATAGTAAAGGGAGTTTAGAATTATAAACGGTTTGGTACCTACCTTCATAAGTGATATATTTCTTGAGGAAAATAGCAACCGGGTCCCATGGCTGTGACAATGACTGTAGTGCTATCCCTCTTCTTGACGTGTGAACCTGCTCCCCCTCTATTAAAAAGTCTTACAATGCTGTAGTAGTGGGGACTCGATGTCCAAACCAAGCCCTTCCCACCTGAGGGATGGCAGTGACCTCAGATATAATGGCCTCAGAAACTTCAATGCACAACCCCCAAACCTCTGAGTAAGTTTCTGTGAGGTTCAGAGAAAATTGTAAGGCTGCTTCACAGTTGAATCCGTCCAGACATTCGAAAAATTCTGTCCAACCGACGGCTTGAAAGATAGCGAAAACCACAACATTTCTCCTGAGCGCCTGTGTATTTGAAGGTTCATTATGAGCTGGAATCCCCATGGTTCTAGCTTCAGACTTAGTTTTCTATTCAACAGATTACAGACTCCGACAATGGAGGTTATGGCACAGAATATGCACGGACCACTGAGAGGAGATGTTAGGCAAATTTGGAAATTTTTAGCACACCAGATTATTTTTAATTTCATTCCAAATTGGGGAAGGTGACGGTTATTAGTCTTTACGTCACACGGGAAAAGAGTTAATTAGGAAATAATGGGCATAAAAATAGAGGTACGATTGACATTGTTAAATCATATCAATACTTAATCACGTGATTAATCAAAGCCATACCTTTGAGACTGCACACTGGATATCCTTCGGAGAATAATGGAATGTGTTTTTTCTGACGCTGCGGAAGCTGAACTTGTGCGCAGTCATTAATTATAAACATTATAACCGGGATACTGCAATAATTATTTCCTCTAGTGAAGCACAAACCATTGTGTCCAAATGGTTGGAATTATGAAAAATGTCACCTTATGGACCAGATTGCCGGCACGAGGAGGAGGAATCAGAGCCATATCTAGAGGAATTAATGGTGTACAAAGCGATTTTCCAGTAATACAGCAGTTACCACCGCAGGTTATACAGAAATTGAAACAGAGACGCGGCCCTTAATGCTGGAAATATTAGCCAAATATGGTGGATTTGCAGCTGCTAGGAAAGATGTCATGGCCGTCGGAGAAAGGAATCACGGCCGCTGGGAAAGCTGTCGCAGTTGTCGAAAAAAAGGATCACGGCCACCAGGAAAGATGTCGCAGCTGTAAGAAAAAAAGGATCACGGCCGCCAGGAAAGATGTCGCAACTGTCAGAAAAAAAAGGATCACGGCTACCAAGAAAGATGTCGCAGCTGTTGGGAAAAAGGGTCATGGCCACCGGGAAAGATGTCGCAGCCGTCGAAAAAAAGGATCACGGTTGCCGGGAAATATGTCGCAGCCATCGGGAAAAAGGGTCACGGCCACCGGGAAAGATGTCGCAGCCGTCGGGAAAAAGGGTCACGACCGTCAGAAAAGATGTCGCAGCCGTCGAAAAAAAGGATCACGACCACCGAGAAAGATGTCACAGCCATCGGGAAAAAAAATGTAGTGTGGGAAGGCATAAAGACATGACTTCCGGTCGACAGGCCCAATCTGATGCTCATCCCTGGTCGCTCCCTTGCGAATCTTGGAAAAACAATAGAAAACAAAGAAGATCAAATGCAAAAAGAAAATATAATATAATGAAACAGAAAGAAAACAACAGTTATTTATGTACAATGATTCCTGCACAATTTACAGTGATCAATTAAGGATTGACAGAGGCATAGAAAAGTTCCTGCCCTTGTGCTAGCTGATAATTTGGGTTGGCGGCAATTTGCGAGATAAATGCATCCTTTGAAATTGGCTTACAATACAGTCATAGCCTGTGACCATTAGAAAATAATGGTATGTGGTTTTCATCGATGGTTACCAAGAGGACTGTGCCGTTATCAAATACCCCGTCTACTAGATATGGGCCCAGCCACCTTGTGTGTAATTTACCCTTGAAATCTCTTTTGAATCTGGAATCGTATAATAATGCCCAGTCTCCTTCACAGAAGACTTTATTTTTAATGAATCGGTCATGCCAATTGGATCTCTGTTGTTGAATTAACATGGTCTGGTCTACTGCAGCTAACCGATTCTCGTCTAGTTCGTTCAGTTGATTTAATCTTCTTTTCTGGGCTTCAGTTACATCCAGATTCACTTCGGTGGCTGTCTTCAGGGTCTTGATTTCAAATTCAATTGGAAAGATGGAACTTTGTCCATAAACTAAATCATAAGGAGAGAAACCTGTGGTGTTACGCCAAGTGGTGGGATATGCCCACAGTGCTTCCAGAATCCTGTCAGCCTAGTCTTTTCGATGGGTCTTAACTGTATTGGTAAGGATGGATTCAATAACTTTATTAGTGCTTTCCACCTGACCATTGGCTTGGGGATAGTAAGGTGAAGCTACCCTATGCTGAACATGATACTTCTGTAGCAGGGATTCAAATTTATGCGACATAAACTGCGGTCCCCCATTGGTAACTACTTCCTTAATTACCCCAAAACATGTAAAGATTTCACTATATAGAAAATCAATCATAGCCTAGTCGTTAGCCTTAGCCAGATCTACAGCTTCTACCGACTTGGTCATATAATCGATACAGACCAGAATGTAGGCTTTCTGTTTGGAATGAGGGCTGATAGGGCCAATGAAATCTAGATCCCATCTATCAAATGGTTCAACTACTACTTGAGGTTGTAGAGGCATCTGATTTGATCTGTTGGGATGGACCATCCTTTGGCAGCTATCACAAGACTGAACATACCTTTTAGCATCCATGAAAAGAGTTGGCCAATAGTAGCCCATCCTCAGTGCTTTGTGCCCTGTCCTTCTATCTGCAAAGTGTCCCCCATAAGGTTCATCGTGACAGGCTTTCAGTATATGAAAGATTTCACCTTCCCTTACACACCTTCTAATCTCAAGATCAGGACCTGTGTAGAAGAGATGACTGTTTACCCAACAATACCTGGCACTTTGCTGGATGATTTTCCTCTTTTCTCTTTTAGACATATGTGGCGGGAGCTTTCCTGCAACCAGATAATTAGCGACGTCTGCATACCAAGGGGAATGAGATGAAAGTGTGAATAGATGTTCATCTGGAAAAGAGTCCTCAACAGGCAAATTATCATCACTGTTAGTGAAACGAGATAAAAATTCAGTGACAACATTTTATTTCCCATGTTTATCTATGATGGTAATATCAAATTCCTGTAATAATAAGAGCCACCTGGTCACTCTGGCATTAGTGACCGGTTTGTTCATCAAATATTTAATGGCAGAGTGGTCAGTGTGCACAAACATAGGATACCCAGTAATGTAATGTCGAAATTTATTAATGGAGTAATTGATAGCTGAGAATTCTTTTTTAGTGACAGTATAATTAAGTTTAGCAGGGGCTAAGTTTTTACTAATATAAATTGCATAGGGTACTTGACCATCCTGCTGTCCTAAAACTGCTCCAATGGAAATATCAGAAGCATCTGAATAAATATGAAAGGGTAGGGTCCAATTAGGTCCTCTTAAGATAGGATCTATGGACAGCTTCTCCTTAAGCTTAACAAACGCTGTCTGGCATGCTTCACTCCAAAAAAACTGTGCATCCTTCATTAACAGAGAAAATAAAGGAGAAGCAAGTTTGGAAAAATTTTCTATAAATCTTCGGTAATATCCAGCATGCCCCAGAAAATTTCGCACCTCTTTTTGAGTTGCAGTAGTAGGTATATTTTTTATCACCTTGATTTTTGAGGGGTCCACCTGAATTCCATTGACAGAGATGAAATTCCCCAATACTACACCTTCACTCATCACCATATGGCACTTTTCAGTGCTTAAAGAGAGCTGGGTCTGTTCACAACGAGTTAAAACTTTCTTTAAATTTTCCAATGCTTCCTCAAAATCCTTGCCATAAGGAGTAAAATCATCCATAAATATTTCCATAATATCATTAAATAACTTAGAAAATATGCCAATTACAGCTCTTTGAAATGTTGCTGGTGCATTACATAATTAAAACTTTCTTTAAATTTTCCAATGCTTCCTCAAAATCCTTGCCGTAAGGAGTAAAATCGTCCATAAAGATTTCCATACTATCATTAACTAAGTTAGAAAATATGCCAATTACAGCTCTTTGAAATGTTGCTGGTGCATTACATAAACCAAAGGGAAGCACTCTGTAGGCAAACGTTCCCCATGGACAAGTGAAGGTAGTTTTATCTTGGTCCTCATGAGCAATCTGAATCTGATTGTACCCACTAAACCTATCCAGGAAGGAGAAAAACTTCTTCCCTGATAGGGTGTCGAGTACTTGGTCAATAAAGGGAAAAGGGAAGTGGTCCTTTTGTGTGGCTTTGTTCAGCTCCCTATAGTCAACACAGACTCTCCATTTACCATTTTTCTTGGGTACAATTATGAGCGGGGAAACCCACTCACTATCTGAAATAGGATATATAAATCCTTCTTCCAAGAGTTTCTGAATCTCTTCCTTCACTATGTCCCTAATATTGGGGTTCATTCGTCATTGAGGTTGACACAAAGGTTAGGAGTCACTCTTAATATAAATATGATGGGTGCACAGGTTAGAGGGAATACCCCTCATGTCTGTATACTCCCAAGCGAATGCCCCCTTGTGTTCTTTCAAGAGACTGATCAGGCGCTTCTGTTCATCTAAGGAGAGGTTAGGATTAATATTCAAGGTTTTTCTAGACTCTACCTCAATAGGAATACTTTTTGAATTTTTCAATATTGGGATTATGTGTGTGTCACCGACTAGTGCTTCTTCTGTGAGATTTTCTTGTTCTTCCTTGCCTAGAGTAATGTTCAGGATTTGATAAACTTCTTTATTGACTAAAGTGGGTTCACTGATGAAATTATTAATGGCTTCATCTTCCGTTTCATTTTTAAAAGTTAAGGCCTTCCCTATAGTTAATAATGGCTAAACACCCTCCTCTTCCTCTGGCTCCATCCAAAAAGAGGTTTCAGGTTCTAGAATTGGCTGAGCTAGAGGATAAAGGGTGAGGTTCTTAGTCTCGGTGCCATCAGATATGGTCATAGACCCAGATCGACAGCTGATGCAAGCGTCAGCTATGGCCAACCAAGGCCTTCCCACGATTAATGGGTGTCCTTGTAGCTGCGACTTTGGTTGTAACACCAAGAAGTCAGTAGGATATTCCCATGAATCAAATGAGATGACGAGATTGTCCAGAATTCCTTCAGGTTTAATGGTGGATATGTCTGCCAGTTCTAAAATAGTGGGGGTCGGCCTAATATTAGTGAGCCCAAGTTTTCTTACAGTCTCAATTGTTATGACATTAATTGCTGCTCCTAAATCTACTAGTACGTTGGGTATCTGTGTATTCCCAATCTACACAGTGACAGTGGGATTTCCAGGGCCGTCATACTTGTTTACTAGGGTTTCCCCTGTTATTAATGTAGATAACTTCTCTATGACGTGAACAGTGGGAGGATCTCTGGGATTCCTTCTTGGTTTCTTGGTGCACAGGTCCCGAACAGTTCTAGCATAAATAGGTACATCTTGAAGAGCTTGAAGGAGGGGGATTTTAACATAAAGATTCCTTAACTCTCCTAGGAGGTTAAACTGAGGTTTCCCCCCCGCCCTTGGTAGCATTAATCTCTCGGGGTATGTTGGTTTCCTAATCAGCTGGGTAGGCTGCGCATCGCTAGATTTATCATTTTTTGTTTCATCCGTCCCATCTATGGAATGTTCAACATCTTCAATAATAGGAATTGTATCGGATAGATGCTGTGGATTCACCCCTTCTTCATGCACAGAAGGTGGAGCATCTTTTATAATTATAGGCTCTACTATTTTCCCTGTCCGTAAACGAATATCGTTGCAAGGAACCGGGGAAAGGGAGTAGGTCGGCATGTTGACAGTCTCCAATTGATGGACTATTTTATTATTTGGGTTAGGATTAGGTTGAGCAGGCAGCTGAGGTCGTATCAGTGCATTAGGGACAGAATTATTCTGCAACTGCAGCTGCAACTGCTGATGAGGGTACTGAGGAGATTGAGGGTATTGAGGAGAGTATGGCAACTATTGCGGTGGGGGTTGTTGAGGAAACTAGTTCCCTGGATGGAAATTCCTCCATCCAGGAGACCACGAAGTAGGTTGGTGTGGTGGCTGTGTCCAGGGATTCCATGAGTTATAATTTTGTATTGCAGGTTGGGAAGGAATCCATTGAGCATAATTTGAAGGGAAATGTGTATTCACATTTTGCATATTATTCCAATTTCTCATATTATTCAAAAATGGAAACGAGTCTGGGGGAATACCTGGGTTTCGAGGCTTCCAAGGTTTCTTTTGTGCAATGAAATAGGTTGATTCCACCTCTGGAGTTAATGCCTACAGGATAGCCTTCACTTGGGGAAGTGAGGGACATTTTTTCGTGTCGTGGTTCGGCTCGCACAGCTGACACACCTCTACTTTATCAAGCGGGAACTCCCTCAGAGGATGGTTCTTTCTACATCGAGGGAAGAACACACCTAATGTGAGGTCCTCCACTACTTGTTTTTGTTTTTCCTTCAGGACGTCGATTTTCGAGGAGATAGAGCTCATAATTTCTATTTTAAAATTTTCAAGGAGATTGCCTATCTTTGCACAGGTGGCTCCTCCATTAGATGACTTCTGAGTTCTGTCAAAGAAATCACGTTCTAGCTTATCCCGTTTGTCTGGCCTGTTGTTCGTGGAAGATCCCCTGGAGTACCTCTTACATAATTCCACAATATTTCCAAAATATTCCTTGGAGATATCTCCCTTTCCTAACAGGTTTAACATATCTAAAAAATCATCCCTAATCTCACGAAATAGGATTATCTTGAGCACATCTAACCCCATGTTCGTCTGTCCAGCTCTTTATACATTGTATAAAAGCCTTTCTACAAAATATTCCATACTCTCGTCCTCCTTCTGCACTATTTTGAACAATTCTTCTCTTTTGTCCTTGGTGTTGTAGTATTCGTAGTATTTCTCCAGGAACACATGTTTCATTATGTCCCAATTAGCGATAGTTCCTCCTCCTAGGCTCATAAACCAGCGTAAGGCATTGTCTTTCAGAGTGGCCGGGAAGAGTTTTAGCTTTTGTGCATTGGTGACGTAATTGTAGTTGCGACAGAGGATATCGAATTCAAAAAGGAATTCGTCTAGATCTTCGGCTACTTTTCCATGGAAGTGAGGGAACACCGATGGTGATATATTTTTCATAGGGGCGGTCCCTTCTGGCTACTGAATCAGGAATTGAAGTGTAGCCATCGTTCCTTCAGGAAGGGAGTGATTTTCATGATGATAGTTTTCCCCCATTGCCTCTTCCTCATCAAATTCGTGTCTATTTCTCATCTCCTCTTCTGTTTTCTCTTCTTCATTCATTTATGCGTTCTTTTCCTCATTCTTTTCCTTGTTCTTTTCCATGTTATTCCACTGATCAATAATATTTTTGTGGAACTACATCCACTCTTCTTCAGTTACAACCTTCCCGTAAATGTGGCAGATCGGGCCTCTACCAGCAGGTCCAGTTGTACCAACTTTGTCCTCTCCTGCAGGGATATTTGAGGAAGTCTCAGCTGCTTGTTTGTTCTCCACTATGGACCCTGATGCTGGCACCCCAGGATCAGCAGGGTTTCTTCCGATAGGAGTTTCTTGACGGCAATCCCTAGTGGATGAATCAGTCCTGTCAATAAGATTGTCAATGAATGTCCTTCTGCCCAATTGTGGACCTCGACCGCGACCCAAGCCACCTGCACTATTAGTATTTTGTGGGGTTCTGAGAGTTGAAAGATGATCATGCTTTACCCTTCTTGTATTCATGCAACCCAAATCATTACAGCAAAAAAAATAGAAAAGACTGACTAGAAACAATTACACAATGCAACTAATGACGGTGTTTAATCTTTAACCTTCCCCGGCAACAACGCCAAAATGTCGAGCACCCAATATGCAAGTAGATTACTACCAATGTACAGAGTGTACAATATTTATTGTCAACCCAGGAAAGTCTTGTATTTCAAGGATAAAATGCACAGTATATGCTTAAACACAAGGTCACTGTAATTGAACAATACTATCCTCTGTTCAACTATGCTCATCCCAAGAATCCACGTAATCCCATTTATCTTCTAAACACTACAATCACAATTACCTTCTGCTATGCCTTGATCTAAGAATGGAAAGATAAACATCATATCCAAATTACAATTGCAGATGAAAGGAAATCTTATTCACACCCCTGAATGATTAATCCACCTATCCAATCTAATTATTCTAGGAACCCACAAGCGTAATTTAAATATTGATCTAGGAATTCAAATACAGAAATTAAGTTCAGCTACTCTAGGAAACTGAAGTACAGGAATGAAATTCGGTAATCATAACAATAAAGACAAGTTGTAAAGATTCATGGAACGATAACTAAAAGATCTCAGGATGAACAAAGCTATTACAGTTACCACACGAATTGCATAAGAGATAATTACCTACTCATTCGACTGTCACGCTATACCACTACAGATCTCCAAGGAATGCAATCATAACACACTGTAAATCCACACTTACTACACCTGCTTATGAAAAGGATAAAATTAACATAACATCACATGAAAAATGAATTAAAAAGTCCTAATTTAACTCAGCAATTTCTGTGGAAGGTGGGCCCATCCTTCACACAGAGATGCTGGCTGAACAGGCATAAAACCCTTAAATCTAAGTAACTCCTTGTATTAAAAGATAGAGTAATTACACAATTCCTCCTCACAGCTAATACAATGAATTGATTATATGTTTAGCAACCCCCTGGGTCGAGACAATTATCCATATTTATACCATGTGGATCATAACATCCTATCCTATTATGGGGAAGCCATGAAGATCTCTGATCTTCAGGCACCCTAAATGACAATAGCTGTTACAAACGTGGTAGGATGAAAAATAGGAAGCACAGGAAAATTGTTAATCACCCCACTAGTAGCGATATTTTTAGATTACGATTACACCCAAGCAACAATGTACTATGGATCTCCAAATCTGATGCATCCTGTTATAGTTGCCTTGTCACAGCTTTGTCCGAGATATCGCACTGGAACCGCATGCCTTGGGTGATGATAGGATGGCTGAAGATCAGCTTGAGCAGTGAATATCCATCCTTTTTGAGACTTGTTCAGCCCAATCTTCCTGTAGTCCACTTATCTCAAAATACCTTTATAAACCATAATATGTTAGCGCATTGAGAGATACAAATCCTTAATTATCACAATCATAAGTATTAATAAAATAAAACAATGACCAGTCATACCTTGGTGGTTTGAAGAGTAGAGTGGGGATAACATGTT